>CM031979.1:7098404-7598944 GCA_018804465.1 Populus tomentosa | reverse complement strand
TTCTTTCATTTCTTTGCTTCCGCTGCTTCCTTCCCCTTCACTCTCTCTCTCACACACTGCATTTATTTGTTCACATCTAATATTCTGTTCCTTGTTGTGCAGGGATGAGAGTGTTACAAAAGCAGCAGTTGCGGTGATGGGTGATCTGGCAGATGCTCTTGGTCCAAACACGAAAATACTGTTTAAAGACAAAGCATTCTGCGTTCAATTCCTCGGCGAGTGTCTTCAATCTGAAGATGAACATCTCAAAGAGACTGCAAATTGGACCCAAGTGATGATTGCTCGTGTTGTTTCATGAGATGGAGCTAAAGTTGTTTACGGTCATTGATTGCTTCATCTAGAGAATAGGCACCTTTTTTCCCCGCTCTCTCCTCTTCTAGTTTTGATAGGCTGTGAGGGATCCCAGAAAGAAATGAGGTCATCTACCCATGTGCAAGCATGGTAGAACTCTGGTTCCTTTAATGTATCCACTAATCGGTGGTCTATTGAGTCATTTTAAAGTCCTTTTTCTCCAGCTACATGCTCACGAATCATTCTCTAATTGCTTCATTCTTGTATGCAATGAACTCCGAGTTTGAATCAACGTGGTGTTGTGGGTTTCATCAATCTCTAAAAATTACTTAAAATTGAGATTTTAGGGTTATTTTTCAAATTGAAATTTGATTTGGTGAACATATAAATGTTGGGTTTTCAGTGATTATAAAACAGTGAATAATTCACAACATAGACCAGTGCACTATATGGTAGGGCAGAGTCAAATGGGATAAATTAAAATTATGGAGCTAAGGCCTTCCTTTAGTCCTGAACGTTAGGGTTTGATTGGGTTTGAATGGTGATTTAAAATGTTTTTTTTATTTAGAAATATATTAAAATTATTTTTTTATTTTTTAAAAATTATTTTTAACATTAATATATCAAAACAATTTAAAAATATACAATAAATTTTTATTTTAAATAAAAAAATTTCTAAATTTTTATAAAAGTGGTTCAAACACTCATTTATTGCTATTAATTTATGTGGTAGGGCAAGTTTAAGTGATATTATTTTAAGTGACGTTATATTTTGTATTTTTTTCTATACACACACACACAATTCACAGGTGGACAGTTATTTTTAAAAATCAAACTATGAGATAACCACATCTAGCACTTTTGGTAAAGCCTTGCAAGTTCAGTTGAGAACAAAAATCATGAGATTGATGCATAACACAGTCAAGAATCAATTTCCTGTTCTGCACGATTGGGAAAAGAAAGAAAATTAAATAACCCTTTCCAGTGTACATAATCTACTTTTGGTTGGGGGTAACAATAATAATTCAAAATGTTTTTTAATTTAAAAATATATTAAAATAATTTTTTTATTTTTTAAAAATTAATTTTAATATTAATATATCAAAACTATCTAAAAACATAAAATAAATCTACTTTCTAGAATAGAACTAGAACTATAAGCTGCTAGTATGGAACTACAAACTATAAGCTAAAAAAGCCGATCTACAAAAGGAAGATGGATTCCGCTATCTGCCGGCATCTATAAAACTTGAAGTCATGTGACCAATGGAAGATGAAGGAAATGATCCTGTGATCGTGCTACTGGAAACCGAAACTTCCATAGATTTTGTGCTTCCACGCAGAGAATCAGGAGAGCCCAAATCATCAATTACAGGAAGCTTATCTTCCCGGTTAAGATACCGTATAACTTGTCTCATGGTTGGCCTGGCTTTAGGTTTGCGATGAGAGCAAAGAAGACCCAAACCCAGTACCAACTCCATTTCTTTGACCACGAATGCAGAGTTCAGCTTTGGATCAGCTGCATCAATGATTCTACCCATTCGATGGTATTCAATCACTGAATCTATCAGAATGAAGTTGCTAGTTTCAACGGGTTTTCTGCCACAAGCCACTTCAAGAAGCAAAATACCATATGCATACACATCGGAGCTGGTAGAAGACTGACCAGTGCGTGTCAATTCCGGTGCAAGATACCCTATCGTGCCAACAATATTTGTGGTGTGCGACATCGTGCCATGATCATACAACCTGGCTAGACCAAAGTCTCCTAGCCGCCCGTTCATTTCTGCATCTATCAAGACATTGCCTGACTTGACATCTCTGTGAATCACCACTTGCTCCCATTCCTCGTGCAAATACAAAAGCCCTGCTGCAACGCCTTTAACAATATTCAATCTTTGCTCCCAGCTCAATACAAAGTTATTTCTCCGACTGAAGAGGAGACCGGCCAGGCTTCCATTTGGGATGAACTCATAAACTAGGAGGAGGTCATTTTTTGTCTTGCACCATCCTTGGAGATTCACCAAGTTCTTGTGCCGTAAACGTCCCAGGCTTTCAATCTCCGCAGTGAATTCTCTCAAACCCTGGATTGAGTTGTGATTGATCTTCTTAACAGCAACTTCATTTCCATTTGTAGGCAATCTACCTTTGTACACTGCGCCAAACCCACCAACTCCGATGATCTCACTCTTTTTAAAACCCTGAGTTGCAGTATAAAGATCTTGATAGCGAAACCTGTGCGGACACTCCAATTCCCAGTCTTCAAGAGCCTCAGATTGCCGCCACTTTATTTTATACACCGTTAGAAAGAACAGTATTACAAACAGAAGAGTGGTCACACCGCATAAAGATGCGATAATAACAATCACTGAGGGTCGGAAAGACGATGAATTTTTATCCTGCAGTGCGATAGGAAGCTGAGAAAGATTTAGTGGAGGGGCTTCTCCCTTGGAGGAAAAACTCCATCCCAGTATGTAATGAGAGCTCGCCTTATTTCCAGTAGAGGCGGAGAAACCAACATACATATCCTCCTTAACATAAGTGCTTAGATCTTGTTGGAAGGAAATGAGTGGTTGAATCGGTTTGCCATGGTCCATGGGAGCTATTGTTACGTTAATACGTTTAGTCACACCATTATATTCGACCCAAGCTTGAATCGGTTTACCACTGTTCAACACCAATTCTTCAGATGAATCAAGTCGGTTTACGTCGTCGTTATAAGCAGCTGGTTTTCCTGCTTTTGAATCCACGCTGTTGATGTTGATTCCGACATGATTGCCTACAGAGTCTGTACTCTTGTTGAATCCATTAACTGTGTCGAATTCAACAGCAAAAATATAGTTGGAGGACAAACCATCGTTTGTAGAGTTGAAAAGACCAAGGTAATGCCCCGCCTCAGCCTCAGGAAGCCGATCAGAGGGAGATAAGGTGAAAGCAAAGCCGAATCCTCCCTCACCTTTGGATGGAGAGATTATCTGAAAGACAAAAGCTGTGCTGAAAGAAGAAGCATTCATAGACGAAGATGAACTTCTGTTAAGCATCCGTACTTTTTTGGAATAAAATGCATGTCCTACAGCATTTTGCGTTTTGTTGGTGAGCCTTAGTAAACCACTAGGCTTGATAATGGAAACTTTGTCAAGTGTGAGGTTTGCTTCACTTCCATTGAATCCATTGAAGCGGAATTCTACATCTTGAGCCTCAGCAACCATACAAAAGAATAAGAACAACAAAACTAAATAGATCGTCGAGGCCATGGAATTTTGAGAGCTAAGAACTTGCAACTCGAAAATAATTAACTTAAACAAGTATATTGCTTAAACAAAGAGACGGGACATAAAACCCCCAAGAAGTTTGGCTAGAAAGGCTAAAAAGTTTTCAATTCTATCTTATCTCAAGAGCATGTGGTGTAGCAAGTGCAAGGAATGAAAACAAGTCTTATATATGCCTAAACAAGATGATGCAATGTAAAAACCCCAAAGAAAATTATTCATGGAAAGACTTGAAATTGTCAAAAGTCAATCTTAATTGGGACAGGCGAGGTAGTGTAGGAAATGCATAGTGATGTTGTGACCTGTGAAGATACTCTATGAAAAGCTTTACACGGTTGGTTGACTCGCTAATATTACACCTAAGAATATATACTTGTGGACTTCATGCTTAATTTATGGCCGAGTACGCATGGTTTCTAGATGCCCGTAAATTTGACTTTTTTTGCCCTTTCCTTGCGTACAGGAAAAATCACTCACCCTTTTCAGAGATATGAATCCGAAAAAACTAGAAGATGTAATTGGTTGATCAAATCTGGATGATTCGATCGAATAACTTGGAACCCAGGTAATCCAATCCGGGAGTATTTGATTTATTTTTTTAATATATATATATATATATATTCATTTTTTAATAAATTCTAAAAATATATTATTAATTTATAAATACTTAGACTCACATTTTATTTTGTATGAACTACAACTCATGAATTGTTTCTTAACATTTTGACTTATGATAACTACATATATAGATATGGACTGTTTTATAACTTTTTGACATGGAATATCTATACTATAATTCATATACCATTTCATGCTTCATTTATTTTTTTATAGCTTATACTCACATAGATTGTTTCTTAACTTTTAATATGATATAACTATGTACTACACTTCATGTCTTAATTTTTTTTTTTTTTATAACCTACATTCACATGAATTATTTCAAAATCTTTTCATGTGAAATATTAAAACATCAAACATAATTTTTTTTTTATTTTTCTGGGTTGATCCGAGTCAACTCGTGTGACTCGAGACCTGGCCACTTTCCTGGGTTAACCCCAAACCGAGTTTAATAAATACGATTCTTTCTAGAGTTATGACTAGATAATTGGTTCGCGCCACACTGTAGGTAAGGTTAATTCTCGCCAATATAAAAAAAGATGTTCATGCGATATCAACGTTTGAAAAGGAATACGAAAAATCTAAGAATTTAGTAACCGAAAAAGGTCACATTAATTTGTTGTTAGAGCAATGATCAGGAAAGAAAAAAACACAATATAGTAGGATTAAATAATAAAAAAAATAATTCTAAAAAAATCTTGCAAGGTGAAAAAATAACAATAATAAAAAAGGTAGGGAAAAAACTCAAGAAGGATGAAATTGTATAAAAAAATTAAAACCCCATCTTAAATAAAACAAATAGTAATTAAAATAATAAAAACTAAATCTGACATAATAAAAAATCTATTGGGGATGAAATAAAAAAAAAATCCTTAATTTCATAAAATTTTCAAAATTAAAAAAAATTGTAATAAAGAGAATAAACAAAAAATCTTAAGGAGAACAAACCTCATAGGTTGATTTGATTTTTTTGAAGGCCAACAAGAAAATCAAGTAGGAGAGAGGAGGAAAAAAAAACAAAATGCCATATGCCCTAAATCAATAACAATTATGCCACACACGCAACTTGTTCATGAAATTAAAAAGGAGATTGAGACGATTCACCCAATGTCCTCAAAGTAAAATCCTGGGTATCAGACAACACCACGTGTTGTCCAAACCTTCTTGTTGGGTCTGTTTGTTTTTGCGTTTTAAAAACGTTTTTGAAAAAATTTAATTTTTTTTTATTAACTTCAAATTAATATGTTTTTAGTATTTTCAAATTATTTTGATGTGCTGATATCAAAAATAATTTTTAAAAAATTAAAAAATTATTTAAAAAACAATTATAATTGCTAAATAAATTATATATAGGCTTTACATATAAGCCACAACATAAAGTCTTTGTAGGAAATAAATATGTTTATGTGAGCCTATTTGACCGCTAATGCAAAGATATTATTCATCGCTTAGCAATCACATGCTTCCCTTTCATCGACTAGCATTGTCGGGCTACGTTTCCTAGCTGGTTGTACAATCATCCTCCTATCTTTGACTTCTGAAAGGTTTTGTGGTTTTTTCTTAGTTTTTTTATTTATTTATTTGTGGTCCCAATAGAATCAATTCCTAGCAATAAATTTGATGAGAATGATGTCGTACAGCGTTGAATTATGATAAATCAAAATTGAATTAAGCCTAATTATCTTGAATTTTTTCTTAAAATATTGTATATTTTTTTCTTTAGATTCTCTTTGTTTTGTGTTTTTATTTTTTTTTAATTCAAATTTTTTATTTGTTTTAAATTATTTTTATGTGTTTTTAGATTATTTTAATACATTCATTTTAAAAATAAAAAAATATATTATTTTAATATAATTTAGACAAAACAATATAAAAACAATCATTACAATAATACTATACTAGCCTTTAATTTAGTATTATTATTATTATTATTATTATTATTATAAGTATCATGTCAGCATCATTATTAGACGTTGACCTTAACCAAGAAAATGTTGAGCTATTAACAACCCTGAAACGCTCATAAACTTTCGGCTAGATCCCAAGGGCCAAGGCTAGGCTTTATATTTGTCATTTTGAAACCATAATATTTCCCTCGGTTCGGGATATAGCAGTACACAACTTAGGGTTAGGCCCATTAGTGGACAAAAACCATTTCAAAAGTAAATTTGGCATAAGCAATACATAATAATAATGAACCCTAACATAGTAAGAAAAAAAAAACACAAAGGGAAAAATAGCACAACCCAAAAATTACTTAGGGTTCTAACATATTGTTTGAATTATATATATTGTCGATGATTCTCGTGTTGCACTTAACATGTATAACAAGTGAATTACAGATAACATCTACAACTTAATTAAAAAAACATTTAATAAGATAATTTTTCCAACCATTAACTTTCTAAAAAAATTAAAGAAAAATTCATAATTCACATAACTAGCTTTTTCAATTTTAAAACACAATTCACATAACTAACATATAACTTCAGTTATAATTAATAGAATTATATAAATGATCAATATAACGTAACATTTTATTAAAATTAAAATAATTACATATACTTATATTTTTATAATTCTCATAAAATATAATGCAACTACATCTAATAATCACCTCAGATTATGGAAAGGTTTAGAGCTCCACCCTAACTTATCTAACTCGAGACGAGTCTGTAGCATCCGTGCAGGAGTCATGATTAATATCACCACATCTTGTGGATAGGTCTAAGATATTTGTGGATAGACCTGCACCACCATCCCAACACATCCAACTCGAGAATAAGTTTGTAGCATCCGAGGATGTTTAGATAGAGATCTTTAGTCAATGACTCAAGTTATAGTGGTAGTAGTAGTGGTCAAAGTTATAATTAGAGTTTAGTTTAAATTGCAACTCTTTTGTTTTATTTGGAGACAGTTCTTCATGTTAAAACTGTAAAGGAGGCCATACTAGTATAGAATGCTATAAGAGGACCGATGCTTGTTTCAGTTGTGGCCAAATAGCTCATAAGATTCACGAGTGCCCTAGGAGTTGGATGTTAGCTTCAAGAGCATCTACTTCAATTCAACCTCCTTTTAGACATTATCAACAAGCTAGTCTGTGGATCATGATGGTAGAGATTTTGGTGGTTATGGTTAAAAAGGATGAGGTGCACGAGGTGCAGGTAATAAAGACTAGATATAATAAGGCTAAAGGCATGCTAAAATCTTTGCCTTTACTCAATAGAATGCTGAAGTATCCAATATAGTTGTTTCAAGTAATCTTTCTATTTGCTTTTCTGAAACAAAAGGTCTTGTTTGATTAGAGTGTAACTTATTTGTTTGTGTTCTCATATTTTTTCACGATATTAAATAGACAACCAACTCTGGTAGGATCTTTTTTTTTAATCTCCACTCCCTTAAATGAGTTAGTATTATGGAGTATGTGTATATAGATTGTGGAATAGAGATTGAAGATATGATCTTTATGGAAGATTTACATGTCTTGGATATGGTCAATTTAAATGCAATGATATTCATCGTCTCTTTGCGAATCTTGAATCTTGTAACTTTGAGGTTGATGCTGCAAGCATGGATGATATTCAGATAGCATTCCTCTTCCCCATGCTCCCAAAAAACCAAAGTAAAAGGTGATCACATCGAAACTTTGAAAGAACATTCTTAAAGAAGAAAAAAGAAACAAAATCTGAAGATGGAAATGCAACCTGACACTCTATGGTATTGTTAGAATCTAGAATAGCATTTCCCCAGGGAACCAGTCTGAGATTGAGAATGGTCATGAGATCAGTCTCCAGGACCTGAGCTAGAGGGTCTGCTATGAAACTGTTGCAATATGGACACAGAAATTCATAACACAGAGACATTGTGACTTTCTCAGAATTGCGGGAAATTCTCCTGGACCTAACAGGAGGATCTGGTGACTTAGGAATACCATACTCAGAAGAATCGGAGGGGGTGACAAACAAGAATAGCAGAGAAGGGAGAGCAAGGAAAGAGAGTAATGGAGAAGAAACCGTTCCTTTTTTGATAGTTTAGTACATTGAAACTTCAATGTCGTGTGGGGTATTTATAGATGTGGCAAGTGATCAATAATATTTCTGTCCCTGTCAGAAATGGGACACATAATGCCTACCCTTAATGTTCTGTTAGCAGTTGTTGAAACCCACCTAATATTTTTCCTTTTTAACAGCTCTAATGTGGTTTAACTACTCGAGCATAATAATCTGATACTCCTCAAATGGGCTTGATTTATTGAAGCATTAACGACTCATTCGTGGTTTTTAAAAAGTTCTTTGTATGTTTTGATTTCTCCTCTTCATTTTTATCAGCTTTAGTAAAATGGAGACATCAAGCATTCCTTAAGGACCTGCAGACAGTTGATAGAAAGTTCTGAGTTTTGACATGGGATTAATGTCTGCAAATACTTTAGCCACCGACCAACCTGATATTCTATCATTTAAGGTAAAGCCTCACCAAATCATTTGATGAAATCAACAATGGAATGTCGTGCTAAGCAAACTAGAGATGAGCAAATGATCAACATTTAAGTGTCCCCTTTTGCATTCAATGGCTGGTGGTGATGCCATGAAAGTGATTTCATCCATTGAGTTCATGGTATGTCAAGCCATTCTTAATGGTTCAGCACAAGTTAGAGATTGAAAAAGTGAATGGTCTTCAAGTCTTCATGAGTTTACCATAATAACCAAGTACATTTACTCTCCTGTTAATCCCAAACAGGAAACGATAGAGACAGGGAGAATGTGAGAAACAGTGGTGTCTGTCTCCCTCAGTTCAGTTATGAGGAAAGTGGGAGCAGCGGAAGGTAAGAAAGAGAAAGGAAAACGGAGGCTGGGTTGGATGAGGACGGAAGGATTCATTTGCAATTTTTCCCTGGGAGAGAATGTTAAGAGAGCAGAAATCAGCAGCAAGCATTGCTGCTTTGAGTGGGGAGTGACCAGTCCGTGGTCTACATAAGTGATAAATACGGTTGTAACTTGCAGGGTGAAAGACAAGTAGTCGTTTGCTTCAGTTGTTAAGACTTGGTCAACTTCAAAACCAATCAGATAGAATTGATCAAAGCACACGATATTCAAAAAATCCTTAGAAGTCATAACACATATGACAGCACATTCCATTGTACCTATCCTCTTGTTGTGTTAGAAAACAAACCCGTCGCCAGCACAACTATATGCACATTGAAGTCACAGTCGAAAGCTCTTCCAAAATCCATAATAAAAAGTACGTTTGGTACCGCACTGTATGCATAAATGATATACCAGTGCCCCACTCCAACCCAGAGGCCAGCTCCTCAACGGCTTTTCCCTATCATTTGTTATTTTATTTTATTTTATATATTTAATTAAGAAAACTCGAGAAATATAGGCGACATAATTCAGCTGTCAACATTCCCCAGCTCAAGCAAATTCTCGTTTATTTTATCCCCCCCTTTCAAAGGTAAAAAAACCTTTTTTTTTTAAATTATTAACATAAGTGTCCGAGTCAGTTTGCGTGTACCTTAACTAATTCCACGGGCCTTGAAGTTAACGACCATATAAACTTTCAGTGGTTATCATATTATCAATCACAGGATTCAAACTTGAGATCATAAGGGAGCAAACCACTTGATCTCAAGTTTTTATCATTGGACCACCTGCTAGATAATATAAAAAAAAATCTTTTTTTATCAGCTGTGGTCTTTTCCTTGATCTTCACTTTTATTTTGGTTTAAACTTTTCTACTTTTAACTCAGAATTGGGATTTTAGGGTAAAATTTATTTTTATCCTTATAGATTCAGTAATTTTACACCTTGACCACTATAGTTTAAAAGTCTTCTATAGAACTATCTAGTAGATGATCAAGTGATATGAGTTTGAGATTAAAAAGTTTGTTTTTTTTTGGGTTCAGGTTCGAGCCCTGAGCTTGCTAATATCAATGACCACTAGAGGTTTACTTGGTCGTTAACTTCAGGGCTCGTGAGAATTAGTCAAAGTGCTGACAAGTTGGTCCAGACACCCCACATAAATAAATAATAAAAAAAAGTTTTCTATAGTTTAAATATAATCCCTAATCGTTTAAATAGCTCGAAAAGAAAGCTCACTCCTTTCATCTCTCTCGTAATTTTTCTTAATTTTTTTTTTTTTTTTTTTATCATATAAGGGATTAAAACTTGAAATATTTACCAGGACAGAATAACCATAGTACTGATAGCACAGGCATATAACCATAGTACTGATAGCTCAGGCATATAACCATAGTACTGATAGCACAGGCATGTATCGTGTTGAAGTAGATTTCATGAGGGCCATGCTGCAAAATGTTGCAGTGATAATTAAAATAAACTCAGAGAAGAAACTTGTGATAAAAATTACAATGGAAGCACTAAAAGAACCAAAATGTATGCATGTTTAGTTAAACAAGAAAGAAAAAAAGAAACAGAGAATTTAAATCGTAGATTGCCGGTGATGAATATAAGGAAGATGAGGTGGACCCGGCAAATAATGGTTTTGTTAGGCTCCGCGATTCAAGAATTGCCCCAGGGGACCATCCTGAGGTTGACCATGCTGATGAGAGACTTGTTGGGGAGCACGTGTCGTAGTTCATTTACAATGAAATCAGCAGAAGCTGGGCATAGTGTTTCCTAATAGATAGATGCATTAAGCTTTTCACTGTAATGGATATCATAAGATTGTGATGAGGATATGAACATGAAAAGCAAGGAAATGATGGGAACAATGGAGGATAGTGATAGAAGAAAAGCCATTAATTTCTATACCAGACCTGCTGCCTTTACTTGTGTTAGTGGCCTGACATGTTAATGCAAACCCCATGACAATACTTACTGGAAAAGCCTTTCTGGGAACCCTAGTTTTTTGAGAGGAAGGCCTGCCATGTTAATGTAAGAACCATGACAAAGGAATCTAACTTCCATCCATTTTGGAAACCACTTTCTTGTACTTCGATACAGAAATTAGCTGGATGAACTTTATGAAGCTCAATGTCTGATCCATTTAAGAAGATGACAAATTTGTGATGACACCAGGAACGTGTAAATTATCCTCTAATATGACTGCCTGGAAATTGTTCCTTTCAACATTAAGTCTATCCCTTAAAAAAAAGATGTTTAAGGTAAAGTGATTCCAACCTGGAATCACGTTAAGTATTTAATCATTGGTGCTGGCGTAGTGTGAATGTGACCAAAAACTTCAGAAAATATGAGATTATAAAGCTTGGAGCTGAAGCTGTATTTCAGTGGGAACCTGATTCCCTTTTCTAATTCTATAATCATCTTCAGAGTCCTACAGAGCTTTTAGGACAAGGTCGAGGGGTTGACAGGCCAAGTTTAAGGCAGCTAACACTCCTAAATGCCCCTCTAGGCCTAAATTTGCACTATCAGAATAAAAGGGTTGAGTAAATTGATTGAATAATGGACACTAACACCATCAGATTTATAACATCTTATCCAAATTTCTCCCCTTTACACTGGAAATTACTGTGGTCAGGCCATCCGTGTCAATGCTGGTTTTGGAGCTCACAATCAGAATGAGCCAACAGTCCAACATTGCAAAACTCAGGCATTGAAAACTGCAACATTTCAATAGCACCATTAAGTATAAGCCAGGAAAGTGTTCGCATATTAATACCACAGCCAGCTAGCCAAAATGCACTAGAATTCTCTTTACTGGTTCCAGAGAGGTCAAGTTCTTAGCTTCATCTCGGTAGCAAACTGGATGGATAGGATTTTCCTCCTTACTTGAGCTCACATTATTCGGTGGAAGTGCTTTGCAGGCATTTGGTATGACATTGCTTTTGTATGCATTGCAGATGTAGGTGGTAAATTTTTCATAGTCCTGCATTGAAAGTTCGGTTATCACTAGCACACGAGAAAAGAAGATAGAAACCAAGGATTGGGGACTAACATTTCCGAGTTGTTTACTATCCACGACAACCCAAGGCACAAACGTCTGAGGCGGACTAAGATGTGCAGTTTCATAACCATATAGAGCTTGAAGCTGCATGTGAATTTGCTTCAATGTTAAGGTATAATCAAAGCAAAGAACAATTGATGGTGTCGAATTACGGAATACTACAGAAGAAATGTTAGAATTGGGAAATCAGAAAGTTAAAAATTATTTTGCTTCTACCTTCGCTCCCGTTCCATTGTTGTAACAGTCCAAAATAGGTTTTTCAGGCAATCCAAGTGAGCTGAAACAAGATTGCCAATTTGAATGCCTTCCCTCAATAGCGAGGAACTCAATGCAGTAAATCAGTGCATAATATTTGTTCTGCATTACAGAATATATAGATGAATATGTCTATTTTAAAATAATTTATTATAAAAACATATAACAATACTTTTGCTTCTAGTTAATATGAATATATGCACACAGTGATTGATTATAGCTTATGGAAGAATAAAAAGGAGGTCCTACCACATCATGCCAGACATTGATGGCGCAGGCTTGTATTGTATTCAGAACACATTCATCAAGACCATTCTGCAAATTTTGGAAAATTCATGGTCGCATAAGACAAAAAAAAAAAAAAATTCTACTAGAAAAGAAGAGAGTTGAAAACTTGTTTGGTAGTGGCACATCTTTGTCAATATCACTCTGACATTAGCTAGCCTGGAATTACCGGTTGCCGTTCTTCAATGGAACAATATGAAGGCCTAAAGCAGATAAAAAACACACAATCGAAAACTTAAAAGATCATATCTAATACAGAGTTAAGAGAGTATTCTTTGCTAATTATAGACTCGACAAGATCAGATACTTAACACTGGAAAAAGAGAAAATGGACCCTCGTTTTTAGTGGATGATCTAGCAGCTTTTGGCTCTTCCGTGTGTGTGTGTGTGTGTGTGTGTGTGGTAAGGGCAGATGACAATTCAAAAGCAAATGAAGATGTAGAAGATGGATGTCACCTGACAGATGATGGTGCTGTCAGTTTTGTTGACATGAGCATTACCCCATGGTACCATCCTGAGATTGATGATGTTGATAAGATCATCGTTGAAGACCCTAACAAGACTCTGGACAATGAAGTTTGCACAGGATGGACATAAAGCTTCGTAATAAACCGAGAGGTTAACCTTTTGACGATTGATAGATGATGAATCCTTGATATCACCAGGATCTGAATGAGTAGCAGCATGAGATGGAGGTAGAAGGAAGATCAACAGGAGAGTAATGATGAAAGAGAATACTAGTTTCCCAGAAGCCATTTTTGTATGCATAGCACATATATAGATGCTTTTCCACAGTGTGTCAACTTATAAAAGGGTGGTGATTTTGACGATGGTAAACCGACACCAATGCCCTTAATTAAACTCATATCCATGCTTTCGTAAAAGACAAATGACCATCAATTTTAATGTTTAAGATCTTTGTATTTTCCGTATCCTTTTCGAATTACAAATGAACTTGACAGGGACAAGGAATACTATTAATTAATGCTATTAGCTTATAATCATTTTAGCTTGTATAAAATGAGCTTCTGGGGCCAACGGATTTCATGATTTAATGAATTCTGCAGGTTTGTTTTCCTTCGACTTTGTGATCTAAAGCTATGGTTTCTTTTCTTTCTCATCAATCTTCGAAGTGGAAGGACTTGTAGTCCACTGCTACGTATAAAGAATGTTTCGAGGAGTAGCAAGATGACCTAAAGCAAACAAAACATTACTCACTGATCACATTATTTTCCATAATTTTGTTTCCCAACACAATATCGTACAGGCACAGTAACCTCTTGCAAATTGTAGCAGATGAGGCTCACAAGACTTTATGACTAAAATGACAAGAGTCGAAGGACAGGACATCTCTGTGATGAGGCTCTCTGTGCACTGCATTTCAAGTCGAATAATAACCGCAGCAGTTATGAACCGCGTGCTTTGAACTTTCTACAAAAGCTACTGAAGGTAAATAGGAATCTTGACTTTCTTGAATATTGAGATTTCTTGGAGATTTTATAGGTTGTTTGGTTTCCAAATTTAGAGCAATTTCTTTTAATAATTATTTCCCAATTTTTTTTATATATATATATATAAGTAGTTCTTAAGCTAGCTTAATTAGTATTGTATGTATACTATACCTTTCTCATTCTTTCAATAAGAAAATCAAGAGAGTATTTTCTTTCTATTTTGAAAACATGGTATCAATGTCAGGTTTTTGAAATCCTTGAGTCCCCTGGTTTTCCTCTATTATTGTCTGGTTTTTGTAAGTCTTTTGTATCATCTGTAAGGAAAAATAAAAAATAAACAAACATAACAAATCATTCTCTATTTGATATCTTGAGAGAAATATATTATGTTTGTGTGTGTTTTCTATAAGAAAAAGATAGAGAAATCTAAAAAATTCATAGCTTTTTGAAATAGTCATCCGAATTTGATTTTGGGATTGATTTTGATATCTAAAATTAGGAGAGAGATCAACAGTAGCCATAGATTCATTAAAAGATCATGAAAACTTCGTCTACTTTGCCAAGCTCATCGAGCAAGCTAAACGCTACTCAAAATGGTGATACAAAGAAGAAATTGAATTAACAGCGAAGGAGAGAAGCATACTTTATGTGGGCTACAAGAATGTGATTGTGAGGAGGACAATATGAAGCATCTTGTCATCAATTGAGTATAAAGAGAAGTTGAAACGGAATGAAACAAATATGAAGAGGATAAAAGAGTGTAAGAAGAAGGTGGAGGTAGAGTTAGCTGAAATTTATAATAATATTATCACTATGATCGAGATGTATTTTTTTGATAAATTAAAAAAAAAACTAAAATGTCTTAATGTTTTAGTATAGGCTGTGAGTGAAAACATTATCATTTCGCATAATTTTTTTATTTTTATTTCCTTCAATTTTATTTTTACTTTGATTGTTGAATTTTTTTTCACATTTTCATAATTGATGAATGAATTTCATAATTTGTTTCTTATAGCTTTCTTTAAACTTTTCATGGTGTCAAAAAAATTATGAGCATTAAGTTGATTCTTGATTTTGCTAAAAAAAAATTTGGTTTAATTATTTGCAGAAAATTAAAAATAAAAGGATTAAAATTGAATGTAAGGCGAAATGGCTGCCCTTTATTAAAAAAAAAAAAAACAATTTCTTTCTTGATCCTTACTTTGTTTTTTACTCCAGTAATCTAATATTTATTCATGATTTGGCTTGATGTTTTATTTATCATTATTTTTTTAGGTTATTGTGGTCTTCAAAAACTTTTTAATATTAGATGAGTTCTTGACTTTGCAAAAAAAAAAAAAATTATTGTTTGCCAAAAATTAAAAATAAATGACTCAACATTAGAAATTTGGTAAAATAGCAATGTCTTTTTTTATGAAAACATTTGGTGTCAACATCATTTTTTTAAAATTAGCCTTAGTATCTAGTCCAATTTTTATTTTGATCTTTTTAATTTGAAAATTATACGATTTAGTTTAAAATTTATTTTATTCATATTTTACTCTCCAAGTATAAGAGAGGAGAAAAGAAGTTCTTAGAAAACAATAAAGAGGGAGCGAAAAAGATCAGTTGGTCTAATTCTATTGACAAAAATAGCCGCATTTGAAATCAAAGACTCTTGATAAGATGAGTGTCGATAAGGTATTTCAAGACTTTCATATGACTTGAAAAAATAGATAAGAGTTTGGAAAGACTTTTTTATAATTTGATTTTGTATTTTTTAATAGATTTGAGGAAATTTTGAGTTAGGGAATTAATTTCTTGAGGTTATAAGAGTTTCTTCAGTTGTTCTGTTTTTGTGAAAATAAGTTAAAACTTAAGTTTTCAGGTAAAAAAATGCACAACTTAATTTTTAATAATTTTTCCTTCTATATCTTTGCTCTTCTGTTTTGTTTTGCAAATCTAGACTTCATTTTTTCTAGATTTGTTGTAATAAAGATATCCAATTTGGACTAGATCCTTTTTATATTATAGGAGGATATAGATATTTGTGTAAAGCTATTTGATCATGCATTTTTTTTTTCCTGATATCCCTCCTTTTTTATCAAGGGTTTCCTCCCTTTTATTAACAGGTGCGAATTTTCAATCAACGAGGTATATTAACGTTGCCCATTCCTTCATTGATTAATGGTGGTTTAAGCTCTTCTGTAAACATGTGACGCAACAAGCTATCGCAAAAGCAGTCCAAGTGTAGAGTTTTAGAATGTTTCATGTGTTAATTCTTGTGATTCTTTCCGGGACAACTCAATCCAGTTCTCTTCATACATGGATGATAGTCGGAGCTGGCGGCTCTGTAAGAGGTTTCCATATCTGAGATTCCGGCGAGAGAGGGATGAAGCCGGCCCTTGTGAACAGCTTAATGCACTATTTTATTCAATCAAATGGTCTGTGTTCATAGAACATGGAGCCTTGGGCTTACTATTTGACAAGATAAGGATGAGCAACTTGAAAGGAGAACAAGGGATCTTGCGAGATCAGAGATTGGAATAACGCAGAAGGGACAATTTCTTGTATCAATTCTTGAGAACGACAAAGCAAGCCTAATTGCGAAGGAGTGGGGCATTCTTCGGCTCGCATCTTATTGAAAAAACAAAAGGACATCCAAATCTTGCGTAATTCCCTTGTTGAAATGACAAATAATTAAGCTTTGCCAAACATGAAAAAGACCTGCTCATTGTCTTCTTTCCATGATGGCCAATTAATTATGTGATTGAGAGAAGATGCTTATCTACGGTTGAAGAAAACATTAATATCTCCTTGTTTTTTTTACAGTGGTAATAGTTATTTTTAAAATAATTTTTATTTCTAAAAATTTATTTTTAATATTAGTATATTAACACGATATTATTATATAAAAAATAATTAAAATTTTTACATTTATATATATAAAAATTACTGGCTGCTCAATCCTGTTGTCACCATCGAACCCATAACAAATAAGTCCTCGTTTTCTTGGCACCATCCAAGTAAATTGAAACACTGGAACCTTTCTCTAGCCGACCTTTGCAACTTTTAGCTAAGCTAGCAAGAAACAAGTCACCAGTCATTTCTATGGCTAATGTTAGTGATTTACCATCAGTTACATTGGCCCCTGATGATCATATTCAAAACGATGAGCTTCTTGTATCCGGTGACCGTAACTTTGCTGTCCACGGTGAGATTATGATGCTAGTTCTGCTCTTGCTTTTCACTTTATTTTTTCTGTTTATCCTCTACCTTGTGTGTGCAAAGCGGGTAAAGGATGCCTCAAGAGTCACCCAATCGGAGCTTATTTCGCCAAGGAATTTTACGTTTTCCAATTTCAAGGGTCAGATTAGATCAGAAGGGCACTTGATGCATCAATCTATGGAGTCCAAGACAACCCAGCAACCAGCATAGAAAAACATAGGGACACTGCATCTGCATCGTGCATAAAATATGCCTGGTCTCATTTCAAATTATGAGAGGCAAATAGAGAGACGGCTAGCACGGCGCCTGAAATGTTTTTTCCCTGATGACGGCCAAGGAGATGACGGAGCTATGAGCTTGATTCTATATTTATGTTCAGAATAACTTTCAAACTGCTGCAATACAATCCATATATATGAATGTACGTATCTTCTCTTTACAATTTCCAGCTCTCTAGTATATTTTATGAGTAGTTCTTGATTTGGTTGCGATGGATTCTCGTAATTTGATTGATACGCATGATCCAAGTTCATATAATGAAGTTTTTCATCAAATCGATGTCAACGGATCAGAAATTTATGTTCTTCCTAATTTAATCTACAACCACTCCTTTTCTTTTCAACAGCTGTGTTTTTCATGGGAAATATACCTGTCAAGATTTTTTCTCCTTAATCAGAAGTCTTACTATCAGGGGTGGAATTAGGAAGGCTGGCAGACCTGCGAGGAAATATTTTTTTCAGCCCCGTCCTTGAATAAATTAAAATTTGAGTTTTATAAATAAAAAATCTTAAATTTAGACCTCCTTTAGATTTTTTTTCTCTAATTTTGCCCTTTCTAGCTTTGCTCCTGCTTCCTGTGACATATCCTCTCTCTCTTTAACCAAATGAGGTACTGGAATGTCATAGAAATCTACTGTGCCGCTAGATCGACATAATTAGGTGAAGTCTAATGATTGTAATTAAGCAGCTTCCACCAATAAAGTAAGATTCCTTTATGAACTATGCACTTACCCCACGATGTCGAGGGATAGTTTTCAAATTTTATTAGTACTTGGACTTTCTTATAATTAAAATAGATATTTATACAAAAAGCTATGATATAAATTTAAAAAATATTTTTTATTAAACAAATTATTAATTTTTAATATATGAGTTTTTTATCAAAATATTTTTTATTGGTAGTGTATTTAAAATAGTAGGAAAAAAATACAATATTAGAAAATTTTTAAATACAAAAAAAAATACCAACAAAAAAAATATCATCAAATTACGGGTGATATTTAACAATATATAATAATATCATTGTTTATCTCGGTGTTCACAACAAAAACAAATCATCAATATAAAAATAATCGGTTTTGATTCGGTTGTTCTCTTCCTAATAGCACCAATATTACCCTCAACTTACCCAAAGTAGTCAAATATATATTGAGGTTAATATTGAGAAGATTTTATCAAATTTTTCTGAATGTATTAAATTATTAGAGGAAGCGAAACACAGTTTTAATTGTTCGACATGAAAATTGGTATAAAAATATCATTTATCATCCAATAAAAGAAAACCACAAATTATTATGATAAAAGATATGATTACAATTTCTTTATTTTTCTCCATAATCGTGAGTTTATTTAAAGTTTTTTTTTTCTTTAACAAGATGCTCGTTATAAAATATATGAATTTCAAGACAAATGTTGTGTGATAATAAAGTGGGTAAAGTTAAAAAGAGAAAACTGAACAAATGTTGAGATATGATTATTACTTATAAAAAATATTATTCGTAAAAATATCATCATTATTACAAATAAAATTACAGATAAAATATAATCGTGACTAATAACTATTAGTAAATCCTTCAATAATATTTAAGTAACCTATTATACAACACCTTCTTTTCCCCTCCTCCATTTCTTTTTCTTTACTTTTTTGGTAGAAAACAACACCTTCTCCCCTCTTGTTTTATCTCAAATTAATTTTTCATCATCACAAATGTATAATTTTTACTAAGAGATCTATTAATCTTTCTCGTCCAGGTAATGAAATGTGTAGAACGAATTGAAGACATCGATCTGTAAAATATCAGCTAAGCACTTGGCAGCTTTTGTTGGCAATTATTTTTTCACAACGATGTTCTCAACTGTAATAGATTGGGGGCAAATAGAGTTTCTTTCTTTTTCTTTTTCCTTTTTACGTTAAGAAAATCTTCAAATTACTTTTTACGTTTTGTTTATAATATTGACATGGTACGTATATTCAAAGATAAAGATTGGAAATTGACAGAATATAATTAGGCTGTCTAATTATTGGTGGGATTCTAATCGCATCGGGTGTGTCCCTCCACAAGAGGATTCAAACACAATAGAACAATTCAATTGGTAGGGGAAAAAGGATTATAGGAGGGAGAGTATTTCATAAATAAAATAATTAACATAATTTTGCATGGCTAGTGATTCAGTATCATGACCGGCAGGGAAGTGTTAATCAACACCAAAATTATATATAAGGTACTTACTTATTTGCTCCAACACAACGATTGAGAAGGGGAAAAAAAATAAAAAAGATTCCAGAATATATGAATTCTGTCTTATTTTTATTTCTATGAATAATTAATTAGTAGAACAGAACCAGACAACAAAAAAGCTACAAAATAGCAAACTGGAAAATGGCTAATGAACCTAATAATTAAACATACGAGCCCAACAAAACATTTCAGCAAAAGAGAAATAAAGAAATGTTCATATAAACCTGATAGGTTCATGCCCCATGCATTGCAAACCCACCCCGTCTCCTTACCGGGAGTACTCTAGACATAATGCGCTGCCTCTTTGCCCTCCTTTGATCTCTCTTTTTTTTTTTTCATAGGTTTCTGAAACAGGCTCGAAAATTAAGTTCCAGGAACATTATCTAGATTTTATTTTTGGTTAAAAAAAAAGTAATGGAGTCCTCAATTATTATTACTTGGAAGAAGCAGAAGATGCAGCGTTGCCAGGTGACTCGACAACTGTATCAAGAGAAGTCTTGGAAGAGATAGGCTTGGATCCTCATCTTGTTCAAGTTGTTGCCAACTTAGAGACATTTATTTCCCAGGTACAAACAGTAATGTTTTTCCTCTTGATTTAGACCTTAACTAGGGTCATGACCCATGTCATACCGTGGGCCGGTCTAATTTTTTCTTAATGTTAAAAAGTGATGAAATGGTAGTATTTTTAAAAATAAAAAAAATCCTCTATTCAAATTATTAACTTGATCGAATCCAATAAAATTAAATAATTTAATAATTAGATTTAAAAGACAAACAACGATAGCAAACGAATTGTAAAAATAATATTTGGCAATTATTAACTATAAAAAATAAACAATCAATATCATTCCTAGAAGAAAAAAATAGAAAAACTTACTAGAGACTTTTCATCACTCCAATGCTCATGACACCACCTACCACCAGAAGAGTTTGCCTAAATGGTTCAATATATAAAAGGTTGCATGAAAATACCGAAAGATATTGCATGGCTCGCTAAAGCACCAACCCAGAAAGTAAACCAAACAAAACATCATGAAGTGAGCATTTCATACCTATATTCAATCAATTAATTCTATATAATTAAAGAATAAAATTTATTTTAAAACAAATAAATTTTTAAAAAAATGACAAATAAAAGACTCGAGATAACCTATTTTTTTTTTTTTAAAAAAAAAGGATAAAACAAAGGATGTAGAAAGCATATAAAGAAAAACATAGCTCAATTTCAAATAAAATAAATATTAAATGATAAAATTAAAAAAAAATAGCTTAAATTTTTTTAAAAAAAACTCAAGCAAAATCAAACGAATCTCTCAAAGCTAGAAAGAAAAATTGAACGGTTGATCTAAAACATTGATTGCAAAAATAAAAAGGAAAAAGAAAAGAATGGGGAAAAAAAGAAAACGGTCATTGGCTCCACACCAAAGGTTTTTTGGGTTTATGCGTCGCCTCGAAACCATATTTTTATCAATCAGAATCAGTCGCATGCATAGCATACAATGCATATGTTTGCTATATTTTTTAATATTTTTCATTTATCAAATTAGTAAATTGCCCCTAACTAAACCTGATAATAACAAGAAAATGAAAAAAATACCCTCAAATGTAAGGTATCAAAATCTAAAGTTTAAGGGCAATCAGGTCTTTTTACTATAATTTTGAAACTGAGAAGACAAAAACATCACTCATTACAAGTTAAAGGTTTTTTTTATTCAAAGAGTAAAAAGGTTATTTTACAATGTATTTTTAATGAATATATATATATATATATATATATATATATATATATATATATATATATATATAAAACCTTTCCCTTATAATGTTTTTACTTTTAAGTTTATTAAAATCATTTTACTATGCAAAAAGAAAGTACAAGAAAAATTTATCCTAATTATTCTATAATTTAGTTGGTTTTACACTTAATTTCCGTGTTTTGAAAAATTTCAATTTATATTTTTAGTGAGTGTAAAATAGATTAAATTATAGAATGATTTAGGATATAAATTGTCACTCGCCCAACAAACTATAGTATATAAATTTTATTTTCTTCAAACATGGAGGATAAGAACTATAGAATGGTCGGTCAATTTTAGAATGCCTAAGGTGTCCTAATGCAAAGACAATTGTACTCTCAAGTTGTAACCTTTGAGGGTTTTTTGTTTTTTTTTTCTTTGAAGGGCAAGATAATAAGAACATTGTTTCCGGTCCACATTGCAAAGTGTCTAACACGTTCCAGATTATTTTTTTAATTTAATGGTTGCTATGATTCTTCCTTCCTCGTCATTCTCAGCATCTTCATCTCCAAGAGACTGACCGACCACCTTGAATGCTTATAATTGCTCTTCCAAGTTTTTGCTCAAACACACAAGACTTGGACCAGTATATATGATCAATCGTTCAATCTAGGCAATCAAAATGTATCCTTGCGATTAATTTGATGGAATTCTTCTCAACTTGCAATGCAACCAGAGAAGAATTTATTCAAAACCAACCACCCACCGTGTACGGATACATTACACAGCTAATTTCGAAGAAAATTCGTCTCGTTTTCTCGTTGGATTCATCTCATTTTAATAAAGCACCTTCTTTTATCCTATAAATAAATAAATACCTTGATGAAGCCATCAGAGATGGTCAACATATATGTTCCAATTTCAATAACTAAGGTATGAATCTGCGTTGATTGTATCATCAGACATGGTCAACCCACAATTCTCGTTTTTAGGAAAAAAGAAACCGTATATTAGTCAATCTTTCACCTACTTTTTATACCAAGTGCCCCACATCTTGACCGGCCAAGCACGGCAAGTTCATAGCAACTTCTAGGTGAGGATGATTGTCTAAGAAAGAGACATGTTAAATTTTACACAGTATCATAAGAATCTGAATTTATATATCAAGTTCAATTACTATACATGTGAATGCGTCACCTAAACAAGTGAAAATTCGGCCAAATGCCATTCGCGTTTCACAAAAGTAGGCGCTGCTGCTGTAACAGTGAAAAACAATGACTTCACATTGCTTGACCAAACCATTTATAAAAACCATGTATTTTTAGGTTTTAGAGATATGGTTGTTTTTTTGAAGAAAAACCATCATACTTCCGAGCCAAACACACACACATGTTGACAGAAACACAGAGAGGCTAAGAGATATAAATATATCTTATAGGGAATTAAGAGCTTGCTGCAGCAATGGATGCCTCAACAGCTTATGAACAGGTTTCACCGGCAGTCCCTTCTTGGCTAAACAAAGGAGACAATGCATGGCAAATGACAGCGTCAACTCTGGTTGCCCTCCAGAGCATGCCAGGGCTTGTCATACTCTATGCAAGCATAGTCAAGAAGAAATGGGCTGTAAACTCTGCCTTCATGGCCCTCTATGCCTTTGCTGCTGTCCTCATTTGCTGGGTGCTATTAGGCTACCGCATGGCTTTTGGCGATGAACTCCTTCCCTTTTGGGGAAAGGGTGCACCGGCTTTAGGCCAAAAGTACCTTTTAACCAGAGCGAGGGTCCCTGAAAGTACGCATACACTCGGAGATGGCACTAGGGAAACTGTGGAGCCTTGGTATCCAATGGCCTCGCTTGTGTACTTTCAATTTACTTTCGCTGCTATTACCCTTATTTTGCTTGCTGGTTCTGTTCTTGGCCGGATGAATATTAAAGCTTGGATGGCTTTTGTGCCTCTGTGGCTCATATTCTCCTACACTGTTGGTGCTTTTAGCCTATGGGGAGGCGGATTTCTTTATCATTGGGGTGTCATCGATTACTCTGGTGGCTATGTCATTCACCTCTCCTCAGGAATTGCTGGGTTGACAGCAGCTTATTGGGTGCGTAAATCAAGTCCTTTTAACCAAATTCTGGTTTTTATTAGATTCTGTGTTTCACTCTTGCTGCCATGATGCTCACTTGTTAAAAGTGACACAGGTTGGACCAAGGCTAAAAAGTGACAGGGAGAGATTTCCCCCCAACAATGTGTTGCTAATGCTTGCGGGTGCTGGTCTGTTGTGGATGGGCTGGTCAGGATTCAATGGAGGAGCACCCTACGCAGCAAATATCGACGCTTCAATTGCGGTGCTGAACACTAATGTATGCGCAGCAACAAGTCTGCTTGTATGGACATCTCTGGATGTTGTATACTTTGGTAAACCATCAGTGATAGGAGCTGTTCAGGGCATGATGACTGGACTAGTTTGCATCACTCCAGGAGCAGGTTAGTGTGTTTCTGGTTCTGTGTTCCAGTGATATTAGCATTGTTTTAGCTGTTAAAACTATGGATGGTCTTAATGCTTGCAGGACTGGTTCAATCTTGGGCGGCTATAGTGATGGGAATACTTTCTGGCAGCATTCCATGGGTGTCTATGATGATACTGCATAAGAAATCTGCCCTGCTTCAAAAGGTATTTCTCTTGCTCTCCTGGATATGCACGAGTCCTTAAAAATTGAAGTCTTGACAAATTGCTAATCCATCTTCACAACCTCTCCCACCTCCAATCTAATGAAAGCTTTGTGGTTCTGACCCATCTCAGACGAGGCCTAAGGAAAGATTAAAAAAAAAAAAAAAAGACTCAAAAAGATGTTAGGTGGTTCTCCAGTAGCACGCAAGAGTAGACTACCTAGTTTTGCGTCGTATATAATAGCAAGTTGCTCGGATTTATCAGCCATAAATCAAGACTTGGTGAAGGTTCGAGAATGTGAAAGTTGTCGTGCTTTAAAGTATTTTTATTTAGAAATATATTAAAATAATATATTTTAATTTTTTTAAAATTATATTTAATAAAAACATAAAAAAATTAATTTTAAACAAAAATAATTAAATTTTAATGGAATGTTGTTTCGTTTTCAAAGGATGTAATATGAAGCTAGGAAAAAAAATGGTTGAATGAGGAGCTAGCTGCCCATTTCAAGAAAGAACGAGGCCAATAACAAAACCAGTGAGAACTTCATGAAAGATCAGTGGAAGATGTGTGCATAAGAAATTATAGAAATACGAGATAAATTCAATTTTGGTTTTATCCATCTTGCTCATAGTAATTGGACCAATAAAAAAAATTCTTTTTTTTTTTCAGAAAACAATTTTTGTTTTCTCCATAGGTTTTTTCGAGGATGATGACTACTCCATGACCATGTCCTCATCCCAGGCCCAAACATTGTCTTAAAACATGGAGCTTTTCTTAGACAATGAACTTAGCAGTCTTCATCAAATACTATTTTTCTGTCCTTATCTTCTTTGTCCAGTATATTTCACTTTATAATGCTTGTGTTTTCACCATCAAAACGGGGTGCTCAGCCACTAAAACATGTCAAATCATATCTCTAAACCTTTCCATCAAGTCATGAATGACTGCCACTACCATACTTCAACAAGTCACTTGATTAATTTCCCATCCCCCTTGCTTTGGATTTTATTATTCATCCTCAACTATCTACCCTTATGATCAGGCAAGCAAGTCCCACCATTAAAACTCCCCTAGTACTCTCCATTAAAATTATTTACAGTCAAAGATGAGAGCATGACATTGAACATTCTTTAGCTATAAATAAGTAGAAAAAGCAATTCATGTCTGTTTTTTTTTTTTTATGTTTGATTGTTGAGGTAGCAAGGATAATATATAGTAGACTAAATACCAGGTGTGTGTTTTTCTTTTGTGTGGTAATAACAGGTGGATGATACACTGGGTGTCTTTCACACACATGCAGTGGCTGGGCTCTTGGGTGGACTTCTGACCGGACTTTTAGCAGAGCCGGAACTGTGTGACCTTGTACTGCCGGTGAATACAAGGGGTGCGTTTTATGGTGGAAGTGGTGGGGTGCAATTCCTGAAGCAAGTGGTGGCAGCCCTTTTTGTTATAGGTTGGAACGTGGTGTCCACAACCATAATCCTTCTGTTTATAAGGCTGTTTATACCATTGAGAATGCCTGAGGAGCAACTTGCTATCGGAGATGATGCAGTTCATGGAGAGGAAGCTTATGCTTTATGGGGTGATGGAGAAAAATACGACCCGACTAAGCACGGTCGGAACACCTCATTTTATGGAGAGGAAATAGCACAGTCTCCGTATGTTAATGGTGCAAGAGGTGTCACCATCAATTTGTAAGCAATGCAGAAACAAAAACCATCATTTTGTAAGCTAGATGACTGCGCACACGCACACACATAATTATAGCAGTTTTTGATTTCTTGATATATATTAATTAGCACATAGCCACATAGTTTGATTTGCAAGTAGAATCTTGACGCATGTAATATTGAATTATAAATTGTTCTTCCTAATTTGAGAAGAGAATAACAAAATAACTAAAATGAAGGCATAATTATTATAGCTACGGACACAATTTTTTTATTCAGCACTACAGTGCAGTAATGCTTTTATCCATGTAAAAAAAAAATCAAAAGCCTTGGATTAGAGGTATCTCTTTACATGACTCATTAGTCATTAAAGAATTAATTATGAGTATAATTATTTTTTCATTTTTTCAATAATAAAACATAAGCATGTTTCATGGTCATGGACCAAAGGGCGCTGTTTTTAGGGAAGAAAAACAACGAAATTGATCGAGAGATGAGATGTAGAGAGGCATAGAAAACACATGCAGAGCGTCAAAACGGCAATGGATCATTAGACAACCGAAACACAGATAGAAATATTAATGTGAAACAGTATCCTGAAAAAGAGTCCATAACACAGCAATCTCACATAAACAGGACCAGGTGCAGCTTTCGTGTCCAAGCACAACAGCAGCTGAAATAGTTTGCCATAGACCTTCAAAAGGAGGACCAACAGGGGTACAATTGACTTTTTGTGATGAAACGCTTTAGCTGGTTAACTTCGAATAACGAGTGCACCTCGGGCCTAACTCAATACTCGTATCAGTTACCAGAAACACAATTGGGCATTCGTACAAGTTAGTGATCCAGTAGGAAATAAAAACATTATTCTGACAGTTAACTTCTGTTTATATGAAATTTCAGGTAAGAGAAACTAGAGGGTATTTGATATAGTAGTAGGGTAGTTTTTTATAGTATTTTTATTTGGAAATGCATTAATTAATATTTTTTTATTTTTAAAAAATTATTTTTTATATAAACACGATACAAAAACATAAAAAATAAAAATAAAATCAAGAAACTCTAATTATATCTCTGCTAACGGGCTCTAAATAATGGATCTTCATTCTAGGAGATATCATAGGCGAACTGATCCATAAAACACCACTTCAGCTGGGCCAGTCATGTACACATGGTTGTCTTCCTCCCTCCACTCAATCTCCAGTGGACCGCCAGGTAGATCAACCGTGCAATTCTGTTTCACAATAACATTGGTGAGGCATAAGAAGATTAACCCGATTGGACATTTAGTGGGAAAACTCTAAACTTGCAACAAATGATATTCATTTGGAAATGAAAGGTGTTAAAGGCTTGCTATACATTCCATAGGCACTGTTGAACTTCCAATCTGAAACTTACCCTCCCAGCACGACCCTCAAGAACTGCTGCAATCACTGTTGCACAAGCGCCGGTTCCGCAGGCCAGTGTTGCTCCTACAGTCACAGAACAATGGTGAGTTTTCCAGTCAAGGAATACGGATTATTTGATACACAACCACAAGGTAGCAAGATACATGGAGATGTCCATGGCAATAGAAACTCACCTGCCCCACGCTCCCAGACACGCATTTTGAGATGTGAAGGTGTATAAACTTGCACAAACTCTGCAAGTCATGTTAAATATAAAATCAAAACATGACATCAATACTTATGTGAGATGGCATTCCACAGAGAATGCTCGAAAGAGTAGTACAGTTCCAATTAGTTGTGGGTGCTGAATCTTTACTAGGCTATTTTAAATAGTACTGCATTTATAACATTTGAAGTGTCTATCTAATACCATCCCTATCATATAAAAATTCCAAGTTTCCTAGTAATTTATCAAGAGCTAGACAGACAGTAAAAGTAGTAGTGATGTAAAAGCACAAAATAAGGCATTAATAAGTTCACCTGAGAAGTATTATTGTTTGAGGATGGAGGCATCAATATCAGGTATGCCTGCCTTGTCAGGCACATAGACATGGTCATGTTTGCACACAATGGCGTTGTTCAGTACATGCAGGCTAAAATGAATTTGAATTTATAGAAATCCTCAAGGACAACTTTCACAAGGTAAAAAAAGGTGGTTTGTTTTATATGTTCAAGTATATTATTAAGAATAATCCCTTCTATGAATATTGACATAAAAAGTTCAATATTTTGTGCATTTGCAAAAATATTTGGCATCCTTAAAAATCTTGAACTCACATTAAATGCTAGAAAGAACATGCGTACATCATAATATGTATAAAAGAAGCAGCAGAAAGAAAAGATTCCTAACTTAATCACAACATTATATACAAGCACTTGCACACACACATGTGCATTAACACACATTCCGAGTCACGAGAATGCATGCACAAACCATCTGACTAACAATGCAGCAACCATTACTAGAATAGAAAGCATGCTCTTTGATAAGTCATCTCGACTCCTACTTCGTGCTGACTCAAGCAAATGGAGATATAATACTTCTGAGTTGCAAAGTTGCATAATTTAAATGCATTTAAGATGCATCAGACGGGAGATCATTCATGAATCATAAGAGGATACCAACACCATGAGAACTACTGAGAGTTAAAATTGTTTGATGCAATCCAAAGAATGAATGAGACCAAAAACTCCCAAGTTCAAATCAAAATCCTATGTCATATTGGGCACTCCTTCCACGTAACAACACCAAAGCAACATGAGAATAAATTGCAACAACCATGAGCAGAAAACAAAGTCAAGCTCTGGAATTTGTAAATGTCCAAAAATCATCACAAAATACGAACTAACCAGTGTTAGTTCGAGCTGGGAACACATCATGATGTTCAAACTTAGGACCGATTTGAGCCAGATTTAATGCATCAACCTGCAAATCCTGTTATTACAAGCAGGAGCATCAATAACCAACAAAGAAATACCAGTCTTATTAATCATTTACTAATTAGACAACACGCAAATGCCAGTGCTTTAATCCAAAATGCATACCTCCCCTCCTTTGGTACCGAAAGTTACACAATGAGGATTTCCCATGCTCACACAAGTCACATTCCAAGTCACTCCATCCACAACCAATTCCGACTTAACAACAGCATCATTCTTATTCGAAGCCAATGTCGTTGGCACGTTAGCTGCTTTAAGCACCGGCTCCCCCATATCAACCTTAACTTGCCCATCTTCTTGAATCTCAGGAACAATCAAACCAGCACCAGTATGCACAGTAAAACTCTGTCTCTTCCCATGAAAATTCTCCAACTCGGCAATAAACCTGGCAAAACACCGCACGCCATTGCCACACATCTCCGGCTCGCTCCCATCAGAATTAAATATCCTCATTGTATAATCAGTTCCATTAACCCCAGGCAAAGCAAAAATCACCCCATCTGCCCCAATCCCAAAATTCCTATCACATAACTTCACTGCTTGCTCTGGTCTTATCTTGGGCTCGCTAGAGTCCCTATTATCAAACTAATTCAAACAAATGAAGAGGCTTTAAAAAATGATAAATAAATAAAAATAATAAATCATATGAAAAAAGGGATTACCACAATGAAGTCATTGCCGAGGCCGTGGTATTTGACAAAGTGAAGGAATCTGCTGCCTTCTCTGTGATCAAGAAACGAGGATGATTTTGATGAAGTTTCCTGGGGGGCTGCTGCTGATTCGATGCTCATTGACGAGGAAACTACTAACGGCCGGAACTTCGGGTTCTTTAGAGAGTTGAATCGAAGAACAGGAAGAGAAGTGGTGAGAGTGAGGAAGAGTTGGGAGTGGCGAGTTGAGGGTTTTAGAAAGAGGGAAACGGTGGCGGCTGCAATAGTGTCGGCCATGGCTGCAGTAGTTCTTGGGGACAAAAGAGAGAGGAGTTACGGACGGTGTTTTCTCTGTCTGCCATTTCAATGTCATTTTTTTTTTTCCTTTGGTGGGGGCGGTGAATTTTTCAGCTTAACGATCTTCAACCGTGGATTAACAACTGTTGAATATTTTTCATTGTAATCTTAACCCTTGATTGTTTTTTTTTTTTTTAAAAGGAGGTTCAAGTAAAGTCCTTTACAAAGAATTAAAGTCCTGTTTTAATTAACAAGTTAAGTGTAAAAACAAATAAAATATTTTTGTTCAAAACTATTTTTTTGTTTTTAAATATTATTTATCAATAAAATATTTATTCCAAAGACATACAATAGAATAATTAAAATTTTGAAACTTGAATTCTTATATATTTATAGTCTTATTTGAATTGATTTTAAATTTTAATAATCAGAAAGTAATATTGAATAAAATAAGATTATATCAAAATAAGATTCTTTATAGTTATATACTAGTGTTTTGCCCGAGAGATGCCACAAGGCCCTCACCAAAACCTATTTTTATATAGTTTGTAATAATTAAAATAAATATTTATAATAATTTTATAATTTATCTTCTCGAGTAAAAAATATATTTTTAGGTGTAATTTTTTTTATTAACATTTTTTATTTTTAGTGACACTACTAGAAGCAGCTAAACCTTTAAAATTTCAAATGTTGTGCTCCTTCTAAAAGCGCAACCTTCCGATCTAAAATATAAACAGCTCCTTTCCCCCTTATTTCTCTTATTTTGCTTCTCCTTCTCCATCATCAGAATAGCTCATTCCCCATCTTTGTGTCAAGGTTTTCTCTTCCATGGCCTCTTTGCCCTTCGTTTTCCTTCCCTCCTTCCACTTACTTGCACCCCATTCCACCACAACATCGCCTTTTTCTCATTCACCCACCACTGCCACCACCTCCACCTCTGGAAAATCCGTCACCTCCACTTCTATAATTTAAGGTCAGCACTATATTTGTCACCCAATTTTGTGAAATTTCTTGTGTTTTGATGATTACGTTAGGATTTAGTTTTTTAAGATCAATTAGTAATAAATTATGTTAATTATGTATAAATTATATCAATTGAGTTAATAAATTATGTCAATTAAATATAAAATAGATGCTCCACCCGCGTGATTTTTCATGGGCTGTAACTTAAAAAAAAAAAAAAAACCAAAACCTTGTTAGATAGGTTATTTTAATATATGTTTTACATTAAAAATTCAGGCTGTAGATTGAAAAGCTTATCTAAATATATAATGAAATAAATTGATAATCACTAATGTAAATAAACATACAAAAGTTATTAACAATAACTAAAAAAAATAAAAGATAGATAGATATCAAAATATTTAATCTCGTAAAATAAGATATTTATCTATTTGTGTCAATTAAATTTTTTTATTAAAATCAATAAAAAATAATAAAAATAAAAACACAAATGAAACTGAGTTGATAAAATAAAAGAAAAAAAATTATGAAAGGTGTACATACCAGAAATATTATTTCAAAATAATTATTATTTTATAAAATAAAACTTATCAACATAAAATAAAAATGCATTCAAAAATTAAATATAAAACATAACATTTGAAAAAAAAAAACCTCTATTAAAAAAATACAAGAATAAACCGATAAAAAAAAATTAAAAATAACTACAAAACCGATCTTTTTTAAAGAAAAATAATGCAGATTGATAATTTGTAATAGCAAATGAAGAAAAAAGGAATCCCTAATTGTACCAATTCTTAAAACTCATAACTCGTGTCGACCATTAGATCTGAAGCGTGACAAGTGGAAAAACAACAAAATTTAATCTTTAATAAATTAAATGTTGAAGGATGAAACCAGAAAAAAAATCTATAATATAAAAAATTATAATTAAAAGAATGAGGGCAACAAAAGTCCGAGAATCAAAATAAAATATAAATTAGAGGGTATAAAAAAAATTAACATTAGTGTGTTAAATTAATCATTTATTCTTTACACTTGTAAAAATTACGTAAACACAATTTAAAGCTAACATTATAGACATAGTAATCTTTCATTTCTCAAGGTAGTTCGTGTGGATTACTATTTTTAGAGGTCAAATAATTAGATAGCTTGTAGTTTGCAATAATCCAGTCTTTAATGAATTATTCAAAATCAAAGAAAATCAAATCTTCAAATAATAAATCTCTGAATAATTCTAAATGTATTTAATGGAATCCTAGATTATTTTATAGTTTCTCATGTGTGTATGATATTCAAGAACCTAATAATGATAGGACTGAACATTTCTGATTCGGTCCGGTTTTGAACCAAAATAAACAACCAAACCAAATTTTTTTAAAAAAAAAAATTTGAACCGAACTAAACCGAAAACCAGTTCAAACCGATTAATTTCGGTTCGGTTCAGTTTGTTTCCCTTTCAAACCGGTTCATATCGATAATCAGTGACCGGGAAGACGAACCCGATGTCTTTCTTCTCATCTCATTATCAAAGTTAATACCCATTGCAGGCAACTCATTAATAATTTCTTGAAACTTGTTAAAGTGATGTTTCATCTTGGTATCTCAATGATATCATCTGCTTTATCTCAATGGAGAAAAATTAAAACAAGATTTGATAAATCGACCAATGGCTAGCCGGGCAAGATTATTTGATTAGGACCGGCAGGGTGGAAAGCCTTACCACTTGAGGGGTGAAGGAAAGAGAGTAGATGGCTTGCTAGCTTTCCCGAGAAGATAATTCGCTTGTCACAAGACGGGATTCACTCAGATAATAAATAATGCTTTCAAAGGGACTTCCTTACTTAGAGACTAAAATGAGAATAAAGGGAGAAGATATCTGCGAAGAGGGGGGGAGTAAAGTGAGAGTAAAGGGAGAAGAGATCTGGGGGAGTAAAGTGAGAAGAGATCTGCAGAGAAGGGGGGAAAGGGGAGGGGGGGGGGGGGGGTGGGGCGGCTGATGGCTGAAAGTGGTTTTAGGGTTAGAAAAGATTATATTTATAGTTGGTTTTTTTTCAAGTGCTGGCTAGGTCAACTGGTTTGATTCGGTTCGGTTCAATCGGTTTTAAATTTTAGAAACCAAAACCAAACCAGAATTTTTTTATGATTTTTTAATTAGTTAATTCAGTTTTTTTTATTCAATTTTTTCAATTATTTTTTTTCTATTTTTCTCGGTTTATCGATTTTTTTACTCACTTCTAAGTATCAGTAGACCAGTTATCAATGTGATTAACTTTTCGATAGCATTCTGGCAAAGGAAAGCTGAAAAATCATTTATGGAATAGAAAATAGATTCCATGTCTGGATAATGCTGAGAATCAATTTTAGCAACATAAATTAAGTAATTTGAACCATCTAACTGCAGCAAAGTTTTAAATTTTCAGATAATAAATTTTTGAATAATTCTAAATATATCTAATGGAATTCTAAAATTATTTGGAATCCTAAAATTATTTTATAGTTTTTTATGTGTGTATGATATTTAAAAACCTAATAATTTTCACTTTATCAGGTATCACTAGACCAATCATCAGTGTGATTAACTCTTCGATAGCATCCTGGCAAAGGAAAGCTGAAAAATCATTTATGAAATAGAAAATAGATTCCATGTCTGGATAATGCTGAGAGTCGATTTTAGCAACATAAATTAAGTAATTTGAACCATCTAACTGCAGCAAAGTTTCAAACTTTATGGGCTCAAGCAATATAGTAGCAATCAGGATACGTAGCGTGTTCAGAGATGTAAAACGAAGAGGCACCTTATCATATCATATTATTCTGCCAACCGAGCTCCGAATCGTTGAGATAAATATATAATCCAAGGAAACCTGTCACTCTATGCATCAGTTGGCCTTCATTGGCGCAAGTCATTAAAATATATAGCCCAGACATCTATCTTTGCTTCAAAATCTATCATCATAGTGTCATAATCCTGCTCCCAAGAACCTGACACCACTGAAATTTGAATTATTTCTAGAATATAAGTTAAGAAATAAATTACTCAATTGTTTCCATAAAAAAATATAAAGATTCTTACTAAGTTGACCCTGCTAACAGATTATTATGAAACTCACATAAATCATTTGAGTGCTTTTTAGTTAAAATATCTCACAATATCTACTATTTTAATATTTTTTTTGGAAATAAAAACACTAGTACAATTTTATTTTAAATTTTATACTTATTAATAGACAAGGTAAAAAAAATAATCTTACCATAATTATGTATTTTCATAACTTTATTTATTTTAATTGAATACATTTGTACTCCTAAACATCATTTTAACATATCAGTCATTCTTTTTTATCAAAATAATAAAACTATATTACTTTTATTTATGCATCAATTATGTGATTGCCTATTGTTAACTATATATATATACACTATTTTCATTTACTTTTACTCCTTATATAAATTTAATTGTTAATTATATCAAATTTATTTTCTTTGTAACTTATATTTTAGTATCCAAATCATAATTGAAATGTGAGTATTTGTATAATATATGTTTAAAACTATAGTGGCAATGACAATATGATATAACGGAAAAGCTAAAACAAAAGACAAATTTATTATGACCTTAGACACATTTTACTATTCATCTCTACATTGTAATTACTCTTTTTTCCTTACAAGAAAAATAAAATGCCTTGGTTGTGAGGTTATTTTGGTCTTTTCTCATGACTCATTAGTCCTTAAAGAATTGACCGGAGGCATAAATGTCTTTTCTATTTTTTCAAGAACATTAAAAATGACTTAATACCCGTCAAATCATTTTTTAAAAAAACTGTCACACAGGGGTATTTATATTTTTTTTATTTTTTAAATATAGTAAAATGACAAGCTTAGCCTTTAAATAGAAAAAATAAGTCATGCATCCAAGGACTTTTTGGTCTTTTCACTCAGGTTTTTTGTTATTGCAAGGTTCATCAAGGGCAATTCAAGCATTTAATAAGGACCAATTATTATTTAAATGGAAAAAATTGTCGGCGAGTGTGGCTCACAGTGGGGAAAAAAAAAAAAAAAGAGCCCATCCACCATGCCTTTGAAAGTGTTGTCACATCCTTTTCATATTGGTACAATGTGTATCGGTGGTGGTAAGAGTGATTTATAGTCAATGAGAATTTTTTCTCTCTCTTCCCCCTAAAGTTATAGGTTGATCTTCTTTGTTGTTGATATCTCAACTCCGGTCTTTATTTTTTCTATTTTTGTTTTTAGCTTTTTTATATAAAAAAATTTTATTTATTTTTAATTTCATTATTCAATTTCTATATAAGGACTGTTGAAAAAAAAACACTTGAAAATTAACTAAAAGGGTATTGTGATAATTGTGGGAATTCCCTGCACCATATAAATGGCCACTTGGCTTCCTAAGGAAGCCAAGTGCAACTGACCACTAGAGAAAAGAAAAGGGAAAGGAAATTCAATTGTTTTATGAAAAAATCTCTTGAATAAAATATTGATAGGGAGTGTTAAAAGATCTAGGAAGGTTATTTACACAAATTTAAAGAGTTTAAAGATTAGGAGAAAAGGAAAATAATGGGAGAAAGTAGGGGTGAGCAAAAAAACCGAATAATCGATTAAACTGAGAAAACCGGAAAAAAAAATAACCAAAAAAATCAAACCGAAAAAACCAAATTAACCGATTAAAAACTTACAAAAAAATTTCGATTCGGTTTGGTTTCGGTTTCTAAAGTCTAAAACCAATTGAACCGAATCGAATCGAACTGGTTCAACCAAGCCAGCACTTAAAAAAAGAAACGAGTATAAATAGGATGTCTTCCTAACCCTAAACCTAAATCAGCTTTCTTCTAAAAACAAAACTAGCCGCCCCCTTCCTTGCTCTCTACATCTCTCCATCTCTCTTCTCATTTTGCTCCTTGCATCTTTACTTTTTGATTCTCTTTCATGCTCCTGTTATTTGTTAAGCTTTGCTCCATGCTCCTCCTATCAAAGGCATGCCACTCTCTTCACTTTTGTAATTTTACTTTTAATTGTTTTATTCCTCCTATAAAAGACATACCCCTTTTTATTTTTTCTTTTTATTTTTTTATCCTTCTTCTTTCTATTTCTCACATAATCCTGTAATTATTATATAATTTTTCATGCTCATGTAACCAAAGAAGATTATTATGTTGAGCCAATGAAATGCTTTTATGTGCTCTCCTTGATGTTGGTATTGTGAGGATAACAATTCAAAATCAAGTTTGGCACTCGATGGATGATGAACAGATGAGGATCTATGTAAACTATCTTTTGATCTTCCCTTTGTTTTTTATCTCTTCTAGTCAAATGATCTTTGTTCTTTCCTTTTGTTTTGTCATGCGTGCCCAACCATTTTAAGAAAAAACCATGTTGAGAAAGCCAAGATTTCTCTGAAAATAAGCCTAGATCTGTGAAATTAAAAACAAGACGAAGATAGAATTCCTGAAAAAATATGGTCAGTGAAAAAATTCAGAATAAAAACTCAATTGAAATAATTTTGATTTAAATTAGTTTGGAAGGGGAAAAAACCAAACCGAACCGAATATGGTCAGTTCGAACAGGTTTTCAGTTTGGTTTGGTTCAAAAACTTGAAAAAAAATAATTGCGGTTTGGTTAATTATTTTGGCCCAAAACCGGACCGAACCAAAAATGCTCACCCCTAAAAGAAAGTGAAGGGGAAAGGAAAGGAGGGAAGAAACTAAGCATTCCTTCTCATTTTATTTTATTTTTTAATCCTTCATATTATAAGGTAATAACCCTTGTTTTTTAATCAATTGATGTAAATTGAATATGTTGAGTAGGTAAACATAATTGGTTCATAAAGAAAATTAGGAATTTGAAGAATTATTGCTTGAATTGTTTAATTTACATTGAAATTATGTTATCAACAAGCATAAACAAATGTTGGGACAAGTGGGAAATGAAGCAACTAAGAAAACTAATTGTTCATTTTTCCTTAGTGCTGGTGTCGGCCTTTATATACCAAGAAAAGGGAGGAATATTTCCTTCAAATTGATTATATATTGTAGGATATGTGGGATTTTACTGATCTTTATAGTTATGAATTCATACAAAATTTGAAGGAAAAACAAGGAATTTATAATTTCCTTGATATTAAGTCTAGCCTAAAGGCCATTAAAATAAAAACAAAAATTCGTAAGTTTTAATTGGTTTAGTGTTATGGTGTTAAAAATATGTGTAATAAATAAATATAATGAGATGGATGTGTAAAAAAAAAAAAAGAACTCTCAGAATCTTATGTAAAGGGAAAATAAATGTTATTTGTATGCTTAACATCAAAATATGATAATTAGATGTGAATAATTGAGTAGAATATTATATTGTCCAAGAGTCGACATAAAAGGTGATAGTGTAATATTTGGTTTATGACAGGAAATATTCCTCTGGTCAGATCCTAGGACGCGGGATTTTCAATATCAACACATTAAAATGATAGAATTTCTCTTCGACTTATTTTTTTAATAATAAGAAAAGAAAATTAAGTTCGGTAATGTTCTATAAAAACGTGAGAATACTAAGAATATCATAACAACATGTAATACTGATATTAATATATCCCATGTTGATATCATTAGTCTTCAAATTCTGATAGATTGATTATATTTTATTTTATGTTTCTTCTAAGTTCCTTTATTTCATATATGTGTGTGTCTGTGTTTTTCTCCCCAAATCTTAGGTCAACTTTTCTTTTAAAAAAAAAAATCCACCTTACTATTATAATGTTTTTTTCTTATTTAATTAAAATAAAATTAGCTTAGTTAAACAATCAAGACTATAACTCAAGTCATGAAAAATCCACCTTACTATAACTCAAGTCATGAAATTCTTTTTTTTTTTGAAACATGCTTGTTGTATCTAAATATCATTTTAAAAAAAAAATGTAGACCCTCGACAAAAATCTGGTCTGCACTTATTCATTGATCCCATTTAGAAAAATTTCTGAATACGCTATTAATATTAATTATAGACAAGAAGTTACTACAAATGTAGTTAGTTTAAGTTCCAATAAATAAAAAAAAACAGATAGAGTCTAAACATTGGATCCGATGGACCGAACTAGATAAATGTTCGCTCAAAAGGCACAATAAGCACAAATTCTTCCCCCTTTTGTTTTAATTTATTTTATTTACAAGAGGGAGAGGAATGTGGTCTTTAACCTCTTGGTATACATAAACTGGGGCATGAACCGCTGAAACAAAAACAATCACATACATGTTTCATAACGTTTCTGCTATTCAGAAACTGCGACAACAGCTACCCCTGTCTACACATTAAAGAATTAGATAGTTTTTTTTATTTATATTGAATATTCAAGTAAAATTTTTGAACGCAAAAACATACTATTTGTGTTTTGAAAATATATTAAATATTACTTTTTAAAATACTTTTTATTTTTTATTTATATTTAATATTAGTATGTTAAAGCAATTTAAAAGTAAAAAATTAAGTTAAAACTAAACAAAATTCAAGTTATTTTAAAAACACAATCGAGCCGCAATCTCAATCACTCCTTACCACCAGGCCAGCCTGTGGTGCTTTATAGAACATGCATGCATTAACTTGACTGAAACATTGCCTTTCAACCAAAAAAAAGGACGAAAACATTTGTTCATTTCCTTGCTACAGGCCATGTTTTTTCCACCATCCGTGGCCGCGGGGCCTGGCCGTGAATCTTTACGTCAAGTCAAATTATATAGTTTCTTTCAAAAGTAACCTAATCCTATCGCAACACACAGTACTGGGACTTGTTCTAGTTTTATCTTCTTTTGATATGATTCTACTGTCAATCAGTCAAGTCTCTGTATTTGTTTTTCATTTCTGTACATCGTCTGCTCGTACATTTTACGGTGAACATTATTATTATTATTATTATTATTATTGCATCTTTTATGTCGACGCTTGTCCAAAGGGTTCTATCTCAGTACATTTATATCAGACTTCAAGCTCAGAATACTTCTTCTAAAAGTAAAGGTAGACGAACAAAGATACGCTTGCTCTTCAAAAGAATTAATGGCAGAACTGGAACGTGAAACCTCGAATGATTTTTTCTCTGTGTGCTGACTGCTGAGGGCAATCAGTCTAGTCAAAAGCTGTCGTAAACTCCATTATTTGTGCTAATTTATGGCTATGATCCATCACAATGCAGTGTTATATCAGTGTTAAGACTGATGTGGGGGTTGACAAAAGCAAAGTGAAGATTTTGAGTGGACAGGGAGGGCTAGCTGCCAGCAGAGGTTATTTCAGTGGACAAGTAAGAATCATAATAACAAGTATAGGAAGTATAGGGTTTTCTATCTATCTACCTACCTACCCTCAAACGTGCTTTTGTTGCTTCTTCTTGTCTTCTTTCGCTATCACCATCTCTTTGGATTAGCTCATTTTCAGCTTTTTTTTGCCCTTTCCATGGAATTTCATCAGGACAGTTCAGTTTCATCTTCGTAACAAACTGAACTATGTGTCGAGTAAAAAAGGTTCTCTCCCTGTTTGCCAACAAAATAGGTCACACTGATTGCTTCTTCATTAAATTTCAGCTTATAATCTGTACTTGACCATCACAGGGGAGACTACCTAGCTTCACTCTTGAAAATGGATTGTGAAGATGCATGAAAAAAATAATTAGATATTTTATATAATATACAATTCTTTGTAAATTTCTTTATAAATATTCCAAGATATTTATATTAAAAAAATCTATATAAATAAAGTTTCATCTATCTAAATAAAGGTCTATCATATCTCATTTCTCTATACTCTATCTCTTATAACATATGTCTAAAAAAATTCAAGTCCAATATAAGATCTAAACAAGGCTTAAAAAACATTTAAATCTATAAAATATTTGATAACATGTATTGGTTTAAGCTTCAGAGTGTTCTAGAAGGTGTTGTTGGACTCAGTAAATCTTCCTAATCTAGTTTTATCAACCTATAGAAAACACTCCTAATCTCTCTATTGATGATTTTTCCAACCTCATCAGATTGGAGACTATTTGTATGACCAACAATTTAATTATTTCAACCAGTAAACTATTTCATCTTTTTTTTAAGTAATCAAAAGTTTGTGTCCACTTACATAGTGTAGAAATTTTGGATAAATTGGAAAATTAGTACACAAAATTAAAATAAATAGAGAAATGATATAAAAATAAAAAGTTTTGATGAAATAATACATTTTTAGATGTCGCGCTTGAAAATTATAACATTTAATTAGTGTCGCGGTTAGGAATAATGATATAATTTTAATTGATGTCACGGCTCTAAACCACGGTAGCTATTAATTTTCCATGAAAGACTTCATTTTCTTATGATTAAAGAGAAGCAAAAATAATTGACTTTGTACAATGTATGTTATTTTTTCAATGATTAAAGAGGAGAGAAATAATTGACTTTGCATAATGTATGTTTTCATGTTAGAGTATATGCTTCTCTTTCTACATTGATAGCACATAGACAAAAAGAAAAGCTTTTGTTGCAAAACTAGAATCAAGGAATCACTGGGCTAGAAATTAAGCAATTATTTGTCATCTCATGATATAATCTTATGTATTTCATGAAAAATTAAGATGTCGTGGTTTGGAATTGCGATATCCAAAATTTTACTTTTTTGCCCAGACTTTTTGCTTTTATGTCATTTTGCTATTTATTTTAATTTTATGTGCTAATTTCCTATTTTATCCATAAATTTTAACATTATCACGTAGAAAGCATTCAAAATGGTGTCATCAAGAAATTTTTTAGACAAGTTATAAGTGATAATTTTTTTTGAGAATTATATTAATTATTCTTAATAAATCAAATTTCAATCCATAAGGATTTTTTTAAAAAAATGTTGAGCATGATTATAACATTTTTTTTATTAGAAAATGAATTGTATAATGGGTTTGGTTTTCTTAATAAATTTTTCCATAAATTAATTGATATAAAATCACAATTCACTTCATATTTATTTAATAACAAGTAAATAACTTGAATGCTAAATCAATAGCAACAATAAAATAGTTACTTGTTATATAAAGAAAGTAACAATGAAAACTTGTATAATTACAACTTAAACATGACATTAAGAAACAATCAATAAGAATTTTGTATTTAATATATATATATATATATATAGAGAGAGAGAGAGAGCTTGAAACCAAATTAAAAAAAAAAAAACTCAAAGAGATGATGAATTCATTGTTCACCTAAACACAATTTACCATGGATGATATTAGTGAATTTACCACTTTACCCTTAAAAAAACCTTTTAGCTAAAGGTTGAGGGCATGAATGTCTTTTCAATGGGGATATTTTGGTATTTCTAAATTGACCGGGAGCAAGATGGTATTTACTTTAAAATTGCACAGTAAATTATTATAAATACCTTTAAGATTATTACATCATTTGGTTACATTAAGAGGTAGATTTTTATTTTTACTTATAAAGTGCTCAATAAAATAATCAATTTAACCTTATATACAAAAATAGTTTGGTTGGCTAGGAGGGGTGTTTTCGTCTTATCCTTTTCTATTTTCATTGTAAAAATACCTTTTTGCCCTTGGGTTTTAATTTTTTATACCTATGATATGAGGGTATTTTGGTTATTGTACTATTAGTTTTTTGTTGTTATTGGATGAAGTGAGGGTTAGTTTTGTCTTTTAATAAATTAAAGGAATTTTTTAAAAAATATTGGCTCGTGTTGGGCATGCGTTAACCACTTCGTTGTCTGTGGACAGCATGTATGGTTGATTTTGGCAACCAAAAATGCCATTTTGTGGCATCATTAAAGTCATCTTGGTGTCAACTCTATATAGAAGTGGCATGTCTTGAAAATAAAGCTCTAGTTTGACTTCGGCGGCCATTTCATTTTTTCCTTCTTTTTTCCTTCTCTGTCGCTCGATTCCTTCTCATCCTTGATCTTTTGGTTTATATCTATTTTATTTCAAATAACTTATGAAAATCAAAATTTATTTCAATTTCATCCTCATTTGATTTTTTTTACTTCTCTTTATTTTTTATTTAGTCCATGATCTTTTGGCTGATATTTCTTTTATTTGAAATAACTCATGAAAATTGATATATTTTTTTTAATTTCATCCTCATTTGAGTTTTTAAAATTTATCTTATTTAGTCCCTTTTCTTTTAATTTCTATTTATGTCATTTGATGATTTCACCTTTGATCATTTTTTTTTCCTATCAAATATTTTCCTATTCTTTTTATTTATTTTTTGCTCTGCTAAATTTTTTAGTTTTGTGTTTTTTTATACTCATTTTCATTCTTCAATGTTAAGTTGATTTGAATTTAGGCGTCTTGGTTAACTCCATTTTGGAATTTCATGGATTCCAGTTTGGAAAATTAACCCAACTTAAGGATATTTGCTAGGGTTGCCTTTTCTTTTTATCATTCTTTTAAGCAATTTTGTTTTTCATATTTCAACCTTAAATATTTAGTTTATCAAAGATTAAGCTCCGTGGTTTTTTATATGCTTTCTACATCCTTTGTATTTTTTTTTGTTGGGTTATCTAGGGTCTTTTTATGTTTTGTTCTTTGTTAGATATATTTTCTCAAAATATTTTTTTCTTTAATTAAATAGAATATATTGATTGAATATAGATGGATATATACTCACTTCACTGTGTTTTGTTCACTTTGCTTTTATAGGGCATTGCTCTAGCAAACCATGCAGCTTCTTTTAATGTCTTCTTGCATCTTTTTACAGTGAAGTTTGAACCAATTCAACAAGCTTTTTTGGTTGTGGGCAATGTTCACAGTCGAGTTGCGGTAAGCCTTTAGCAATCTTTTCTTTCTTCTCCTTATAGGTATGGTATCAATGACTTATTTTTTTATTTAATGACTTATTTTTTTATTTAATATTGTCAAGTGTTTTTTTACTGTGTTTTTTATTGTTACTTTTAATTTAAATTAGATTATTAAATTAACCGATTTTATTGTATATAGTCAAGTTAATGAATCTAATATCGAGTTATCTTTACTTTTTTCATAATACTATAGGCCCACGACATAGCGCAGATCTAATCTAGTGGGATCTACATTTTTCGCTCTAATTGATAGAAAAGGAAGTGATAGCTAGCATTTAGATACAAAAATTTAGATACACGCACAGTTTATCTCAACATTGTGGTGGTGGGGTGCCTCCCAAGAGCGCACCCCCTCAACAAATTGAACCTTTTCCTTTTCTATTAGACTTACTATTCCCAGAGGGTGGGATCTCAACGATGCTTTTAAGATGGATCTACTTGAATCTTAGTACCCGTTTGAAACAACTTTGTTCCAAAATTCTCTAGAAAAGAAGAGCCCAAGCTGATCTTTTCTTTTCTTATAAAAAAGTACCGATTCAAGAGAGCATGAATAGCTGTTCTCTCTGAATGAACAGTGTGCAACCTTGGGAAAAAATGGCATCGTTCGTACATTATGAAGACCCACCATGCTACCATGATAAGTCCACTTCGATTTCAGATGCAGGACCCCCACCTCCTTCCTTTCTTTTTAGCCCCTCTCTTCACACCTGACCCAGTCCCATAGACAATTCTCCCTCTTTCTCTCTCGGTTGCCCACTCAAGTAGTGATTGTCTTATGGGGGGTCCCTGGGCCACAGATCTCGTAGAGAAACTCGTACTGATGATCATGCATTTTCTATATAAATCTCTTAAAAAATATATAGTTTCTGTCCACAGATACTTGAAATGCAATACGTTACAAGACATATACGGATACGGATACATTACAATACGAGATACAATACTTTTCCGGTCGCTTAGCCGGTGAACAAGAGCATCTAACGAGAGCAATTTCAGATCATCAATGGGTTTTATGAGTAACCAGTGAAACTCTAACTAGATCTGATTAAATGGCTATTAAAATGTAAATTAATATGCAAACACAGAGGTACCATAGCTTAAGCAGACAAGGTACTAAGAAAAAGGTGAAGCAAATATTACCTTTTGCGTGGACTAGGGTCCTGGTTGCAGTGTGGACACCCGTATCCTGCGCCAAAGATTAGCTGATTCACATGACGACACCTTCTTTATTTTAATTATTTGAAATGGTACGGACCACATGCTGCTCCCTCTATAAATATGTTCCATGTTCAAAGCCTCCCTACCATGTCCAAAACAAGACTTCATTGCTTCCATATGTAATAATCTAGATCTAGCTAGCTATACTATGGACTACCATTCCACTACAAACCCTAGCTCATCTGGGTCATCTTCTGCACCCAAGAATGGCAGAGAGAAAAGGACGGGTGGCAAGAAAAGCAATGGCGGGGTGAAGTTATCAACTGATCCTCAAAGTGTGGCTGCGAGGGAAAGGAGGCATCGTATTAGTGACAGGTTCAAGATTTTGCAAAGCTTGGTTCCTGGTGGGACAAAGATGGACACGGTTTCCATGTTAGAGGAGGCCATTAATTATGTTAAGTTCTTAAAGAATCAAATATTGCTTCACCAAACTATAATGAACTCTGTGGATGATGAACAATCTCTTGATTATCATCTTCCTGCTGGTTCTGCTTCTCTTCCTACTGAGCAACCTTCATACTTGGACAGCAACCTCGCATCCGTGGTGCATCCTTCTTCTTCACTGCCATGCCCAGATTCTTACTTCCAAGCTGATGAAAATTACACGCATTATGATGCATTTGATAGTAAGAATTATTACTTTTAGTGCTTCTCTGTGTCTATATGGTTAAAACCACGCTTGAGTTGTGGCGCAGATGGGCTGGCGTGCTGGTGGTATCATTGACCTTCAAGTATTAGTCGCAGTAATTAGTCCAGGGTTACTCGCTGTACTGTTCTTCGTGAATTTAATTTATGTGTAGTTTCGATTTTATCTAAAATCTTTTATTCGTTTCAATTGGATCCCCTAACTTTAATATTTGTTCGACTGTTCATTTTCGTACGTTTTTATTAGAGTAGAAATGAAAAATGTGTGTTCAATTTAATCCCTAACATTAATGAAATATATCAATATAATCCAAAAAGTAAAAATGAATAAATTGAAATTAAAGATGGTAGGATTGGGATTTCTTGAGAAACCAATCTTCTCAAGTTTTACAGTATTTATTTTACTAGAAAAATGCTTTTCCAATTAATTTTTGTTTTTATTGAGATATTTCATAAACTTCAGGGATGGAATTGAAACTTGAACATGTTTTCTGTTGCTTGGAAATGGATGGATAGAAAAAACTGGAGTAAAAATAAAAGATGTAAGATCTGATTGAAATAAAAATATGAGGGCTGGTTGAGAAAAATCAAAAGTATTGGATAAAATTGAGAAAACATGTAAACTTGAAACTTGAGAGAGACAGAATTAAAATTTACCCATTAATTAATAACCAAATAAGGTTTGTGATGCCCACTTTAATTAGCTGATCAAAGAAGATAAATTAGTCTTAATATTTACTAGTAACTTTATATAAAATATTGATTAGCACCAACAAACAATATAAAATAATATTCTACTAACTTCAATAAGGTAACCTGATAGCTAATAATATTTACTTTCTTTCTTGGCTCAAAATAATTTATTAAATACATAGGTTTAAATTTTAGGGTTAGTGCATAGAAAAATATTTAAATTTCTCGAAGTTTATATTTAAGATTGTCCAGAGAGAGATTTAATCTTAGTTGACATGCAAGCTAATTAAAAAATATATATTTATTTTCGAACCAAATTAATAAATAAATATAATTACCTTGTATTGATAATTTATATGGTATTAGCATATTGTTCCACAACGGGTTAATAATAATTTTTTTAAAATATAAAAAATATATAAAGAATATAGAAAATACATTAAATGTCATGAGTCTGTTGGCAATATCAAACCCAATACTATTAGATCTAGTGGTTAAGTCATACCCAAAATAATATTGGGTCTACTTACAAAGACGAACTCAATAGCATTGGGTCTGACAGTCAAGCCAGACCTAAAAACCTTAGGTCTGATTGTTAAGCTAGAATTAATATTATTGGGTCTGATAGCCAAGAAATTCAAAAGCTACCGGACCCAACACTATTATGTCATGCTAAGCAACAGGGTCTAACTCTATGGGGTCAGCATAGCCCAATGCTATTGGGTCTTGCTAGCCTAGAGAGCCCAACCAAAGTTATTGGGTCATGTTGGTAGTAGGACCCAACGTTAACCCAACCCAACCTCAAATGAAAAAAATTATTATTAATCAATTTTTATACAATATAAAAAAAGTTTCATCAATTTATTTTCTATTTACCCTATAAAAAAATTTTCATAAGAGAAAAGAAAAAAAATCTAAAAAAATATAAAAAAATTAGAAATATTTGGATCTGATTAAAAGCTGAATCTAATAATCTTGGGTTTAATTTGGCAGCCAGAACCAGCACCTATTAGAAGCAATATGGATTTGACTATTAAACCTAACATGTTGTTCATAATACAAATACTTTATATCTATAGTATGATCCGCAGAGCAATGAATTTTTGTTTACAGCAAATGCATAGTGTTTTTCTCAATTCTTTTAAAGCATAGTAAAGTATAGTATATTGTCTTTGATTAATTTGGTTAGAGATTTGGAACGAAAAAGAGACATGCATTCCATGTTATGTGTAGTTGTGTATCCATATTATGTATAGTTGAGGACGTAATGCCATTCGATTTCTCATTAAATACAATTTCCAGAAAAAAAATAAATTGAATTATTGTATTTTAAACAGAATAAATCACGTCATGTTTGAGATATATAATGTAAGGACTCTGTTGCAAAAAAAAAATTAAGAATAATCTAATTAAAATAAATATTTGAATTCCTCTTGTTTTCAAAATGAAAAAACATATCACGTCATAGCATAATCTAAAAAGTGAGTTCTAAACAAATATATATATCTTCATGATTTTTATGTGATCATATGAAATTAAAGAATAAATAATTTATGAAAAAAATACTTTATTTTTATTGAATATTCATGTATAATTTTATTTTTTTATATATTTTATCGCATATTAGGCTAATATATGACTATTAAAAAAATAATTTAAAAAATAACCATAAAAGCTCTAATCTTATTTTTAATCAAATGATTTTTTAATAAAATTGCAATTATTAATTTAAATATAACTTTATTGCAAATTCTAAAAACAAAGTTTTTTATGCCTAGAAGGTCAAGCCTGCTTACCAAGCACTTCTATTTTTGTTATATTGGTCATTCGCTCAATATTTAAAAGATTAAGACAAATATTATCTGTTGCAATAATTTTTCAATCAAAGCTGAATTTTTAGTTTATTTTGCATAGGAAACACCTTTAAAATATCTTAAAGCCTAAATTACTCCATTTCTAACCCTAAAATCATCCTAAAAACTAGAAATCATATCAAATTTAAAAAAGCTTTACGAGTCTGGGTTCATTTTTTTTTACATGGTTGATGGGCAAAATTACTATCATAAGACTCTCTGCTCTGTAAGGTGAACTCGTTAATATTAAGATTAATTTTTTTTATGGCCTGATGAATTCTCTCTTTCCTGCTATTTTCAAGTGTCTTCCCCTCTCATCTTTCATAACACAAATATTGAAATATGACGAAAATGATATCTATAGATTGAAAAGTAAAAGTGTAAAACTTCAGATACCAAAGTGATTTTTTAAGTTGCATTTATGATCCAATGAAAAATATAGATTAGTTCATACTACGACTAGGAGATTTACTATTCTTAATTCTCGCAACGTAACTTGAAATTTAACCAATAATCTCCACGGAGCGTGCCAGAATTAGGTTTTACTGATGTCACTTTCTTCTGGCCACTAACGTGGATCAGATATCCATCCTGACAGGCCAAATTGCTGGGGGGGGGGGGGGGGGGGGATTGCATTCCTCGGACGGGAGACACTCCTCGCCTCAGAATTGGGCGTTTGGATTTTGGTATTTTCGCAAAAATGTTGATTTTATCACAACATAGTGTCGGTCCAGTGATAAAATCACTCGTTCACTCCGTCAAAGAATTTGGAGGGAATTTAAGATGTTCTGAAGCAACATTACTCATTATTATGATATTGCTAATGAACATGGATGATTCTATCAGATAGCGGATTGGGGGCATATGTTGCCTGATCGGGAAACCATTTCACTAGTAAAAATGATACAACTTTGACCAAGATTACTAACAAAGTAGCAAAAGAACTTGTCATCTCCGACTTCAATTTTGACAGCCCAAGTTCTGTCCAGGATACGTTGCATCACGATGCTTTCAGAAGTCCCCTTTCAACCCAGGCCAGGAAAAAGAAAATCCCTTCTGAGTTACTCCATCTCTGCTGCAGTGAGACCAACAACTGGTAAAAATGAAGGGTTGTAAATATGATCCTTTCAAGTTCTAAGTTCCATCATCACCTGCATTTTAGAGGGTGTTTGCATCAGCAGCGGGCAAGGTGTATGGTCCACGATCCACAATCTACAGTTTCTGAAAGGTGCAGGGCATGTTCATTTATTTTATTTCATGCCTATTTCTTTCTCTCCCTCTTCCTTTCTCCCCCCCTCTCTCTCTCTCTCTCTAACTTGTCTGGGCAATCACATAGAGACAAGAAAGATGAAAAGGAGAGAACTTGTCAAAAGGAAAACATTAAACAGAAATGAGGCTTTAGATGCTGTAATAGACAGTCTAATTGAAAGAGAATAAACACCGAAATCAACAGAGTAGATAAAGATCACAAACTCTAGTACTCAAGGAAACAATAAACATCACGCCATAGCATTCCCAAACAGGTTCAAAATCTACTGAGGGTTTGGTTGACGGCTATTGGCAGCAGAGACCCTAGAGCCCCATTCCAACAGTTCTTTACTGGTATCATCCTTGTGAACAATAACCTCAATGAAGCACAAGCTATCCTTCTCCGGTCCTGTTGCTGTCTCAATCGCTTCAACCAGCTCTTCCTCACAGAACACCTGAAATGTCAAGTTCAGAAAATGATGTCAGATACTTGATTTTATTACATTGATATTCATGCATTGAAGCAAATGAACTACTTAGTTACAAGCTCACCTTGGCTGTCCAGCACTTGCCTTCACCATTGTGGATGGCATCAACCAAGCTAGTGTAGTTCCAGTTCTTAATCACATTATAAGGACCGTCATGGATCTCGACTTCAATTGTGTATCCACCATTGTTGATGAGGAAGATGATGGTCTTCTGTCTACATCGTAGCATTGTAGACACATCTTGAGCAGTTACCTGTAAGAAATTCAAAGAGCATAAGTAATGGATTAAATATAAAATTTCAGAAGAAAAAAAGCATATGTAATTCATAACCAAATTTTTTTTTTTTTTCACAAACTACAAATAATGATTTCATGGATAGATGAGGACTTGAATATGTCAAAATCTGAAATGTTAGCCATGGAGTAGAACACAAAGTTCAGTTTAGTGTGACTGGTTGTCTACCTGAAAGCTACCATCACCTATGCAAGCAATCACACGCTTCTCTGGCACAGCCTGAGCATACCCAAGAGTAGCACCAACTGACCAACCAATTGATCCATACTGCATTTGGAACTCATACGTACAAATCCAATTTCACGTACACTATTATATCTTTCAACTCAAATTAAACAGTCATGACATCGTATATCAAACTCTCAATTGCTTACCCGCATCCCCTTGGCAATTTCAGCTTCTGGCAGTTAAACCATGAGTCTCCAGTCTCAGCAATCACAGCAGTTCCACTAGACAGCATCTTCTGTATATGTTGGAACAGAACATTAACCCTCAAAGGTTCTTGGGGTGCATTTCTCAATGGTTCCCCCTCAGGAACAAATATTCTTCGCTAATTATCATAAGCAGTAGTGTTGGGCTTGATCTTCTTCGCAAGAGCCACGAAGAAATCTTTCATCAGAACACAGCCAAATGCAGGTCCATTTGCAATCACCACACGATCAGGCTGCACGATAATCGCCTTCTCCTTCTTGAGAAGAAGAGAATACCCAACGGAGCTATAATCATTGAAAATAGGTCCAGCAAACAAGTAAGCATCCGCGGACTCCACAATCTCAGCACAGAATGCAGAGCTCACTGCACCCCAATAAGTCCCAACGAAACGTGGATGATGCTCTGGCACAAGCCCCTTAGCCGATGGCATAATAGCGAGCGCATAACCACATGCATCAGCTAACTCCACAAATGCCTCACTTGCATGTGCAGGTCTTAGTTTAGGGCCACCCACCAAAACAGGTTTCACTGCCTTGTTCAAGAACTCGGCAGCCGCTTCCACTGCAGCCTCTAAGCCCAATTCATTACTGATTCTGTACAAGAAAAATTAATAGAACAAGTATCTAATCACCATGATTTTGGCTAATGACCAAAGAAATTTAAAAGCAAGGATCAATCAAGAATTCATAAAAAAAAGAAGATGAAAAAAAGTACTTGGGGGAGAGCGAAAATGGAACTGGCTCGCGACTAAAAGTAGGATGAGAGATTGCTGATAAGTTACAGCTAACACTGATGTAAACAGGCTTGTTTTCTTTCAAAGCAGTTGAAATAGCAGTATCTATCTGCTCATGTGCGTCCTCCAAGTTATTCACCACGGCCTATCAACAAACCCCCACATACCATTAATCGATATAATTAACTTGTTAATAGAAAAAACCAATAGCAATTTCCAATCACCTGATAGCAAGTAACGGTCTGGAAACATCTTAGTTCCTGGCTGAAATCAGGCAAGCCAATGGTATGGTGTAAAATCCTGTTAGTCCCATAATCATTCGAGTTGGGCCCACCAACAATGCATATGACAGGCAAATTCTCACTATTAGCACCAGCAATAGCGTTTAGCACACTGAGTCCACCAACAGTGAACGTGACAACACACGCGCCAACACCACGCGACCGTGCGTATCCATCAGCAGCATAGCCCGCGTTGAGCTCGTTACAGCAACCGATAAGGTTGAGCCCAGGCTCGGCGATCAAGTGATCAAGGAGGGTGAGATTGAAGTCACCAGGGACAGAGAAAACGTCAGTGACACCTATTTGGACGAGTCGGCGAGAGAGGTGGCGACCCAGTGTTGACTGGGATGGGTTGACAATGGTGGATGAGACTGAGTTTTGGACGGTTGATACGGTGGCGTTAGTTGGGTTGATCATGTCGTCCCTTGTTGGTTTGCTAGTGTCGAGAGATCCTATCTTGGTGTCCACTCGTTTCTGTTTTTGGTGGAATTACAATAGAATAGTGGGAGAGAAATAAATAGACAAGTGTCTGAAGGAAGAAGAAACAACATGAAGTTTTTTTTTTGTTTTAAGAATTTAAAGTCAAAATTTGTTTTGAATGAAGTTCGGTGTTTCTGTTGAAAGAATACCCAAGTACTGGGGCCTGGGCTTTTTTCTATGGAGGCCTAAACGTTGGGTCTTCGCTGGGAGGCCCAAGCACCTTACCTTTTCGTCTTTCTGGTTTTCAATGAATTTTCCCCTGGACTCTGCTTATTTTTTTTATTTAACTGACAACAAATTTAACCATGCTTTTATTATTTCAGTCCCATATACCTCACTTGTTTTTTTATGCATTTTTAGTCCTTTAAACTTAAATAATAATAATAATTCATCATTTGTTATTTAAATAACTCCTTAATTTAAAAAATTAAGCTTGCTTATCAAGTGCCTAACCTTTTTTTTATTTAATGAAAAAAATTGTTATTTGATACAACAAAACCTTTTTTTTATTTAATGAAAAAAATTGTTATTTAATACAGCAACAAAAAACACCACGCACCCATAATTAAAAATATAATTTATTTCAATTTATTTTTTATAAAATTATTATAATTTTATAGCCCGAATCACAAGTTTAATTAATTAACAAAGATTAATTTAAGTCAATCTTTTATGTTATCATTTTAATATTTCAAAAAAAAAATCATCCAATATTTCAAAAAAAATCCATCCAGAAATAATTAATCCAATATTTCAAAAAGAAATCCACGTGTCAATATTTCAAAAACCAGCATCCAATGTTAGTCAAGTTAGCAATGCCTATATATTCCTTTTGCATTAAGAAAAATAATCTGACCCGCAAAATAGCAAGGTCAAATACAAGCATCACTTTATATAGGTAGGACCTCTAAATTTAAACATCAGAAAACATAGATGAAAACTCAATTTAGAGAAGTGAAACAAGAAAGGCCACAGATGAAGCACGCACTCAGTCGTTCAGACTATGTACCAGGGCTTTTTCCAAGAAAAAGGGTCCTAAGACTAAAAGTCTATTAATCATCGTCTAAACCTGTGGGGCAAAAACTTGGACCAATAACTTGAAAAGACCCAAGTGCATGTGAACTTCATCGGGACAGACCAAACAACTGAGCTCAGCGCTATGGAGATGAAGCAGGCTCGTCCTTTTCTCCATCTTCCTTTGCTTTATCAACTACAGTTTGGCTAACCTCTTTGGCTTGCTTTTCTTTTTCTTCGGTTCTACCATCCCCAACACTCAACTTCTCAAGGAGTCCTGCAGCATCTGCAGCATCTTTAGTCTCTTCTTTCTTTCCCTGACTTTCTGCCACCTCTTCGACAGTCTCCTTGAAAGTTTTGCAATCTAATAAAAATCAAAGCATCACGCCAGATATTACAAACCCACACTCAAGAATTCACTTGCTTCATGCATGGCAGATCACGAGAGAACACGTGACAATTGCATAATTAATATTCATGTTTCATATGCAACATAAGCAGAGAACAGCTTCACCACATTTGACTAGTATATATTGACACAAAAATGGAAGTCAGGCCAAAGATAATAATGTTCAGACTTCTAGCATTTCTCATGTAGGATTTAAATACTTAGTATCACATTTTCTTACTACAAGTCACCAAGAACTTAAAAAATACAATATTACTGCTGAAATCAGTCTATTTTAAATGAACAATTTTGCAAGGTTTCCATGATTTTACTTTTAACAAGATACACTAGCCTACTTATCACCATATCAAAGTCATAAACATATGGAGTACACAATTTATTTTTACATACTCGTTCTAAGAAGAAAACATATCTTCAAGCTGAAAAAAAATATGGAATACAATGCAGTTTCAAAAGTTAAGAAAACACACACACACACACACACACACACAAATTAAGCATTTTTGCAAGAAATTGTGCAATATCAAGGTTAAACTTATATAATTTATGTACATCTTATACATTCTAAGACGAAATGAGTTCAATCACTATTTTATTGCAAGGTTAATTGCTCACAGTGCATTTTGAGTGATATTTAATTGAATTACGCTTTTTAAGATATCCGTTTTGTGCTTAGAATCCAAGAGGACCAAATCCATGAGTCATACTAGATCCACTAGGTGGGCACTGGGCAAACTTGCTGATCAACCACCAATAGCTGTGTCCATGTCTCGCCTAAAATGCTCTCAACTACTTAAGTGAATTCACACATGCAAATCAGCAAATGCATCATCATGCAAAAAAAATCAACATAGAATTCTGTGCAGCCAGCCCAAAAGGAAAAATACACATCCAAAATAATATCAGGTCCGCTCATCATTCCAGTCACACCATGATACGTGGCTGTTAGGAAACTCCAATGATACTTCCATTCAAATTTTGAAAGGAAGGTAACCGAAGAAATTACAGCAAAGCATGAAAGAAGACAATCTTAATCAAGAAACACCAGAGGATCATGAAAGTAATAACAGATGAAGGAGAAAAATGAATACTTTCAACCGAAGGAAATCTGATACAGAAAAGCTCATCCTTCAATTCCCCATCAGCAAAATCAGCAGCATGCCACAAACATGATTTGTCATTTCCATGATGCTCTTGCACATTAATTGTAGGCAGAACTGATACACGTCATACAGCACAACAAGACAATTATTTACCAGAAAATAAGTTCACATTATAAACGAGGGGGCGGGGGGGGGCATGTCCCGTCTCTACTACGAATTCAAACCACAAGCATTGCTTTATCCCAGAATTATATATTCATTGTAATACTAACAGATAAAATAAGAGAAGCCCATCAAGAAATTGAGGAGAAGAGTAAATTAGAGTCCCTTCGACAAAATAATGAAGTCAGAAAGACATGCAGACCTAGATGGTTAGCGCAGATCTTGAGAGTCTTAGATTGGCGAAAAACAAGACGAACTTTGGCAGAGTCTTTATGTTTTAAAAGCTTCACAGTTCCAACTCCTCTCTCTTTCCACTGATTCCCTTCTTTAACAAATCTATACAACTTGGCCTTCCTGAAAAAACACTAACAAACATTCACGTTTTATTCAAAAATAAATAAAGAAAGAAAAACCATTTTTTTTATAAAAAAAAAAAAAGTACAGATCAAGGATGGCATCTTCATCTTCCTCGCCGGTAGTAACAGGGACTTCTTCCAGCTTAACGATTGGTGCAACCTGAGCTCCGGTATCCTCATCGTCAGCAGCTCCTGTTTTAGTAGCGTTCTCTTCTTCTAATTCTCTTGATTTGGTGTTGTGCTCTGGCTCGCTTGCAACTGAGGAAATACTAGTAGTTGCCATTTTTATTTTATTTTATTTTATGTCGATTAAGAGTAGAACAAAAGAGCTGATTTTTATATATTTTAGGGCTTTGGGGTTAAGGGGGCTGCTAGCAGATGGGTCGGTGTGTGTCTCTGTCCATACATTTTTTTAGATTACACTATATAGATCGGCATCATTTCGCTATGGGTTGAACCGAATTTTTTGTAATGTAAGAGTATGATGCTTAAGTGATGTTAATGTATTTTAAATATATATATATATATATATATATATATATATATATATAGATTTGATATTATGAAAGATTGAAAAAAAAAATTGTGATCATCAATTTTTAAAATCCAAATATATATGGATGAAATTAAAAAAATATAAAAAAAAAAAAAAAGGATTAGCAAATTCAAGTGAGGTTGTCAAAACTAAAAAGTGGGATCATGTGAATGGAATAATCCAATAGAAAAAACAATGATGGGTTGGGTTTTCAAAGAAATCTACGAGGAATTGATTCGATATGAAACGATCAAAAACATTCGTTAACCCATGATCTGGTAAAAAAAAACTATCAAATTAACAAAAGAATCCAAAACAAAAAATAAAAATCAAGAGAATGAGGATCAAAATTAAAAAAATAAAAAACCAAAATTGTGGATCCAAAGATGAAATGGAAAAAAATTAAAATTTAATAAAAGGATTAAGAATTAAAACTTGAAATCAAAACATTGAGGGTCTAACTTTAAATATTATCAAACTTTGAATTGAAGGATAAAATTAAAAAAAAATAAACAAAAGAATCAAAAATTAAAAAATCAAGAGAATGAAGACCAAATTTAAAAAAAATAAAAAACCAAGATTATGGATCCAAGATTGAAATTGAAAACAAATTAAAATTTGATAAAAAAAAGATAAGAATCAAAATATAAAATAAATAATAATAAAAAAGTAAAGGCCTAACCTTAAATATAATCAAACTTTGAATTGAAAGATAAAATTAAAAAGAAAAATTAAATTTACAAAAGAATCCAAATCAAAAATAAAAATCAAGAAAACGAGGATCAAGGTTGAAGAAATTAAAAATTAAAAACATGGATCCAATGATGACATTGAAAATAAATTAAAAAATTTTAAAAAGACATAATCAAATTTAGAAATCAAAACATTTGAAGCTAAATATGAAATGTCATAAAATAAAAGGACAAAATAGATTTTTTTTAATGGCCAACATGAAATTCAATTGGTAAGGAGAGTGAGAAGGGGAAAAGAAAAGAAAGTGGTGGTCGGCGACAAACCATCATTGTAAACACTACATGCGCCACCCCGCATGGAAGAGGGTGTTATGCGCCAACAAGCGCCAACAATCATTTTTTTAAATAGTGTTTAAAAATGAAAACAGGCTGAGTAACTCATAACCCAACTTAATAATAATAGAAAACATATAGGAAATGACAAAACAACCTAGACACGAAGCTTAGGAAATTTAATTTTATTGGCAATTTAGTTATTCTAATTTTAAAAAACATATAAAAAAAATCCCCTTAAAAGTAATTAAATAAAAATAACTCTTAAGGGAAACCTAATTGTTTTATTGTGCTATAAAAAATATGAGATGATTATAGTGAACCTTTTGAATTTGACAACGACATTTGAACTCTTATGAAAAGATTATATTGCCCTCCTAATACGATAAGTTGTTTTTGTAGAGAAATGGTAAAAATGGTAAATTTATTGTGCAAAGCACAAAAAAAATTTATGTGTGCACAGTGAAAGATTGAGCTTTTTTAACTTTTGATATAATGAGATATGGGTCTAATTTTATTGTCTTTTTTTTCCTTCGTACATGAAAACTGTAAAGATTATTTTGGTGAAGGTGATATCTTCTTGGAAGATTTTTCTTTAAAAAGAAGAAGATATTGTTACTTGTTATCTTCTTTAAGGGTGTAAACTGTCTCAAACCATTGTTATTAAACAAAATAGATGTTTTTATCCTTTAGGTAAGTTTATTTTCGCATATTAACATATAAAATTATTTTTTATAATAAAATAGCATAGCTATTAAAATTATTAACAAAGTAGCATAATTTTATACTTGCTATGGTTTCTGAACATGATATATAACGAAGCCGCGATTGATAAATATGATATTTAGTAGATGTCGCATTTAGGAAAAACAACATTTTTTAAACAAAAGATGAACCATAAATTAAAACCTTAAACAATATTAAAAATATTGGTCAAATCCTACCTAATTCGTAGCTCTAACTAAGGCATAACCCTTACTACCCATTAACCATAAATGATAAAAATAAAAAAATAAAAAATCAAACCCTAATCTAAACCATAAACATTAATTCAAATCTCAAACCCTAAACTTTAACCCTAAATAAATCCTAACCCTAAACATTGAACCATAAAAACTAACACTAATCCAAACCCCATATTATTCCTAACTCCAACCTTTAACCATAAAAACTAACCAAAATAAAAATCTAAAACCCCAAACCCCTCAACCAAAAAGATCAATCCTCACCGTAATCCAAACATCAAATATTAAACATTAAACTTCAAAGACATACTTCAAAACCCTAACCCTGAAAAATAACTAGTCATAAATCCAATCTCTAAACCCCTAACCCTATTTCGGAAGGAAATTCAAGCACCTTATCATTAAAAATTCTTTTGGATTTGAGGTGAGATACGTAATAACCATAATTTTTATCTAATTTATTTTTCATCCTAATTTAGAGTGATTTGCATAAAAACTATATTATATGCAATCTAAAGATACATCGCATAACTTATATGGTTTTCAAGAAATTTTAAGAAGTACATACATTAAATCTTCCATAAATAAAATGAGATATATGAATTTATGATTACTTATAGTGTTTTGAATCTATTACGCAGATTGCTCGTATTGCAAGTCTGCTTGTGGGGGAATTTGATCAAGGTCTAATGTGATGACATAACACATTATATCCATATACCAAATCATGTGTTATTCCTCTATAATCACAGGATGTAACTCCATAAATATCTTGTTTATTCATGCATTCCACTATGACACGCTAATGTCGTTGTGGCATAAAAATTTGTAATCGTTATTTTTACTTCGATAATTGTAAGTGAACCACTACAATTCAAATGTTCATCCGTTAGTTCAAAACGCAAGAGCAATTGTCAATTTATTATATTTATTTAGAGTTCACGGTACTTATAATATAAATATCAAAATTATAAATTTTAAAAATAGTTAAATGTTAAATTGAATTACAAAATAAATTGTTTAACACATACCTAAAAAAGATTATTACCTATCTAGCTTGCTCTAATAAAACAACAGCACATATATGCAGTTATTTTCAAACATCCTAATCCCACACCATCTAATATTACAAATAACAAATTTTATCAATTTCATATACAAGATGTAGGTATTAGTTATAAGTGTTAATAGATCGGATCTTGACCTAAATTTGATGTAACTCCATTAGATGGATTTGGTAGGCAATTTTTATAATTCAAATTTGATTATAATATAAATATGTTAACTCATTTATTAAATATATCAATAATAATAAAAAGAGATAAATTGGATTTCTATATCAATTGTAGATATAACTAAGAAAGGCGGACATTTCACTATAACCCACCTCCCGAAATACTAGGAATTGCATGGTTTATTTTGACTTTTCTATTCTTTTTGGCCATCTAACTTTAGCATTTTCAAATTCATCCTCCCAAGTTATATTACCCTGGTTTTTTGTTTAAATTTCTTTTAATTTGCATTATCTCACATTTCCCAAATTTTGAAAGTAATCAAAGATTAATTAGGTGTGGATATTGCAAAATCATGATTTTATTGGGGTTGATAATTAAAATTAAAAAAACAAGGACCATTTTTTACAAAGAGAGTATTTGGTTTTCGTGATTCTAACAACCAAAATGTTAAGTTTTGTGTCAAAATATTTCATTCAACGATAAGAGTTTGATAATGATAGTTTTTTGTCCTCATATTGCCAAAAAAAAAAATATTAAGGCTTGAAAGAAATTGTAATCTCAATTTGACCTTTTAATTTATTGAGATTTATTGGGTGTTTCCCATGTTTTTTTTTTAATGAAAAACTGGTTGAAAATGAGTTATTTGAAAAATAATAATAATAAAAAAGATTTTTTTTTTATCCAATTTCATAAAAACATAAAATAAAATAAAATAAATATGTCATTTTCTTTGGTAAACAACATGTGATCTGATTTAATTTATTTTAAAAAATAATAAAGCAATAAAAAAATTAAAGCAAGGTATGGTGTGCAGGCCTTGTCTTTAGACCGACTTGCACTTTATTTGACACTCAACGCCTTCACTTTATTTGACACTTAACAAAAAATATATATATAAAAATTATCATGCAATTCATACGCTTTTCAGTTTTGACTTCATTTTTAATTAATATTATAAATTTTATTTAAATTTTAATAATTCTTTTTTCTTTACTATGATAAGAAAGTAATAATACTAATAATATATTTTTATAAAAATTAGATTGAAATAGTTTTTTTATGTTTTTAACACTTTTAAATAATTTTGAAAACAATAGTCACATTTATAATTTTGTTAACGTTAACAATCATAAAATAAAACTAAAAACAACTATTATTCAATAATTTGATAACAAAAATTGAAAAAAAGATAAATATATCTTCATTGATTCAGATAAGTGACTATTATTTATTGAAACAATTCTCCCCAAAACGATTTTTTTCTTTTTTTTGAAATGAAAAATTACCTTCACAGAATTTTTAAAACAATCATTTTTTAAAATGAAACATCTCTTCAAAATTCGAACAAATTTTGGAAACATGGGCATGCAAACTAGTTTAATAGTAGACATAGGATAATGAAGAAAACCTTTCGCCGTCTGGACTTCTAAAATGGGGGAAGGTACAGGATATGGATCGTCATGAGAACGCGTATGCAAGGAAAATCCAATAAGGATCAATGTCTGGACACTATATTAAAAAATTTCTCAACCAACCAGATACAAGAAGGTGAATAGAGTTCCAAAACTTGACAAATGGGCAAAATCTATATAAAGATTCATTCTTGCGCAGCAGCCCCATTTGTTGTTGCATCGACGGGTTCAGCTTCTGTTGACTCAGCTTTTTCACCAGACTTCTTAGCTGCAACATTCAAGAATGCAGAGATCACACATCAATAATAACCATGCTCTGCAGATTAAATGATATGTTTTATGTGCCCGAAGGCATTTTTTTTTAATGTTAATTCACCCAGTTTACCTTTCTTCTTCTTCCCACCACCCTTCTTCTTTGTCTTTGTACCCAAAGCTAACCAGGCCTTGATTTCAGGATCATCTATCGTCTTGCTAGGCTGCAATTCTTGCAGTGAATGTGAAGTGATCCGATCTGATCCATTTGGCATTAGCAATACTGTAAACTTGATATGAGCAACATAATCACCTGCAATGTTACCAACCAAAGCCTCAAATAAATATTATAGCAATAAGGAATCACTAGGAAAAAAAAACACGATGCAATGAAACAAATGAGATACAAGGCACCTCTTACCAGGCTTCTCATGAAGAACAGGATAGGGCTGCAGAAGATCATGATTCACACATTCTACTAATCCCAGCCGGGCCCTTTTATCTTCGAGAGCTCTATCACAATGAAAATTTAAACAAGAATCTAAATTAAAGGCAAAGAGAAAAAGGACTCCGAAACAGTTGAGTTACAACATAAGATATAAACCTTGCAGTGAATGGCATGATTGGAAATTTCTGATTAATTTCACTGAAAATAAATCTCGAAGATTTCATTTTCAAGTGATAATTCTTGTCTACAGCTCTCTTGTATATAGTAGTATTCTTCTCATCCAACAGCTTTGGCTGCAAAATCAAAGCAACAGAAATGAGCATATAAGAGCACAAAATTAATAACAATGGCATATAAATTGATTCACATTTCACTCAATTACTACCTTGCCATCCCCTGTACTTGTGACAATATCCACGGCATACACTTCGTTTTCCTCAAATTCTGCATCATCAACTCTTGTGTCGGGATTGGAGACACTCAGAATTACCTTGTTTCCATCTATCACAAACTGCTTCAATTGGTGGCTGAGAACACCTTCAACAATTTTGCAGTCATAAGCAGCAGCAACCTTCTGTATAGCTTCTGTTACATCTTTATTCTGCAGAAAAAGGAAGTTCAATGAACAAAAATATTGAATAAAAGTTGCTGAAAAAATTAAGAACAGAGTAACAGTGACAACAGCAGCAAAATCAATAATAAGAAGCAGATGCACCAAATCAGATAGTGACCACACACAACTCACCCATCCAATTCAGTTTTATTATCTGTCTTTTTATATTTACATCAAAATTATATTAAAATTTTGAAAAAAATGAAAATCCAGACAGATCACATTGAATATGCAACACTGATTTTCAAACACGTGAGGAGACAACGAAGCAAGAACCTCAAAATTGCAGTGGAAAAGAAGAAACATGAAAAAAGATCTCACTAAAATTTATGAAGGAAACAACATATTCCTCGGTCAAAAGAAAAGTAGACTAAAAAAGTCAGCTGTACAGGTTGAACCTTGTGCATTTCCACAAAGGTAGATATCTTACACACATGAAGATATAGGCTAAAGATGATAAATGTAAACTGACAATAAATAAACAGGTCCCATGCAATCAATAGGAACCATATTCAACATGGGCAACAGGAAAAGAAGTATATTGATATTTAGCATCAATAAACTCGGCGAAGTTGCCTTGCAAAGCTCATATTGATTTCGATCAACATAGCCACCAAGGCACAATTTCCCTTAATCATGAATCTATGACAGATAAATGAAGCAAAGTCCATGTATGTTTTTATCTACCTAAATGAAATCTGTAGACGGCCCCGATCCCAGCCCCACCGCTCCACTATTTCACCATTTGAAGTAAAGCCTAAATGCAAAACAACTACAAATAACAAAAGGAAAATAAGGTTGCCCTATAAGAGCAACTATGACAACAAAAGCTTCACTTGGATGTTGGTCTATGGCTTTTGAAAAATATTCATCATTTAGGGACAATTGACATTTTTCAAGAAAACAGCAATAAAAGGGTAAAGAAAATTGAAAAAAAAAAGAGCAATGAAAGAACAAGTAATTCCTAATCAGACTGTTATGCAGGATACACCACAATTGTTCACTATCAGTCGTGCATAAGCACTCTTTTTTTCAAGAAAGAACAAAATGATGCTCTATCAGTGTAACTATGACTATAAGATGCTTCATTGGACCTTAATCCTTTGCTGATTATAGTTTTCATCATGTAGAGATCATCAACAGAAGGATAGTACTAGAAGTGTTTACTTACCAAAAACTCGCATAAAAAAAGAACTGCAGAACCAAGAAAAAATTGAGCAAAAACTGCTACTGAATGCAGTAGTTTCAAGAGGTTTAGATACTTGACCAAAAAATCAGTATGAACCAGCACCATATTATTATTAAAAATGCTACTTATATAGTGCCGACCAAAAGTAAGATGTAGTCCATTACAAGTTATGGGTATAATCTACATAGATCATCCAAAAATCATCGAGTAGGACCATGAATCATATCCGCAACAGGGAAAAGAGGAAATCAACAGGTGATTGATCACCTCAGCAAAGTTGCCAGCTTTTTATAATTTTCATGAGCAAGTTGCTAATTAATAATTTTCTACAAATACCACGTTCCATTTGTTCTTAAGCTAAACTAAAAGGGAAAAGAAGAAATCAACAGGCAATTGATCACCTCTGCAAAGTTGCCAGATTTTATTATTTTCACCTAACAACGCTACTAAAATAATGTTTATACAAATACCAAGTTCCATTTTGGCTTAAGCTAAACTAACAGCACTACTCAAATAACGTGTTCGAGAGTGTACAGATGTTGGTCCATACAAGAATCAGGTATAATCTAATTATATCAACCTTAAGCAGTCAAGTACAGCCATGATACTATAGGCAACAGGGAAAAGAGGAAATCAACAAGCAAACGATCACCTCGGCAAAGTCGCCAGTTTTTATTTCATTTTTCATGGATAAACCACTTATAATTTACAAGTTCCATTTTTGCTCAAGCAAAGGCTAACAACGCTACTAAAATAATGTTTATACAAATACCAAGTTCCATTATAGCTTAAGCTAAACTAACAGCACTACTCAAATAACGTGTTTGAGAGTGTACAGATGTTGGTCCATACAAGAATCAGGTATGATCTAATTATATCAACCTTAAGTAGTCAAGTACAGCCGTGATACTATAGGCAACAGGGAAAAGAGGAAATCAACAAGCAAACGATCACCTCGGCAAAGTTGCCAGTTTTTATTTCATTTTTCATGGATAAACTACTTATAATTTACAAGTTCCATTTTTGCTCAAGCAAAGGCTAACAACACTACTAAAATAATGTGTTAAGATAGAGTAAAGATTTAATCTGTACAAGTAAGAGGTAAGATGCAAAAGCATCAAACTAAAGCAGTCTAACTACAGTCATGATAATATCGTTAAAAGGGAAAAGAGGAAATCAACTTGCAAGAGAGTAAAATTTCGTCTGTGCAAGAATGAGGTATTATCCAAAAGCATGAAACTAAAGCAGTCTACATATGATAATGATAATATCAGCAACATGGAAAAAAGGAAATCATCTTGCAAATGATCACCTCAGCAAAGTTGCCTATATTTCCAGTTCTTAATTTTACAGATGCTCTAGCCATTCTATTTTGAATTTGTCAACTCCCTTACTGAAGACTAATGAGTAGAAACTACAGAAGCAGCCAAACCACATGCAACACTGTCTAGCACAACATACAAAGAACCAATAAAAGATGATCACAGCACTATAAAATCACCTTCCCTAATACTTTCTAGGATGAAATGTCCATGCAATAAAAATGACACATCCTGGGTTCACAAAAAGACATCCCTGTCAGAGTAACTATGACAAACGCTTCATCTGGACATGGGTCCATGGCTTATCAAAACAGTTCATCATTAGGGAATAGTCTCCAAGAAAAGAAGGGCTATTAGACAGTGGCATGAAAGAAAAAACTGCTCAAGTGAACAATATAAGTCACCTCAATATGTGAGGAAGATATGATTGCAAGTGAAAGGAAGATATGATTGCAAAACAAAAAAAGTCATCAAGAACTGATGAGATTAAAAGTTGCTTCATGATTTAGAAAAAGCTAATGCATATTAAAAATTTGCAATTCAATTTCACTATATAAACAAACAACCATCTCAAATAAACATCACAGAACAATCAGCATATGAATGGAATGCAAGAAATACATATAAAAAGCTAACACGATACAAACAAACAAATTACCTTCTTTCCAGGCCTTACAAGCCTCAAGGCAACTTCAGCAGCAGTATTTGCAGCTGCAATAACATCAGCTGCCCTACCTGTAACTGGCCCTGACTGAAGAGCATGGGTATGTCCAACAACAGCAATAAATCCATCTATATGACAGCCCAAATCACTACACCCCAATAAACGCCAAAACCCATTAACATAAAACATACAAAAAACAAACAACGTGATAACCTCACATAGATTGAAAACTTACATCTTGACAATATCTCCTTCTTCCAAGACCAATTCATCACTAGCAAGTGGAGAAAAATGGCAAATAGTGTTGTTGACAGAAACACAAGTTGGAAAAGCAACTCCCCTTTCAATCTTCTTCTTCACATTTTTATACATGTTACCAGTTTGCCTACACATTCAAACATAAAAATCAAAACCTATTATTTTTTATCAATTTAATTCTAAAAAAAGCTATGAATTTAAAGAAATAGGGATTAGCGAGTGCTTACTCTCTTATAAACGAATCGCCTTTTTCACAAATATCAACAATCTTAGCCTTTGGCTTGCATTCTGATATCACTAACTGCAATGCCTCTGCAATAATTACCAGAACAAAACAAAAATAATTAATATTAAAGAATTAGCAGATTGTCAAGGAGGGAGGGGTTGATTACTTACTGTTGACAATTTCTGCGGCGCTTTTGTATTTGGTGACGACTTCAGGGGATGTGAGATCCAACTCTCTCTCCTCTCTCTCGTCGTCTGACGACATCGTATTGGAGCTTTTTTATGTCAATCACCAACTTCTACAGCATAAAAAGAATACTAGTATTATTTATTTCTTTATTTATTATTATTGCTATAAGAGAAATTGATTGGATAAGATAAGAGAAGAGAGAACACACGGTGGTGAAAATAAATTGGCGGCGGCGGCGGAGAGAAGGGGATAAGGAAGCTAACTAGGGTTTTTTGTTTGAAAGCGGGGGGGGGGGGGGGGGGGGGGGGGGGGAGAGGAGAGCAGTGATGTATAAATGGATGAGGATAGCGTGAGGTGGTTCGTGAAGAGCTAGGGTTTTGGGTCTACCGCAGCGTTTGCATTATATAGGAATTTTCTACACACACTCTTGCTTCTCAGCTGGGTTTTTTCTTTCTTCCTTTCTTTCTTTTATGATTATGCCTTGTATTAATTGACCAATGTGCCCTTGTATAATGTGCATCTTAACAGTTTTTATTTTTTAATAAAACGAGATTCATGCCTTGATTATTATCATTTTTAGTTATAAAGAAAAAAAAAATAAAGCTCAAGGGAAGGAAATTTCACTGAACACGTTTTTTATTTACTACAATAGTGAAATGATTATTTCTTTATTTTAAAAAAAATCCATGTGTTATAGGGTATTTTAGCATTTCTATATGGTGCATTAATTATTGAAAAATTGTTCAGGGGTATAGTTATATTTTCCATCTTTTTTACACAATAAAAATGATATAATTATCCTCAAAATAAAAAAAATAAAAAAAACTACCAAGAGGGGTGAATAAGTCTTTTCAATTGTTATTGTGCAATGAACTGACAAGGATACCTGTGATGTCAAAAAAATTAAACCATAGTATCAGAGGCTTGAGGTCTTTTTACGTTGATTTTCTTGTAACTGTTAGAGTAATCAAGGGCATATGTATCCTTTTTGTATTAATTAAATATTAATTAACTTTAAAAAATTATTGGTGTGTGTTATGCATGTATCAGCACTTAGAAGGCACCAATGCACTTTAAGCGTCTGGTGCTTCTCCTCCCAGTGATATAAAATGCTCTTTTCATTGCATCATCTTCCTCCCAGCGTGACGTACGGTGATGGCTGTTGAGCGGTTTTAATTGATTTTTTATATATACATTTAAAAGAAACTTTTTAGTATTTCAATTTTAATCTTTATCTTTTTATTTTTTTGATGTTTTTATTAAAATTTTATTTTTTTCAAATTAATTATCAATTCTAATCTTTCATATATAATATTTTTCAATATCATCCTTTGTTTTTTACTTTCTAGTTTTTTTCTTAAGCTCTTTTGTTAAGATTTTAGTAGTTTTTAATTTTATCTTTCAATCTAATTTTGAAGTGTTTTGTTTTTTTTTTAATTAGATTCTTATTTTTTATTTTTTTTTCTTTTAGATAAATGTTTTTTGTTTTCAATTTAACCCTCTCATAAAAAAAAATATCTTTGCCCTCTAATTTATTTTTTATGTTGATTTTCATCATCATTCTTTTAATTACTATTTTTTTTATTTTAAATTTTTTCATGTAATTTCTTTTCTCTTTTTATTTTTTAGCATTTAATTTATTGAGGATTAAACTTCTCAATTTTTTTCATATATGATATTTGTGGTCTACTCACGTGTATCATGATTTTCAAAAGTTATTTATCACATAGTTTTTAAACTTGACTCAGGGACCAACTTGGAATAAATTCCGGGTCACAAACCTATATCACATGCTAAGTGGATTGTAAAGATAACATCATTTTGAAAAGAAAAAAAAAAGATCAACAAGTTTTAATGGGTTTTCCCTAGACTAATTAGGTTGTGGGTCAACCTGAGTTTTTATCAAATCATATTATGTATATTCTTTCTATTTTTATTGACACGCGATTAGCCCTAGGTCTTAGATCACTTAGTTCATAAGTCAAATTGCAAAATCAAATTTTAAAATAGTAATTTGTTGAGTTATTATGATTTATTACTTTTCTCACGAGTTTTATAGATTAACTCGAATTAGCTTGTTTTTTATTACTCAGATTACATATTTATTATATAACCTCATGTTTATTCAAACCAGCTTTTTATTTTTTTTATCCAATTACGTACTTTCCAAAGGTTTTTCTCTCAAGTTAACATGGTAATTTTTTTATTTTTTTTTATTATCATTGCTAATTTTCTTTATCGTCCCATTAAAATAAAACTGATATATTTAACCCGGACAAAGCTATAAGTCGAGTCATTTCATTTTCTTGTTTTTTGAAATGTGCAGGCAACGCCTAGATGTCACTTTTATACTAAAATAATATGGACTCGTGGCGAGCGAAGCACAGGCCCATAGCTAGTACTTTATAAACGAGGATGATTGATTTTTATTGTTTAGCTCAAGACTAGTTTGTATGCTCGCAATACGTTGCGGGGAGACCCAAATGTTTTTAAACATAATATATATATATATACATATATATGTATATATACATATATATATATATATATATATATAGATCTTAAGATTTTTTCACATTGTCATTAAACTAAAAAATACAATTATTTTAAAATGTTTTCTTCTTCAGATATTTTTTGTTATTAACACATCTTTTATTTATTTTAGTCAACACAATATTTTTAGTTGAAATTATTGTTTCTATTTGGAAAAAAAATAATTGGTAAAGTAATTTGACAAACAATCTTAAAATATTATGTTTATATATTTTAAATTTTAAAATAATAAATATGACATCTCGAGGTTGTCTCCCATGACTAACTGATTGAGTAAGACTCGAATTTGTTCTAAAATATATATATATAAAAAAATTACTTCACTGATTATATAAATAGTAAAGTAATAGAAGAAACCCTTGTTTTTTTAGTGTTAGAGGGTTTTTTGTTTTGTTAAAATAATATCTTGTTAAAAAGAAAACATAACGACTTCTAACGCATCAAATACTTTGAGATGGATATTTATGTTGAGCATCCGGTGATTAAGAATATCATTTTTTAGTTAATGCACAATAAAAGGAAGAGTCGCTCCCATTTGAAATATAACAGAAGCTACAAGGTGTTTTTTTTATATTATTATTATTATTAATATATTAGCCCACGCTCCGGGCTAATAATAATTTTTTTAAAATAATTTTTTTAAAAATAATTGGGTCTAGCGGTCAGTCCAGACCTAGATCTTTTTTTAATTTGAAGGTCAAACCAAATCCAATAACCTTGAAGTATTATATAAAAACATTTAAATTACCTTTAAAATATTCTAAATATAAATACTAATTAATTTTTTTATTTTTTTTTAAATATATTTTAAACTACAATTGAAGTATCCATATATTTTTGTTTTATAATATTTTTTTATTTTTTATATAAAAAAACTTAAATTATCCTTAAAGTATTTTAAATAGAAATTCAAATCAATTTTTTTTTATTTTTTTTATTTTTATATATAAAAAATTAAACTATTTTTTTAAAGACTCAAACAAAAATTCTAACTATTTTATTTTTATTTTTATAGGTTCTTGGGTTTGGCGGTTATACCAAACCCAAGAGTTTTGGACCTAGTGGCTATTACATACTCAAGAGCATTTGGATTTGTGCTAATAGCAAACTCGAAAGTATTGGGTCTGATGCCCATGTCTAATTATATTTTTTTAAGTTTTTTATTTGTTATAAAAAACATTTAAAATATTCTTGAAGTATTCTAAACTGAAATGTTAATTGTAAAAAAATTAAACTATCCTTAAAGTATCTCAAAAAAATCCTAATTATTATTATTTTTATAAAAAAAATATTTAAACTACTCTTGAAGTGTCCTAAACATAAATGTTAATTAATTTTTTTTATAAATGTTTTTTTATTTATTCTAAAAAAATCATTTAAATTATTCTCAAAATATCCTAAACAGGAATTTTAATTAATTTTTTTATAAATATTTTTTATTTTTTCTAAAAAAAATTTAAACTATCATAAAAGTATTATAAATAGAAATTCTAATTAATTCTTTTTATAATTTTTTTTTATTTTTTCTAAAAAAAACATTTAAACTATCATGAAAATATTCTAAACAGAAATTATTGTTATTATTATTTTATAAAAATAATATTAAAACCTCCCTTTAAGTGTCCTAAATAATATTTTTATAAATGTTTTTTTATTTTGTTCTTAAAAAAAACATTTAAACTATCATTAAAGTATTATAAATAAAAATTTTAATTAATTTTTTTATTTTTTATAGGCTCTTGGGTATGGTGGTTATACCAAACCCAAGAGCTTTGGGTCTAGCAGCCATTACATACCCAAAAGCATTTTGATCTGCGACCATTAAACTTTTTTTATCCAAAAAAAAACTTATTTTTAACTTTTTTTTTTCACTTAAAAACACCTCTAAAATACTCTAAATGCCTCAATAAACCTATTTAATAACCCTCAAATCAACCATTAATCTCCCTAAAAATTAAAAATAAAATAAAATAATTTAGAAACATGCTTGAGCCCTAATATACCTTTTTTTCCAAGATAAAGGATTAAAAATATCATAATGGAATCAATTGCAAGATAATTATTTCGTTATAATCCATATTCGTCTCGGGAGAGGGTTGTTAGAAGTGTACTTTTTTTAAATTATAAAAAATCAGCTTAGAAATTTATGGAGATAAATCATGAGATTTCTTGAAGCAAATCAAGGAATTGAATAACTTCTTGTGTAATAGTATATTTGATTTATTTTCGTTTCTTTATACATCACCTGTTATAAATACAAGTCATAGTTCATTTTGTAATCTCTTTCATTATTTCGATCCAGATTTTTCTCTTAGCTAATTAAGGGACGTCATGAGGTTTGGAGCTCTGAGGAAATTTCCTGAACGTTCGCAGAGTGAAAAGAGAGATTTCAAGAATGAACGACCTCAAAATTAAACATTAAACTTTACGACAAAAGCCTTGTGTTCAAATCCTAACTCTCAAAAGAAACCAAGTTGAGAAAAGACAAAAGGGCGAGGAAACCATAGATGAACAGTCCTATTCTTGTGCGAAGGAGCCATGCCTTGGATAATGACATGCTGGCTTTTTTTACAGGGCTAAGCAAAGGCCATCGATTATTTTACATACAGCGGATCACAAGGAAATCCACCGTGCTGGCTTGACATCATTTTGCAGCAAGAGCGAGCCTATTTGCTAGTTCACCACCGCAGCTTTATCTTCACCCAGAGTCACCGCGGCGATTGTCCCATTTAAGAGAATTAGTGACTAGTTGCCAAAGCAGTCACCAACAGACCAAGCACAAGAAAAGGTTGCGCGCTGGCCTGAGATACAAATGCCAGAGCGTGAGAACTACGAAGCATTATATTTGCTAAATTTACCATGCTATGGAAGCTAAACTACTCATGGATTTGTTTGATGCCATAAATACTGAACAGTTGTTTAATAATTCCGAGTGTAATGTTCTAGTGTTCTACTTGTTGAAAAAAAGAACCGAGTAATCAATGCTCTTGTTATTTGTCACATAGATTTTCCTGTAAATTGTGATTTAATGCGACCACTATATGATTATGATTCGAGGCCTGACATTATTTCTTAGTAAATTACGAGTAATACTAGTCCATCTTGTCCTATTTATGTTGTGAAAGACATTTACATTTAGGCAGTTCTCGAGTAAATTTCCACTTCACACCTGATGAAAATCTCAAAGAACAGAAGTTTCAAAGAAGATAAATTTGTGGTACCTGATATTTAACATCGTACTTCACAGGGTCCTTCAGGAAGTATTGAAACTGCAATGCATGAATTTTTGCAAGAGAATTAGCAGTGTTCATTCTCAGTACAAACTATCATTTCTTATTTCCTTTTGAGAAATGCCGGATATCATTCGGAGAAGGAAAAAGAAAATATATTATTACTCATTGAAACGTAATGTTGAATATGTTTAGGAGGATAGTATCATATATGGTCACCTAAATAAAATGCACGCGGAAAGATGAAATTTTTCAAGCAGTGCTCCTAATGGGGTTTCACAACCTCTGTTGAAGGTATAAACCCCGCCACACCAAAAAACAAAAAAAAATCCTTGAACATAGCTAAGATTGGCTCCAGAGAAGAACATAAACAACTAATTTAACTGCATTGGAAACAGGCTGGGGAAGGTCAGTGGGATGAGCAGATAACAGCCCACATCAAATAAAAGGCTAGTGTGGCTATTTGAGAAGAAAGAAAAGCAATTACGTGGTAGAAAATGAGATGGATATAGCAAGAATTATTCAAAATAAAGTAAAATGCAGCTTAAGGGAGCAGAAATTCAACCGGGAAGAATAAAGGTAAATGTATGACAATTAGATGCCATTTGGGGTGTCGCTGAAACCACACCCTTAATCATGAGAAAGAAAGGTGTTAACCCAAAACAGTTTGTGTAAACTATAAGCTCATTATATTTCAAGAGGCATTCTTCACCTGGAAAACAATTTGTGGGATTATCAAACCGACTAGGGCTAAAGCATAATAGGGTTTACCATCTCCTAGCAAATAACCTGCATTTATGAAAGTAGACTGAAATCAGATACACGCCTTCACAAAGATAAATCTGAAATGCATAAAAATCAACTCTGTTTCCATCAAAACCACAGAATACAGAGATTCCTACGGTTTTCTAGATTCGTGATTCTGTTCTTTGAACAAAAACAACTCTTTAATAATCATTTTTTATTTCATGTGGATAAAAGAAGCGTGGAGACTTCACAGCTTTTATCCTGTTTGATCCATAGTGGTCAATCTCTTAAGTTTGAAGCAAAAATAGTTCCATTAATTATCAACAATTTTAAGTTTTAAAGTTAGATATCGCCAGTATCATAGGTAAATGGTATCTGAAAGTATAAGCAACAGCATACCAGCTACAGATAACTGAGTTATGTCAATAGCACCAACACAAATCCATTTTGCAGTTTCAGCACCAAAAGCTACCGGTAGTGACTGCTCAAATTGCATTACCACATGAAATGTTGCAAAATAGACAGCCAATGGTGAGTAACAATTCATTTGATGAAGCAAGAGCTTCACATCACAAGCATGTATGAGAGGCTGTATTAACCTGAAGCCCAAGTGCCCGATCTCCTTCAATGCTTTTAAAGTCGTTTACAATAGCAATACCTAGCTGAAGATATTGAACAAGGACTGTGAATTAGCAATGGTTAGATAGGAAATAATACTTCACATATCCCGGTACTTTAGTCAAACATACCCCAGCTATGCTGTACAAGAGTGTCAGGACAATTATGTCAGGTGTAAGGGTCCCAAACAAAGCTTGACCAGCCCACCTATCAACAAGAGATTAAAGTCAAAGCTTTCTTGTCGTGTAGTTCATAAAATGGCGTTTTAGTTTCAATAACATAGAAAAAAATAAGTCAGGATTTTTCACAGGTGTCGTTCACTATCAACTTCAAATTGGTGAGATGCATAGAGAGCCACAAAACCACAAGCACATATGTCCTCTTTAACACATTAACAAGCAACATGATAACATCCAATTTATCACTCTCCACAGATGCTTTATGATGAATAAAATTGGTAAAATCTCAAGAGAAAGGGCTGGTTATAAACATTTTCTATCGATTCAATTTGTAATAGCACAAAAGAATCTTCTGGTCATAAATCATAGCCCACTGAATGTTTCCTGGCCTCATGTGCGTCATCTGGACAATTTGGACAACCACAGAATACTATACACTTTTTTCTTCATGGGCTCCAGATGTTAACTGAATGAATGAGTAAATTGAAAGGTGATTTTCAACAACACAAGGCAGTATTTGAATATGTCCGCTTCAATTTTACGAGGAACAGTATAAGGAAGATTACACACCATGGCAAACTGATATAACTTGCTCCAAGGGCAAAATTCCCAATCCATCCATTTTGTTTTAGCTACAATGATATTTGGAACCAAGTCAGTGCTTAATCACATCTTGCATAACATAAATGTTTGATGGTTTGAGTTGATGACTGATAAGAATAGCAGAATCTTCAATCATAGTTCATGTGAATCATGATTGAATATTCTGCTATCCTTCAACAATAATAGAGCAAAATAAAAGTGTACCTTCAAAGGAGGAGCGGAGTATATGTATGACAGCAAGGATCCACCCAAAGCAAGGTAAAAAACTACCGGAAAGTCATGCCCTGCCTGTTAAATAATAAGGATTCAAAAACCAGTATAATACTACGCACAGAAAAGCAGTATCAAGCATTTATATTGCGTACCCACACATCCAATAATCCAGCCAAGCCAAGGCCTCCCAGAAGCAGCACCCATATTTGGGTAATAACCTACAGAGAGTTGCAAGACAAGAATACAGAAATGATTGTCCATTGCTTTTTTCATAAAAGTAATATTTTTTATATTGCAGACCTCATTCTCAGAAATAGCCCCTGATGGAATTGGACGATAAGGCTCGTTAATTGCATCGATCTCTCGGTCATAGTAATCATTAATCGTCTGTGAAAGTCAAATGTGAGAAAACCTAGCAAAATTGAATTTGGATATTTAAATTCAGTGAAGCTCCAGAAGCCTATTCCACGTGCATGAAAGGGTACCTGTGTGTAGCCAGTAAGAAATGGGCCAGACATAAGCATGCAAACAATTGATTTAGCAACATCCTCCAAAGTCCAGTTAAAGTTTCCTGTTGAGTAAGAAAATTATATCAGATGCGAGTGGATGCATAATTTGGTATTGTCTCAAATATAAAATGAAAGATGTAAATAAGCATTTAACATTTAGAATCTACAGCTCGCCATCCACGTACCCCATAAAGGCATGATACAAAGGGTGAGACCCTTAGCATGAAATTTTAGAGATACCCATAAATCTAGAATGTGTGCTGCATTGAAAGGGAGTACCTGATGCAGCAGCTCCACAAACTACTCCCCAAATCAATGGAGGCCAAGTAACAGGTTTTGTAAGTTGAAGACGAATCTTCCATTTATTCTGCAGGATAAAATTACAAAATCAACTCATTCCATAATACCTTTTTCACTCTTCCCTCATGCAACATCATTCGAAGCTACAATTAGTCAATGGAAGAGAGCAAGAAATCCCAAAAGCTAGGCTTAAGCCTCAAAATCTTCCGAACAGAACTTATATTACAATCTTCCAATTGCAACAACTATACTTGGATGTCTATTGATCAGCTATAAATTCTCAAAGGGAACATTTATTCAACTAACTTTACATGTCCTCTATGCCAAATCTCAATTTAGATCCTCTCAGGGTCAAAATCCAGGAGATTTTGACTAAAACCTTTTAGTTAGCACATGATAATACATCATATAGTCTGTTTACATATGCAAATCCGACTAAAATGCCAAAAGTTAATTTGAAGATTAGAGCCTATTTGGCAATGTGGTAGTGGTTATTTTTCAAAGTAATTTTCACTTGCAACAATATTTTTTTATTTTTTAAAATTTGTTTTTAACAACAACACACTAAAACAATTTAAAAACACAAAAAAAAAATTAATTTGAAGAAAAAAAAATATTTACAAAAACACAATACAACTGCAAAAACAAGTCCTTAGCATCCAATCTTGCAATAAATAAATTAAAAAAAAAAGAGCATCGAGTACTGACAGTTTCTTGAGCAGCTCCTTTAATGCCAAGAAGCTGGTTAAAGCTGGAACCACCAGCACCACCACTAACCGGCGCCTGAGGTTTCACTGCAATTTTTACATGCAAACTTAATAACAATTATTCAAATTCCTCTTTTAAAAGAGAAACACTATTCACTCGCTTAAATTAAATCACAAAATCTAAAAAAAAAAAAACACCAAAGAAAGAAAGAAAACCTTCATTTGTATCCGTATCTGCTGCTCTTATCGTAACTCTCCGCCCTGAAAAACACCATAAATTAGTTGAAAAATAAACGGCCAGGCGGAAGTTGAATGGTCATTTTTAAAAATCTTTTGCTAAGTGACCAACTAGTAAAATTCCCTCACTTGTTAGAGGAAGAGAAAGCGGAGAGACGAGTGAGTGAGTTCGAACTCGTTTACTTTTAAAATTGGATAAATTCAAGGACAAAGCAGAGTTAAGTACGGAGGCCATTTTCCAGAAGACGACAAAAGCTGGCTAGCTTTGAGAGAAGTGAAGTGGGTGCGATTAGTTTTTTACTGATAAAGAGGATACTCTGGTTCAAGGAAAGAAGAACAAGGAGGGAGTTTGGTTGTAGTTCAAGTGAGTCTGTCTGTGATGTGGTGCTTTTTAATTCCTTGACTTCAGAGCTTGATCGGGACCCTATCTTGTTTCGACCAAAGAATCTCGGACAGTGTTTCGTGTGATGGTCGGCTTCTGATTTCGGAGTTTGTTAGAGTGTGATTATTATTTTTTTAAAAAATAATTTTTATTTAAAAATATATTAAAATATTTTATAAATATAAAAAAATAATTTGAAGCAAATAAAAAATTTAATTTTTTTAAAAATAATTTAAAATACAAAAATAAATAGATTTTGTTCTTGGCGTGAGAGATATATCTAGATGTAATTAGTTTAAATTATTTAATTTTTTATAAAATAATAATTAATTAAATTTATTTTTATTAAAATCTTCAAAAATTGAATTGAGCCATGTTGAACACTGATTCGTTTTATATTTTTAAAGATTAAATAAGTTAAATTTTATTTTATGAACCTTTTAATTTACTATTTTTTATTAACTTTATTTAATGGATCTTTAGTGTACGGTAAGCTTATAATTTATAATGAGTTTTTTTATTTGTTTTGGTTTAATTGTTTAACCAAACCAAAAAAACTGAAATTATCAAAAAAATTGTTAGATTTAGTTAATTTAAGTTAGTTTTTGTACTTATTTCAAATAATTCGGCTAATTTGCTCACAGGGTTGCTGCAAAGTAGTAATTAATTTTTTATTTATGTGAAGTTTATAGATTTGTGAATATTAACATGATAAAATGGTTATATAATTATTTCTTAATTTCAATACGTGAATAATATAAAAAGAACGGTGCCAGAATTAATCCCAAAACTTCTTGATCAGGAAGAAATGAAATATTGAAGCACATGAGAATGGAAAAGAGGAGCACTCTCATAACGACGTCGAATCAACATGATCTAATTGCAAGCAAACTTGTCTTCCATTGGCTATACACTATGAATTTACAGAAGATAATTAATAGACCTGGGTTTCAGAAGCAAAAACCAAACACAAATCCATCGTTTTAGATAAAATCAAACAAGAATTTTCCTTTACACACCTTCTTCTTTTCTTGTATGTTGGTGTTGGGGTTGATTTCTCGTACAGAACTCAACTACAAAAGATATGTTTCAATTCTTTTTTTGAATTGATATTTCAAAATATGCTGGGAGTAAGTTTAGTAATTGTTAAATCATTAGACTATAGGTTTTGTTTCCTCAATTTAACAAAATATTAACAAATATATTTTCCTTTTTTACTTTTTTGTTCAATCGATAAATAGACTCCTAAATATGCGCCATAAAGAGTGGGAATCAATTAATTGGATTTTTTAAAGATAAATATGTATTGATCACAGATTTCGTAAAGTAGTAAGAAATATAATTGCTAAAAAGAAGGCTTTAAACAAAGAAATATGGAAAAAGATATGATATATGGTAAATAATAATAATAATAATAATAAAAAAAAAAAGATGATGCTAATTTAGGATTGGACCTATACACTTAGTCTAAGTCAACGCAACTTTTTACCTTGACCAAATCATCATAAAAATATTGAACAAGTTTTTTTTCAAGGAACATGGAGTAATTGATTAATTTGATTCAAACAACATGTTATGATAGCTAGCTATTTTTGTATTTGAATACTAGTTAAACCATATCAGTAATTTAGATTGATTAAAACCCTAAAAACAAAATATTTATAGGTTGTAAACTTTTTAAATTCAAATAAGATTTGTAGGTAAATTTTAATTTAAACCTAATTTTTTTCTAGATTCTTGCATTTGCTTTTTTATGTATTCTTTAACTTTTGTTAATTTACTTTGTAAAGTCTATAAGAAGTTATTACTAAAGTTTTTTCAAAAGTAACACGGAAATTTTGTTAGTACTTTCTCCTTAATCATCTACCCAATCAAGCTGTATGGTTGAAGATTAGTGACTATTAAATGTTACATTATTGTTATGGATATGGATGGATGTTATCTCGTGAATCATTGTGTTTTTTTTATTTGAAATTATGTTTATTATGTGAGTGTTTAAGTATTTGTGCTTTGTTATGTTAGGTACTATGACATGTTTAAGTATTTATGGGTGCTTATTGTGTCCAAGATTGTTATTTGCATATTTTTGATATAATTTATATTTATTTGTATGTATTTTGGTTATATTAGAAAATACATTGATTATATTTTATTTCTTTAATATAAACAACATAGTTCATACAAACATTAATATTGTACACACCAATTTAGTTACTAACAATGACTTTACATTTGCTAAGCTATCTTATATATTATGATTTTTTATATAGACTTGATGTAGTTTATTTTTCATTTTCTTAACTTTATATACTATTCACTCAACATTATTAGCATTTTATTCTCTCATCGTAGTGAATTCAATTCCATTTATATGTTTGCACTAATCAATAAAAATCCTGTCGCATGATTTTTCATCACATCTATAGAATAGCTTATTTTTATTAGCTTTTATTTATATTTTTTTATTGCAACTTTTCTTCCACAATTTCATGCACTTTCTATTCTTGAATTTTAGTTTATTCAAGTTATAGCAACTTTGTATGCTATTAACACTTGATTTAGATGATGCAATGTTCATGATAAGTTTATATTGTGGAATTTTGGTTACGTGCTTTGTGGAATTTTGAGAAGTTTATTTGATGGAATTATAATGAAAAGAAAAAAGAAAATGTTGTTGATGAGTTATGGTGAAAGTTTCTTGTGTGGAGGTTTATTTGATAGAATTATGGTGGTAAGAGGAAAGGATATGTCTGATGGTGGGAAGGTTGCTCGATTTTTTACTTGGTAAAGAATGGTTGGTTGTAGCCGGAGCTGGTTGTTAAAAACTAAACTTCATGGCATTTCTGTAAATATTGAAACATTGAGCAACAACTCTTCCTTACAAAAATAAAGAAATGGCTTTTAGTATTATTTTTGTTATTTTTAGGCTTGAAGAGCTCTTTGGACATTATTTAAAATATAATAGCAATCTTGTTAATAAAAAAATATTTTTTATTGATTGTTTTATAACAACTCCTGAGGGTTGCATACCTTCAAAGGTCGGGATGTAATGTATAATTTTAAAAAAATTAATTACAAAGTGAAATGACCAAACTAGACGAAGGCTAGAGTAATTTTTTCATAAATTAAAAGTTAAACTTTTGATTAAATCAAGATTTAATTTCGTAATATTTTTTAAAATAGAAAATTATTTTTAACATAATATATTTATGATTTTTTGGCAGTCAAAAATTAAAAACAACTAAAATTAATTTGTGAAAATCATATTGAACATAATCTAAATTTTTTTTATTGGATGTTAAACATGAAATTTACTTTCAAACATTTGCAATAAGAAGAAATTGTTTATAAAAATCAATTTACAACCTAATCCAAAACCTAAAAAATCCAACCTAAACCAAATATGTAAAATCTCAATTACGTACATGTTCCTAGAATCAAGAAGAAATGAACACAGGTTGGAGTATGGGGTGTAAGGGGAAGCCATGACCTTTCAAAGTTAAAAACAATCCTTAAAATTCAATAGTTATTTCATATAAGTTTTAATGTTCTTTTTTTTAAAAAAAAGAAAAGAGTTACATTTTAATCTATAATCTACAGTTTTTGTATATGTTTTTTATGCATAGAAATGATTTTGACACCTCAATATGTTTTTAGCTTCTTCAACTTCAAATTCCTAGCTCCCCTGAATGAACAAGCCTCCACAAGGTGCAATTTACATGGACTCTGGATAGTACTGTAGCAGGCTAAGTTTGAGGTTTTGAGCCCAATTTGTAACTCGGCCCTGACACAGCCCAGTGGACGAGCATCTATAATCCTCCATTAACGACCATCTTACTCCAGGACGCTGGCAAGTCTGCCTTCCACATGTTAAATTTTGCTACTGTTATACTATGCTTGACTCGTGTTAGCTTTGACTCACCTTGGAGCATGAGTCCAAGCCAATACTTTCGTCTTGGAGAAAGTTTGAATCAGTGTTGGGAAGAATAATAGTGTTTATTTTTTAGTGTATTTTTTTTAGAATATATTTAAATAATATTTTTAAATTTTTAAAAATTATTTTTAACATTAACATATCAAAATAGTATGAAAACATTAAAATAAAATTAATTTGAAGTAAAAAAATAAAAAATATATAATTTTTTAAAAAAACATTTTTAAAATATAAATATAAAGAGTTCACCTGAAGACTGTTTGTTTGAAAATCTGTTTTTTTTTTTTTTTAACATATTATGCAAATCATAGAGGTAGTAAAAAACGTATCAGTAAAAAGAATAGTGAAAGCTTTGATGGAAACTAGCGACATGATCCCACTTGTTAACACCCTTTTAGATTATTGGCATCTTTAACAGAAAAAGAATTCTTTATCTTATGATTATTTAACATTCAGCCATCGAAAGATGGATGTGATATTATATCAAGAATAAATTACATATTAAACAAGTAATTTAAGAACGCTGCTGGGGACTCTCCGCAAGGTCTTAGCTAGCTAGTTTTTAAAGTGTTGATTATATCCTATATTTTATATCTAACCCGGGACTGATTCCACATCTAATCATCTAATCACCAGTTGGAAGAGTTAAATTGAGTTTTTTTTATTAGATCAAGTTAAATCATTTATTATATTTTTAAAAATATAAGCTAGTTTAAATTTCAAATCAACCAGCTAGACTTGTTTAGATTTTATTACCAGGGGCTGAACTCTTTTTTAAATCTATTCTTGCTCGAAAAAACCTAAGACAATGAGGTCAAACATTAACTAAACTTGTAGGGCCAATATGAAAAATGAAAAGTTGCAAACTATTTCATTTTAATCCTCATATTATCCTGAGGCATTTTTAAAAAGCCAAGTTGATTAGTGGATATGCTTTCCACATGTTTTATAAATGAAAAACTTGTTAAACATTCTCAACATCAACCAAATTGATTAAGGGTCTAGAGTTTGAGCATATTCTAACCTTAGGCATTTTAAAAAGCTTTGTGGATAATAGCCAATATGTTTTTCGCCTGTTTATAATTATGACATGAAAAGCTTGTTAAACAACCTCAATCTCAACCAAATTGAATGATAGCCCCGTTGACGAGAGTGTTGTTGAATTCGAAATCAACAAAAGTTTAATTTATTTTTTCAATAATAAACAAAACTAAATTTATTTAAATTGAAGCTAGTTGATAATTAAATCTAAGTATTAGAGTAAAAACCAAATTACATATTACTTGAAATAAAATTGGCACATATATAAAGTAACATAAAATACTAAACTAGCATGCCAACTAAATATATTAAGAAATTAAAAAATATATATAAAGATATATAAATCGCGCTTGCTTGTTGATTTTGGGAGTATATATATATATACATGTTACTCTATAATTAAGCAAGAAACAATATTTTTTTCAAAAAAACACAAAGTCATGAAACTTAATAAAATTTATAACATAAGTTATGAATTTGATGGATTAATAAATTTTTTAAAAAAACAAAACCAAATTTTTTACTTATTATTTAGGTTATTTTTAGATCTATTAAGTTAACCAGATAACATTAAAACAACTTTTATATAATTTAATTTTAAATTCAAACACATATTAAATTTAACGGAGTTGATAAATTGGGTTGCATGCTTGAAGTTTTAAGTTATAAAATTTAGATTAATCAAATATTTCATTGTTTTAATATTAAAAAAATTAATTATATATGTTTTTTTTTACCAGTCAGGTTAATTGAGTCATGGTAGTATACTTTTTACATAATTTAATTTTAAAAATAAGTTAAGCAAAGGGTTACAGTAAGAAAATTTCAATATTAATTTATTAAATATATTTGATAATAATATGAAATAATTTCTTGCTAGATTATATCACGGGTTGTAAACTAGTAAATAAACTATCTAATTGATAAATTGATTTGATGTTGTCCTACCAGTTTCTAATAAAATGTCATTTATCGTAAAAAAAAAAGAAGGTAAAGATCTTGCTTGCATTTCACTAAAATTAAAATAAAACAGCATTTTACTTTCCTTCTTTTTTCACTTTAGAGGCAGACCTGGGCACACTGTGGACTCCTAGGCACCCTGGTTTTGGTTTTTGAGTTTTTATTGAAATATATCGTAAATAAATAGCATGGCATGATATTTAAATTAATGTTAAAAGTTTTTATATAAATGCTAACAATTTTTCTTAATAATTATATTTTTAATATACAATTATTAAAATTTAAAAGTTTTTTCATAAATATTCAACGAAGATGAAAATTTGGTTTCTATTGTTTTTAAATATATTTTGACAAGTTTTTATTACATTAATTTTTATTTTTTTCCCCTTCAATCACGTATAAAATGTTAAGATATTATTTGAATGTTTTTTATTAAACCTTTTTTTATATATATCATGAGAAGCTTTTGTTTAAAAAACACGCTTTCACTTAAACAATAAAGAATGCATTGATTATTATGAAATGAATTTTAGATTAAAAAGATTTGTTTTTTCTATTTATTTCAAATAATAGAAGTTTTTGACAAACTTTTATTTTAATTGTTGCTACTTTTTATTAAAAAAAAAAGCATGCTATTAATATCATTATTTTTAAGAAGGTAATAGTTTTTATGCTATGATGTTATTGACTACTTCTTGGATAATCATATATCAGCCTTATGTTCAAGATTTTAAAAATAATTTGCTTATTACTATTAAATAAAAATAAAATATTCATTTTCTTATTTTTTTTAAAAAAATTTCATCGAATTTAATTTGCAACCTCCCTCCCGCAGGCCGAGTTTTATAATACCATCAAAAAGATTCTCCACGGCAGCGCGCAAGAAACCAGCTAGTTTCAAATGAAAAGAATTGAGGAGTTGCAATGATAGTTCTATGGATGAACCATAACATTAGTTCGTGTTTTTTAGGAAAATTTTTTTCCAAAGAAGTATCTGAGAAGATGTTGGGCATATAAACCAAGTGCCTAGCTAGTAACCTGGCCAGGTAGCCATTGTAGCTCGAAGCAGGATGCTCCGTGAAGCACCCACTTTCTTGATATTCTCAATGCCCGTCTTCCTTTTTCCTGAACTTCAAGCTGCCAATATTATGCATATCCTCTTGCTCCAAGGGAATTTGATTCCCAGCTCCACCGAGCAGAAATGCCTCGCCCCCATTCATTCTACTGTTGAAATTCAAGAATAAACCTAAAAGAGGAATCTGAAGGAAACTGGGGATTTTTCCGTTTCTAAAAAAGAACTTGGCGAGGCTGGTGTTGCCGCTGTTTGGCAACAAATAATAAATCTGGCGTGGCAGCACGTTCCGTTTTGGTGGCGATGAATAAATTATACGGGCATAAGATTCATGATCTCATCCAACGTCAGCGTTCATTTCCACAATCAAATAATTTTAGAATTGCGATTAAGAGAGATTTGTCATGTAAATAGGTATTTCTAGTGTGATAATGGTTTTTATTTTTTATTTAAATATATATTAAAACAATATTTTTTTATTTTTAAAAAATTATTTTTGATACCATTACATTAAAATAATTTTAAAATATTAAAAAAAACACATTTAAAGCATAAAAATAAACTGGCATATAACATGATGGACTTTTTCCGATCGGTGACACGCTAGCCTTAAGAGCATCAAGGAATACTAATTGTGAGGTGAGGAATCCTCGAATCAGGGATCAATCACGTCAGTGGTGAATATGTTATGTATTTGTGTCCACAAGAAGCACTTTGGTTTTATTGAGCAATTGCCACCGCTAAGCTCATCTAATATTTTTTTTCCCCTCAGAATAGATACAATACAACAAACATGTGACCTCTACAAATTCTCTCCTATTATTATTAGACTAGTTTTTATATATAAAAATGAAGTATATTATATATCAAAATTCAAACTAGTGCAATAATCGTATGAAAGAATAATTTCTTATACAAAATCTTCGAAAATTTGAATTCAAACCTTGAGCATAACAAATTTTGATTTCTAAAAAATATATTTATCAAAAGAAATAGCCACGAATCTTAAATATGACCAATCTTATTTTTTAAAAAGATATAAAAATACCAGAATAAAAACAAAAAATAACCAACATAACATCAGAAGTAAATTCAGTCATCAAAATTATAATGTCACAATAGCATCTAACCGACTACTATTCCTAAGTTAGCGGGCTAATATAAGTTTGGTAGTAGGCAACCCACTTTAATTCTCCTGCGTTAGTTTTTGTGTTTTATCCTATTATTAGGGGGGAAATAACCTATTTAGTTAAATAATTTTTGTTTTTTACACAAAAATTCATATATAATTGTGTGTCAAATTCTAGTTTTATAAAAACTAAAATTATATTTATTATGCAAGTAAAAATCCATCACAGAACACTCATAATTAAATACATGTTTTTTAAAACATATGATTTTAAAAATCTGCAATTAAAAGTGTTTGCTTAAACCTTTTTTATTATTATTTCAATCGCAAAGCTATTATAATGCCAATCACACACTTCTCTTGCTTGCCAAACCAAGGTTGATCTCTAACTAGATCAAGGCTTCAATTTCCGGGTTAGGAGGAGTAAATTATATTTTTTTATTTTTAGTTTTGAGAAATGAATTGGTTAATTAGTTCTTCTTGTTTCAAAAACTAATAATTTAGTCCTTTCAATTTATTTTATGTTCCTTTTCAATTTATTTTGTTTTTTTTTTTTAATTTTAGAGTAAGGCTCCATTTGAAATTGCATTTTAAATTGTGTTTCATGAAAATTTTTTATTTTTATTTTTTTACATTTCTGAACGAAAAAATTTCAAAAAGCAATTATTCCTGCATTGTCAAACACCTCTTAAATTACTTTGAGTATCCTATGATTTTTTAAATCTTCTTTGACAAGGTTGCAAAATGTGATATTTAAGAAGGTCATTTTTTAGTCTATCCTCTCTTCTAATACGGGGTCGAGTTAAAGAAGATCATTTTTTATGTCTACGGGGATAAAATAGGTCATTAGGGTGACCAAAAGGAGGCAGTTCATGAAAGCATATTGCAAGTTGGAAATTATTAAAATCTGAATTGTTAAAATAAATAGATAAAAAAGTAAATGAAGAAAAGCACAAGAAACTAGAACCTTAAAACTACAACCCCAAGAAACCCATCCCTTTCTATCTCTCATATGATGTTTGAAAGAAAAACTATTTTCTTTTTAATGGCTAGCGGTTGCTACAGTTACAGGAAAGAGATTTTTTTTTTTAACTTATTTACACCAATACCGTTATTGATTTTCTTAGTGTTTTTTTTTCTGTATTTTTATTTTGTTATTGATGCTTTTGTAAAACCTTTCTGAATTTTCATTGACTTAAAATTTTAAATCAAGATATAAAAATATATTAAAATATTTATTATAAAATTTTATCTCGATCCAATATTTAAATTAGAATTATGCTAAATATTATAAAACTAAATAATATATAATTTTATATAAAAAATCTAAATTTGTGTATAATTTTATTTATTTAGATCATTAAGATTTTCAATCAATTTATTAGGACTTTCATTCATAATACAATTTTTCCATCAAGTTTCTTCCCCTTTCAGTTAAAAATTATGCAATTATATGCAGGGTTAATAAATTCTTCCTTTAAAATAATTATTCTATCCTCTCATGAAGTTTACGTGATTTATCACATTTTAAATCATAATAATTTTTCTCATAGTTCATCATTTTCCAATTAAATTTTTTTGTATTTGACACTGATTTACTAGTTTTTAGGTTAGAGGTTTATAGAAACAAACTATTAATGCCAAATTCTAACAACACCGTATTGAATAAAAAAAACATTAATTACTGGAAAAAAGAAAAAAACATTCTATTCCAATTCAAAGTGACTTGTGTGAAAACAACAGCATGTTATCCCTACCTTTTAGGTTTTTATTAATTTAAAGAACGAGAGCATTGCAAGTATAATTACACAAGTGGCAACCAGATACAATTTTTTTTTTTTTTTAACATGTAACACACTTGTAATTTCAAATCATTTCGAAGACCTCGGTTGTGCACATGAACATCAAGATTTGCATATTCGCCATGGATACAACTAGTTTATAGGTTCGGATTAAACTGAAATAGGATCATTTTTTTAAAATGTAATAAAAATCCCAGCCATAGAGAATTATTTAATGTTATTATTAAATCTAGTATAATGAGTTAAATTTGAAATTTTTTAATCTGATTTTTTTTAATTTAAAATTAAATTATATAATTTTTTTTTCAATATAGTCAAGTTAATATTTAACAAGTTCAAAAATAATTTAAATGATTAATAAAAAAATTGAGAATATAATTGAGAAAAATATAAAATTAATAGAAGAAAACCTTTCGATGGGTTACTTCAATGTAACCTAGTTATTTTGACTATTTTAAAAATAATTTTATTAATTGGTAAAAACATCTGAGAAAAAAATTGAGGAAAAAAAAATATTGAACTGAAAAAAAAAAGAAATCTTCAATCAAGCTATGGAAAAGAGTCTCGGGGGTTGTTTTTATTTTAAGCACGGATGGGAATTGGATTTAGCATTATTAAAATGTTTTTGGATGAATTAAGGGAATTTTTGGTATTGAGATTTAATTTATTTTTTTGTTATTTTTTATTTTTAATTAATAATTTATAATTTTTTTGAACTGTTAATGTTATAAATAAATTTTTAAAAATAAAAAAATATTTTTAAATAAAATATTTTTTAAAAAAATAACTTGTACAGCAATATTAAATAAACTCTAACAAGGCAATGCACAAGAGAAAGGAATAAAGGATGGTGAAATACAGTCACCAAGTGGGAGTCTAACGCCACACGCACTGATGTTTCTCTTTAAAACGTTTTTTTATATTTAAAGTCAGTGCGTATTATTAATTTTATTTATTGTAATTATTATTGAAAAATCTTTAAAACTCCGTCTTGATATAGGTGCATCGAAAGCCTTTAAAAAAAAGCATCGTAAAATGAGGTAATATTCCTTGTAAAATACGAGATACCTTACCTGTCCATGCATTTTAATATAAGAGCAGCAACACTGATATACGTAAATATTTTTTAAGAAGTGCGTAGTTCAATTTTAGAGGCCGTTTGGTACTGCGGTCCAAACGGTTTTTTGTAAAATTTCAATTTTTTTGTTTTTTTACTAAAATTAAATGCGGTTTGTACTTTCTGGATCGTTTTGATATGCTGATATCAAAAATGATTTTTAAAAAATAAAAAAACATTATTGACATGCTTTTCGGCACGAAAAGCTATTTGAAAAGCAACCACTACCACACTCCCAAACACCCTCTTAATCTATGGAAAGAGATTGAATACTTTGAAACGCAACAATGCATGCTTATGGCTGTTATTGTGATATCTATAGTAATTTAAAGTATTTTTTATTTAAAAATATATTAAAATAAAAATTTTTATTTTTAAAAAATTATTTTTAATATCAATAAATTAAAACAATCTAAAAATATTTTTTTTCATTTAAAATAAAAAAATCAAAATTTTTGAAAATATAACTTGCATTGTATTTCAAAACACATCCTTATTCAATCAAACTGTTATTTTGACATTTCAAAAGTATTTTTTAAAAAAATTGAAGTTTTTTATTTTTTTTATTTTATTTTTTTTAGTATTTTTGGTTTTTTAGATTGATTTAACATGTTGATATTAAAAATAATTTAAAAAATAAAAAAAATATTTTAATACATTACTAAAATTACTGTAAAAAGTAAAAAAGATTTTATAGTTCATTAGATATTAGTTATTTTAAAATATTTTTTTATTTAAAAATGCATTACTGTACTTATAAAAAAGATTTATAGCCCATTTGATATTGATTATTTTTTAAAAAATTTATTTAAAAATACAAAACAATCTAAACAGTTTTAAAAAAATTAATTTGAATTTTTTTTCAAAAATAATTCACAACCATTATAAAACACAGGATCTTTTTGTTTGGGAACGTGGTGCAAACCGTATTCCCAACAAATTTGAAATATTTTTTTACTAAAATTAAATACAGTTTGTACTTTTTAGATCGTTTTATGTGTTGATATCAAAAATAATTTAAAAAAATAATAAAAAAATTATTAACATATATTTTAATAAAAAAAATTATTTAAAAATTAACTATATTACACTGCCAAACGCATTCTCTGTGTTCTGTGTGTTGCATCATCTCCTAGGCGTGTTTGATGCGGTATGGATAACGAAATGGACTCCCAATCCACACCTTTAATTACACGCAGCCCCTCTCTTGGCCCACTCTCCCTCTAGCCCGACTATGGGTCCCAACCCTGCATCACGCCCCTTTTATCCTGATCAGAATTAATTAACCCACTTTAAATTTAAAACAAAACCCACATTGAGTATAAAGAGGAAAACACTTTACTTTACACCTATTATCGGATTATAAGCAATTTACAGTGGTTTTTTTTCTTTCATTTTGACCTTTTTTTTTGTTATTGATTTTTTTAATTTATTATTTATATAATGTGTTTAAAAAGAGTTAAAGTTAATAATTTATTTTAATTTATTTTTTATATAATTATTACAATATCAAAAAACAATTTCAACATCAAAATAATATCAGAAAAATATCAAAATATCACGATCTCTTTTTAAAAAAAATTAGTTGAATATTTTTTTAAAAAATTTAGTTATTAAACTTTGTGAAGTCAATAATCTAATTTGTGAGTCTGATGAATTAACCATGGTTGTCTCGGTTTGTGAGTTTAGAGGAGTAAATTTTTTTTTTCTAATTGAACTTGATTATGTGATCATTTATTTTAATTTTAACTTTTATTATATAATTAAAAAATATTTTTAAAAAAACATGTTATTAAATTTTAAAAAGTTCATAGGCTTGTTGACGGATATGACAAGTTTAACATTTTTTATATAAATTTATTTTTTAGTTTTCATCCTTCGATATTTAGCTGACTGATAATTATGTTTCATAATTTGTTTCGTTTTACTTTTTATGAGGTTATTATAATCTTAAAAAAAAAAATCAGTATTGGTTTAATGCTTGATTTTATGATCATTTATTTTTGTTATCATGTAGTTAACTAGAAATAGTTTAGAAAAAAACAAGTTATTAGTTTCAATGGAGTTCATTGTCTAGTTTGCAGGTTCGATGTATTGAACCGGGTTACCCGATTCACGAGTTTACCTATCAAACTTGATATGTTTTCTTTTAGTTTTTGGTCATTTAATTTTTTCTAATAGTTTTTGCACTCTTTTTCAGTATTGGATTGGTTGAGAAATGAAATTCATGGTTTAATTTTTATTTTATTTTGTATAGGGTTATTACGGTTTCAAATAAATCTTTTTTTTTTAGGATTGATGCTCAATTTTAAAGGCATATAATGTTATCTTAAAATTTAATAAAAATAATTTATAAAAATAACAAAGTTATTAAAATCATTGAAGTCCATGACTTAAATTGCAGAGTGACTAAAATCGATCAAATCTGACACGGTCTTAATATTAATAAACAAAAGTCAACTTAAAGTTTTTTTTAAAAGTTATACTTTGTTTAATAGTCATTTAAATTATTTTTAGATCTATTAAATTAAATAATTTAATTTAAATTACCTTTTATATGGTTTAATTTATAACATGATACACAGCGTCCCGCGGACAAATATACTACTAAAAAATCATTAAATGCACAAAAGCGGCGATTTTACAAAGCAACTCCCCTCTGCAATTTTTTTAGCTACCTTTGAAAAGTAAATCATCTAGAAAGTGGCCCTGATCTTCCGGGCATAAATAAATAAAAACCGGTCCTCTAATTATACGTGATTTCAGTTGATTTCTTAAACTTCAGAATTAATATTGTCACCTCGGAACAATAGGATTTGACTCGGTTTTATCCACCACCAAAACTTCAAAAAGCTCTCTATCTATTATTTATTTTGTTTACACAAGCTAGTAGTAGCATTACTTTTTTAGCATAAAAACCATATCTTATTAGCAATAGCAGGGGGTGAAAATCTATATTTTTAACTCTTTTTAAAATGTTATGTGTTAGAGAGATTATTCAACTATCATGTTTAAAAAAGCTTTTTTTTTAGCTTTCTCATCACAATCATTTTATTGTGACATAAACCGACTATGAAATCTGATAAATTTTAAAATTTAAAATACTTAGAAATAAGATTGGTATGTTAGATAATTGATTAATCTTTTAGTTTGAGTAATCTGATTCATTTTTTTTTACCAATGCGTTTGATGGCTTGATATGAAAAGTCCATGTAGTTGAAATGTGGTAGCAGGTGGTGTCTAGTCAACCAAGATAACTAGTAGTTGATACTGGTAAAAAGTTCCATTTGATGAATGCATGGACTTTTTCAGTGCTTAAATCAGTAACTTGTAAGGAAAGAAAGTGCAATAATATTTTAGAGAGATAAACATTAAAATATATATGCTTAAAGTGTTAAGAATAAAGAGATTATAAACATAAAGTTTGAAGGATTCATGATATATTTATGGTTCATGAATTTTATGGAGAAGAGAGGCTAAAATGTAATTTTATTTTTGTAATATTTTGAGTTGTATTGCACTCAAATAATACGATTGGATTGATATAAAATATTAAGAGACTCGCTTGATGTCTTGAAATTTTTTTATCATTAAAGTGTTGGGCTCGAATAAGGTTTTGGAGCCCATTAAATATGAAAAATAAATCCAAGTGTGCTGTCTTTATTCAAGTATGCTGGACTCAGACATGATAACCCGAGCTCACGAGGGTGTTGGCGTGTATGCCTAGCATTAGAGGTGCTGGGCAGCATGTCCACCACTAGTTGAGCAGCACCACCACTAGTTGAGCAGCACCCCGACAAGGCTGGATGTATCACTCTTAGCACTAATAGTGCTGTGCAACATGTTGAGTTTGAACGTGACAGACCAAACTCATAAGAGTACTGGACACATGCTCATCACCAAGGGTGCTAGGCAGCACACCTAGCAAAGCTGTCCATCCATCCATTAATGGGCTTTGTGCCCTGATGGGCTTGTATACCATGCTCGAGCCTATGTATCTTGATAGGAGTTGGGTTCGAATATAGTAGCGGGAGCTCATAAAAATATTTTTAGGTTTTTCAAAAAGTTTTTTTTTGTAATTATTAACTTTGAATCCATCAAAATCCATACAATACTTGGAAGGAATTTTTTTTTAAGCCTATTTAATAACTCCTTTTAGCTTTTTGTTTATTAAAACACAAAGTATATACATGTTATTAAAATAATATTTTATTACATGAGCCATGTAATGACACACAGATATGTTTCTCCTGGTATAAAATGCACTTGCAATTGCAATCTATAAAATGCACTTTCAATTGCAATCTTAACCAACTTTTATTTTTCCCTTTAAGCATTATAATAATATCTTTGTAAATGAAATATTTTCTTAAATGTTGCTCTCACAGAACAACCTTTAAACCGACTAGTACATCAAGTTAAAGTCGGCACATAAAAAAGAAAAACAAGTCTATATTATTATATGAAGATGCCCTTTCATATAGTAATAGGGTAATTTTGGCTGATTTTAAATTTTAATGAGCAAATTTATATAGCTAGATTTTTTTTTTTAAAATCTCTGACACAGAGAGAGAGAGAGAGAGAGAGAGAGAGAGGGAGTGTATGTCCTCTTCTTAATTTCGCCTATAAATATCCAAACCAGCCGCGCTTGGCTCAAAATAAAAACGCACACCTCCTCTTCTCGCCCCCCCCCCCCCTCTCTAGTCTCTACTATCCAGCCAGACCATCCACAACTCTCACCATTTCCCTGCAGAAATCCTCCTTTCCTGAGAGAGAAAGAAAGAGATATTTTTTGGAGAGAGAAAGTAATGGATGCGTACGCGCTGCATCTGGCGATGGCTGCTCTAGTAGGAGCATCATTTGTGGCAGTATCCGCTTACTATATGCACCGCAAAACCCTAACTCAACTCCTCGAGTTCGCCAAGACGGTAGAGAGAGAACGAGAAAGAGACGACAATTCCGACGGCGGAGGATCGTCGCCGCAGAATTTGAAAAAGCGTAGGAGTCAGGGACGGAGGAAAGGGAGTAACGGTCACTACAACAAGCGTGGCTCAGCTTCGTTACCGGATGTGACGGCAATTTCTGGTGGTGGAATTGATGGAGAGGAGAAACGTAACGGTCAGGTGCTTTATGTCGAAGGGATTCCGGCTGGATTGCCTAGGCTTCATACTTTGCTTGAAGGTATGACCATGCCGGACTTCCCGCCGGAGTGAATATTTAAAGCTCGGCTTGAATACGGCTCTGATAATTTAATTTATAATAATCTATAACAGCGCAGTTAAATGATACTTCAGGAGTATTTTAGATTAAATTAATAACTCTGTCGTGTATATGATATATTCAATATAATATATCTATGTGAATGGCTGATTTCTGGTGGTATTTAATATGATTGCTGCTTGTGGAGATTGTTAGTATTGTTGAAATGCCTGCGAGAGTAAGGAGTTGGGGTTTTTAGGTAAATTTGAAACCCCGAGCATTTAAAAGTACAAGTCCCTGGTTTCTGGTCAAAGTTCTTACCTATCAATTTTTTGAAAGAAATTTGCATTATAAATAATCACCAGTTTGCAATTCTTAAGGATGATGCTAAAGAGGGATGAACAAATAAAAAATAGATTATGCATGGATTTTAAACCAAGCAATACCAGAATCATCTTTATTAAATATCTAGCTTGAAGAAGAGTTTAAGGGTAATAAATTATTATCTGCTATGAATTCTCGGGGTAGAAAGCTCATCATTCCTGAGGAAATCTATACGTGGCAAAGGCAAATAAGGAAACTAAACTTTGGAACTAAACCGTCTTGATAAACACATTGGAAATGCTCCAGAGTCCTATTGGCTTCTTTTTCTAGCCAATTACAGTTGTCCTCCAACAATTGAACTTTGCTGCCCTTCTATGTGCCTTCTAATAAAAACCTACTCCCTCTTTGCCCTTTTTAGCTATAGCTTCAAATGATAGTAACTCGAAATGACTTGGAATTCTATTGCAATTTTCTTTACTTTATTTTATATTTTTCACCTTTTCATCAGAGGTGGAGAGTTGTAATCCTGTTTGCTGAATAAATCCAGTATTGTTCTGTCCCAGGGAAATCTGCTGGACATGTCAAGAGACCTGGAAGTTTTATCAGACCAACTTCTCCAAAGTCTCCTGGTGCTAGTGCGAGTGCCTTTGACAGCGTGGAGGGATCAGATGATGAAGATAATATGACTGACAATTCTAAACTAGACATTACATATCTGCATATCAATGGAAATGCTGTGAGTTTTTGATCTTGCAAATGCATATCACTCTCTCTAACATGTGCATTTGTGCACAATTAATGCTCATTTTGACCTGAGTTTCCTTCTGTTCTTAATTTTGTGGCATGCATGTTTAGGATATAAAGGATGCTTTACCACAACACATTAATGCGAATGGGGACCAAATGCCTATACCTGCTTCAAGCATGATTCGATCCCATAGCGTGTCTGGTGACCTGCATGGTGTTCAGCCAGATCCTTTTGCAGCTGATATTCTAAGGAAAGAGCCAGAACAAGAAACTTTTGCACGACTTAAAATTTCCCCTATGGGTATTGACTACTTACTCATTTGTACTTACTGTTAATTAGCCTTGCTTTGGCTTGCTTTTTTCATTTTTCATAGAATGGTGAATATCTAATGGGCTTGTCTTATCCTACTCAATGAATTTTTGAACATAGTGTCTGAATTTGCTGCTATACTCCATAACAGTGCATGTTGAATGGCTGCAAAAGGCAAGCAGTTGCTTAAGTTTTATCATGAAACATACATATGTTTGTATGCAAGTTCTTTAAAAGGAATGATGCAGAATACATGTGTATTCTGCAATGTATACATGTATAAAATTTCTCTGCTCGTCCCTACTTGTCTGTTTATTTTCTTAATTAATTTGTATGCTAGTCTATTTATTTGAATTATTCAAATTTTATTTTGTTTCAGCCGAGGTGCCATCACCAGATGAAGTGGATTCCTATATAGTTCTTCAAGAATGCCTTGAAATGCGAAAAAGATATGTATTCAAGGAAGCTATTGCTCCATGGGAGAAAGAAATTATTTCTGACCCTAGTACACCAAAGCCTAATCCTGACCCGTTCTCCTATACCCCAGAGGGAAAATCTGATGTGAGTATGTGTTTGATTTTGGCATTTTGTGGAACAACTAGTCAGGATTATGCTGTACTTACTTTTTTTTGATAATTTATACCTTCCATTTTTTTTCGCACAGCATTATTTTGAGATGCAAGATGGGGTCATCCATGTCTATCCAAATAAATATTGTAAGCAATGAGCCTTGGTTTCTTGTTTGTTATGATTCAATCCTTGTTTCATTATGGGGATGTTATATGCTTACTTTTGTCATCTTTTCTCAGCTAAGGAAGAACTTTTTCCTGTTGCTGATGCAACAATGTTTTTCACTGATTTGCATCACATACTTCGAGTTATTGCGATTGGAAATATCAGAACTCTATGTCATCATCGGCTGAATCTTCTAGAACAAGTAGAAATTTTTTTCATTGACTGTCACAATTCATTAAGAGGTACTTTTCCTTAATAATTAGATCTCTGGCTCTATGCTTATCTTAATGTTTTTCAGAAATTCAACCTTCATCTGATGCTTAATGCGGATAGAGAGTTTCTTGCTCAGAAAAGTGCTCCACATCGTGACTTCTATAATGTCAGGAAAGTTGATACACATGTTCATCATTCTGCGTGCATGAACCAGAAACATCTTTTAAGGTTTATAAAGTCAAAATTGAGGAAAGAGCCTGACGAGGTAAAGATTTGGATTTCTCTGCTGATGCATTGTAGCTACCCTTTTTTTCTTTCCTGAGCTAAAACAATGTACACCTTTCTCTTCTTTTCTTTCACCATTGGCAATGGACCATCAATCATTGCCCTATTCTTGCGCAACTAACCAGTACTTTAATATCATGTTCACATAAACATTATAATACAATCTGATTGTTAGGTGGATATTTATTACATATTTGTTGATTTCTTGAACTTTTTTTACTGTTTCAGGTTGTGATTTTTCGAGATGGAACATACTTGACATTGAAAGAAGTGTTTGAGAGTTTGGATTTGACTGGGCAAGGAACTTTTATTGTTGTTCTCATGTTTATATTGTTGTATAGAGAATGGTGGTATCTTATTAACATTTGTTTGCACAGGTATGATCTCAATGTTGACCTTTTAGATGTTCACGCGGACAAGAGCACGTTTCATCGCTTTGATAAGTTCAACCTGAAGTACAATCCTTGTGGTCAGAGTAGGCTCAGGGAGATTTTCCTTAAACAAGATAACCTTATCCAAGGTACATCTTAATTTTTTCTCGAGTACAAAAGTACTGATTTCCTCTCTGATTTTGATTTCTTTTTTCTAGGTGGGGTGGATAGAAGGTTCACTCCTTTGTGCTTTAGAAGCACAATTGTGGAAAAAGAACATGGGCAATGAAAAAGCATGCATTACTTCTTGTATAGGAAACTTTCTTCTAATCTATTCCCAAGGAACAACCTAGTGGTTAAAAACTCGAAACTTCTTGCTTAGAGGTTCAGGTTACAGTTCTGTGATGAGTGAGTGATGTTTTGTTGAAAGGGGAGGATTACCTCTTTGGTGTGTTGCTCAAGGCTGGTAGGCCTCCCAATGAACCACAAAAAAGTCTTCAATCCTAGTACTAAAATGTCACACATGCGACTCAAGTTTAATTTTACATGCTCAAATCTTACAGTAGTTACATGGTTCATTTTACATGCTTGCATCTTGTAGTGGTTACATGGTTCTTATGTCACGGTGCTCTATTTTGTTTTCCACTAGTTTGTAAGGTCCCTGCTAGTTATACTTTCTGCTTTGTCTTATCTATTGCTTATTTCTGTATGTTGATGAGCAGGCCGTTTCCTTGGTGAACTGACAAAACAAGTCTTTTCTGATCTCGTTGCTAGTAAATATCAGGTACTTCTTTTTCCTATTTGTAGATGATTTTTATACATAGATGTAGATTCTGGTTTCCTTATTCTATTGTACATTTTTCAATGATATTTAAACTTGTGATATTGCATATTCTTTGTTAAATGCTTGTAAGCAGTACATTCGAGATCGTTTGGTAAAATTTTGTTGCGTACAGCAATTGAGAAAATGTCAGTGACACCAAATTCATGATTTAAGACCATGTTTCTTTGTTGTGTTTTTGTTTTTGTTTATTCTTTTCTCGTTCTCTAGAATTGATCTGATTAGAAAGATATGCTTAGAATATATATTTTAGTTTTTTGATACGAAATTCTTGAATTTTATAGTCATGAATTTAGAGTGAGTCAGGATTTGAGGAGTTGGTTTATTACTACACACACCATGCTAATCATGACAGGAGTGAAGAACTTGTACCATAACATTACTGTAAGAGAGTTTTGAAGCTTTTCTGATCATTGTATCTTGATAGTTTGCTTTACCAATCCTATCCTGATTGAGGCTCACATGCTGACATTAGCTGCTCTTACTTACATTAGAGGTTAACCAGATTAAATAGGAGAGACGTGTTTCCTAAGAAGCATCTACAATATGCTTTTGCAATCACTTGCACTTTTCCATGTACTTGTTTTCAATGTTACTACTTACGCGTGTAATATGTTTTTGTTATTGCAGATGGCTGAATATAGAATATCAATATATGGTAGAAAGCAAAGTGAATGGGACCAATTGGCTAGTTGGATAGTGAATAATGAATTGTACAGCGAAAATGTTGTTTGGTTAATCCAGGTATTGACTCAATATATCTAAATCCCTATTAATGAAGGTTATTTTTTAAGATATATTCGGGGAGGCTTTTCCCTTGTTCCATTTTATATCAATGCGTGTCATGTGCTCATGTGATGTTAATTCACATAACTTGCACATTATTATTGATATTCCTGTTCACACTGTGAATTAATTCCAATTCTTTATTAGCATGTCTCCCCTCCTTTTGGCACCATGAACTTAAGCTCAAGGAAGCATCTAAAAGCTTACACTTTTATCATTTTTTTTGTTTCTTAATAGCAGAACCTTTGCAAAGGTGTTTAGCTAGCTGAGTGACTGGGGTTTTGACTGTCGGTTGAGCATTGGTTTACTATGAGATGCCAAGACCTGTATAAAATTTGAGTCAGTATTTAATTTCATGCTGTGTAATATCTTGTGCATTTTCAGCTTCCAAGGCTGTATAATATCTACAAGGAAATGGGGATTGTGACATCATTTCAGAATATTCTTGATAATATCTTTATGCCGCTTTTTGAGGTTACAGTTGATCCAGATTCGCATCCTCAGCTGCATGTTTTCTTAAAACAGGTTTGCCTTTTTCTAAACAGATGATTTTTTTTCAGATAGCATCACAGGGTGTGCAAGATATTTTCTTTGAATTGAATACTGAAAGTATATGTGGTGTTCACCACCTCCATTTTATCACCAAACTAGTAGGCAACTCCCATGGCCTTTCTTGTTGTGATGTTCAGAGGATCTAGTAGTTATGTATGAAGACAATTAAAATCATCAACTGGCATGACTATGATATGGGTTATTGATAACAGATTTAGTCCCCGCTCGGTTAGTAGTTCTTTTCTGTTTTCATATGACATTGGTGTTTTTATTTGTCTTCATTTTTGTTGTGTATATGCACATTGTATGTGCTTCCCTTTACTACATTACTAAAATAAAGGGGGCAAAACTACAATGTTCCTTGCTGCAATGTGCTATTTTTTCTCATCTGTTTGTTTTATTCTGGAAGCGTTGTTGAATGAAGATCACAAGTCAATGAGATCTCTGCCAGAATAATTTATCAACTAGTGTAACTGGGAAAATCTGGCATGGTTGTCAATGAAAACGCGTGACTTAGAAATTTATGATGTATCAAGTACAATAAGCAAGTAATACAATTACCTGGGGTGGTTGCAGGGTATTAAAATTTCATCATCTTTTGTTTCCTCCTTTGAAAACATAACCTGAACCTCCTCTCCCCGCAGAGATCATTATGAGGCTCCAAGGGCGTTTGACATCCAACTTTATTTACCCCTTTTTTTGAATAATGGCCGGCTTATCATTTGTTTTAATTCTCAGGTTGTTGGGTTGGACTTGGTTGATGATGAAAGCAAACCTGAAAGACGCCCGACGAAGCACATGCCTACACCAGTGCAATGGACCAATGTGTTCAATCCTGCGTTTTCATATTATGTTTATTACTGTTATGCCAACCTCTACACATTAAACAAGGTCCTTGTTATGCTTCAAAAACAGAAACAATACTTTATCTTAAATAGTTGTCTTGCATGTTTTGCCATGATTTTTCCTTTTCTTGTCATGATATCTTCAGTCTCAAACAAGAAAAGTAATTCCAGTTTTTTACATTTGGATGTCATGATCTAGATTGAACTTCTGCCACATAAGATAGAAAAATGTAACCATCAACGTGTTTTCATGTTTTCTGAACATGGATTAGTAGCTTTTCTTGCAGCTCGATCTGACATTCCTTCCCAATGTTTCTACTAGCTGGCTGTTCTCTTCCTGACTTGCTGATTAATAATTGCTAAATGCTAGTGCTTTCCTCTTGATGTAACATTTCTTAACCTATTTCAACGTTGTTTTTCAGCTTCGTGAGTCAAAGGGCATGACAACTATCAAATTCCGTCCCCATTCTGGAGAGGTATTCGTTTCAGCTTCCTTTTACTTGCACAAATGTTGAGATTTTCTGCTGCCTCACATAAATAACCTTTTTCAGGCTGGTGATATTGATCATCTTGCTGCCACATTTCTTACATGTCATAATATCGCCCATGGGATCAATTTGAGGAAATCTCCAGTACTTCAATATTTGTATTATCTGGCACAGGTATGGAAGAGATTCTTTTTATTATGATTATTATATTAAATTAATTTTATGTACTTTGTTTTTTGTGACATTAATGAGCAATGGTGTTTTTGTTTTATTATATTTTATTTAATACAGATTGGCTTGGCTATGTCTCCTCTGAGCAACAATTCCTTATTTTTAGACTACCATAGGAACCCTTTCCCTATGTTTTTCTTAAGGGGTCTCAATGTTTCCCTTTCAACCGATGATCCACTCCAAATCCATTTAACAAAAGAGCCCTTGGTGGAAGAATATAGCATAGCTGCTTCTGTAAGTTCTCCTTTTCTCACCTGAAGTGAAAGATTTGTGAGGTCAAATACATATCACAAGCTTTCTTGACAGGTGTGGAAGTTGAGTTCATGCGATCTGTGTGAGATTGCCCGAAATTCAGTCTACCAATCAGGTTTCTCGCATGCTTTGAAGGTAATTTCTTAGCTTGATTTAAGATTCTGAAATATATAAAAGAAAGGATCTGGTGCTGGTGCCACAAGTTTTGTTATGGAAAAGAATCATATAAAACGGTCAACATCTTTGATGTTTTCCATTTATAGTCACTAAGTTCCTTGGTTTCCTTCATCGTAACCACTGATTTGATTGATTGATGGCTCTTTTTTTATTTTTTTTATTTCATCGACTCACTTTGTACCAAGAGTGTTTATTCTCATAATTTATAAGCTTAACAAGTTAAATAGCCTGAGATGGGGATGAGAATATTCAAATTGGCCATGAAAAGATTTTTCCTTTCAGGTATTGCTTTCAAAATATCATTTGTTGCCCATGCCTAAGAAGAAGAATAAAGATGTATTTGCAAATATTGTGTTTGCAAAATAAATATCTTTTCTTGGATTAATTTCCATGGGGAACCTAGTCTGACTTGGGTTTTGGGTTGTCTTTGAAGGGGAGTTATTTGTCTCCATGACAGTGACAACCATCACAAATGAACTGAATGTATTGAAATGGGTACATCTTATGACCAGACCAATTCATGTGCTCCAAATATATCAATGTCTGTTGTGCTACTTTGATTTCGATTAAACGAAATATGAGGGTTTATGATTTATATAGTAAATGCTTTTAAATCTAATCTCTGGGCATTTGCCTTTGAAATTTCTGCTTCAGTCGCACTGGATTGGTAACGAGTACTACAAAAGAGGACCAGATGGAAATGATATTCACAAGACAAATGTGCCTCATATCCGGGTGGAATTTCGAGACACGGTATGGACCTGATTCCTAACCTTATCATATTGACTTGTTCAAACAAGAAGCAATGAACTTTTGCCTGGGTTGTTCAAAGGTTGTCTCTTTTTTTACTATACACAATGAGTGGGCAATAATGCCCTCTTGAGGCACTAGGATGTCAAATTCCTTGACGTAGTATGGAGAGGAAACAGCAAGAATGAAGTTGGAACAAAGATGGAAACAAGAACCTCAAGTTTCGGTGCATATTTTAGAACTTCACCATTAGCTCACCATTAGCTCATGTTCACAACCTATTTATACCAGGGAGATTCTTTGTTACTACGGCAACTTAGCTATCAAGTAATGATGATTACTTTATCATTGAGCAAAACAAATATAATAAAATAATGCTAAGCTCCTGCAGCATCTCCTTAGTTACTAAGCAAGATATATATAATAAAATATAGTAAGCTCCTGCATCAATCCTGCACCCCCAACCCCTCTCCCATAACCAATCCCTCCCTTTTTTTTGTGCTACTCTTTTTGGCTTCATTTACGTTTTTAATCTGAGAGAAGCAAATAGGTAGACCATTGTGTAATCAGAGTGATGCACATGTGGAAGGTCAGGTAGCAAGCAGCTTTCATATTCTGCCGAAACATTTTTGTCCTGATGGTTTAGATTTAACCAATGAGATACTTTCCTTGCAGATATGGAGAGATGAGATGCAGCAGGTTTATCTTGGCAAGGCCATTATCCCCAAAGAAGTGGACAAGTAAATAGTGGAGAGCTGCCTTGGCCCATTCTTACGTGCTTACTTAAATTGCAAAGGTGCTATCAGATTCCTTACCCTTTTACATCATCATCTCTTCGGCTGAACAGAGTTTGATAAACTGGGCTTCTATTATTGTCGCAGTGGGTCAACAGAATTCCGCTTGCTCATTAAACATGCGATAAGATGTATACTATGATCGTGCATTTGAGATGATCATTCACAGCCTCCATAAAAAAAAGGGAATGGCTTTGTGCAGAGCAACAAAGCTAACAGATGCTTACAAGGTTTGAGAACGAGGGCTATGCAAATGATGCAGTTGTTGACTTGGTGGTCTGCTGTTATCAATAAGATGCCAATCTTGTGCCAAAACAAATATATTAGGTGGAGGTTTAAGAATAAAATTACGAGGCATAGTAAGAGTTTTGTATGGTTCACTTGTTGCAATGTCAGATGATGTGTAGCCAATAGCAAGAAGGAAAAGGATAGTCTCTTGCTTTAATTTTGTTTCTAGATGAATGCCCCTCAAATTTTGGTTTGCGTTTCATGCCATGCAGATGTTTATCAGGAATTTGGCCAGCGGCGTGTAACCCAAAATTCTCTGGTAAGTTAAATTCTCTTTTCTTACCGGGTCGATTTCTTTTCTTATTTGCGTCTTGTTTTGTTGGGGCCCGCCATTTTTTGCTATGCTAGTGTAATAGTGACTGGTGTGAGATAGGGTCTGGACATGTTAAACTCGTCTAGAAATTTCAAGTATGATTGGCCCGTCGAAAGTTCTTGACAGGATTTAAATCTACGGCTCCTTTCTTATTTTAAGTCTCAGTGACCCGGATCCATAGCGTGCTAAGGAAATGAATTCATACCATCCTTCTCCTTGAATTCTGAAAGTTCCTAATCCTGTATAAAACCATGAGGAAATTTCTTTAGGGAAAATGATTTGCGCGTTCTGACATTACCAAATTGGATCCTTGGATATTATAATTAGGAGTTGCTAGGTTATTTCATTAAAGTGAATGTAAAATCACAATATTTAGATCTCGATAGCTCTAGTTGTCATTTGATCTGGGTCAAACTTGAATTGTGGAGTTGGTTTCTTGAAGTGAAGAGAAATCAAAGGACTAAAAAAATAAGAAGCCATGCGCGTAACTTCAAAGGCCACCTAAACTAAAAAAATAAGAGACCATGCGCTCAACTTCAAAGGCCACCGGTTTATAAAAAAATTGTCGTTTGAATTTTTTTTAAAATAAATTAAGATATATATATTTTTTAAATATTAAAATGATGATGTACTGTATTGATTTAGTTTGACTTGTTAAATTTGTTATCTAGGATATGGATTTTACTAGATTTAATAATATTTTTTTTATTTAATTATATGTTAAAAAAATACTGAAAAATAATGCACAATCAATTAAATATTAAAGGTGAAATTAAAAAAAAAGTTAACAAAAACTCAATGTTAGAAGAATTAACTTGAAAAATAAATGAAATTAATGAACAAAAAAAGTCTTATTGAAGAATCTCTTTTATTATCAAATTGTATGGGAACATAATATTTCTAGACACTTTTAAATGAAAAAAAAAATAATTTAAAAAATGGGTCTAGATATCATTTAATTAGTTTGAAATTATATGGAAACCTTTTATAATTCTTGACTTAATATTGAACAAATAAAAAGAGATAGGGGTGCGTAAATATAATCAACCATAATTGTTATTGCTTCTCGTGGAGATTAACTCTCTGCCAAGCTCGGACTTCAAATAAATAATTTGTGAGATATCTCTATATAATCTAGTCAAGTGAATCCGGATAATAAATAAAAATATATTTTGAATTATTAAAAAAAATCTAAGAGGATATTTTATTTAAAAATATTTGAATGACAATATAACTGATTAATTTGAGTTTCGTGGATTAATCTGTTAAACCCACGATCTTGATTGTTTAACATGTTAAATTTGTGATTTGAATCATATACTTTACTGAGTTTGAATATTTTTTTTTAATTACTTTTTATTTAATTACATAACAAAAATAAATGTTTGCAAAATTAAATACAAACCAAATACTAAGATGTTTATTTGAAGCTGTATTAACTTTATACAGAACAATCAAAAAAATTTATGAAAATTAATTTAAAATTAAAAAAATATTATAGAATGGAATTTTTAAAAATTAAAAATCAATATTGAAAATTGACATTAAAAAATAAATAAAAAATTAAAAAATACAGTTTAGATATATAGGCCTAGGTGGTCCAATAAGCATTGGTGATTAAAACAAAACCTATGAGAATGGGCTTGCCAGCCCAAACTCGCGCGCTTGGGGTTGATGTAGAATATTGAAGACATTGTATGTGTCAAAATAAAGTTTATCAAAAAAAGAAAAAAAAGAAAACAATTATGAATGATAGAGAAAGCAAGATTTGAACCTTGGCCGGAAAACTTCAACAGGTTTTAAATCTTTCTCCTTAAATACTCAAAACACATAGATCATTTACACCCAATTTATTGTTTAGTGAAACCATTGTTTTTTTTTATTTTTATTTTTTATAAAGTAGCTGATACATTGCCCACTATCTACGAATCCCAAATATCCCAATGGTGGCCAAAAAGGGTTTTTCAACTGGAAAAACCATTTTTAAAACTATTTTCATTTTAAAAATCTCAATATATAACATAAAAGCTCTAAAACATCCTAGAATCACTCAAAAAACAAAAAACCTAAATAGAAAAACTTAAATTTAATCCGATCTTCTTTCTCAGTTTTTTTTTTTTTAAAAAACTAATCATCAAACTACCTTTATCGACTAGAACCCATTGACTCCAAAAATAATGAATTTAATGGTCGAGATGTGGCCATCCAACAACCTACTCTTTTTTATTATTTTTCAATGACTTTTTCTTTAGTTTTTCAAGTTAAAAATTGAAAAAAAAAGAAGTTTTAAACCAAATCAAATTTTTAAAAACTAGAGGGACCAAAATGTATCATTGGCAAAACCCCTAGGTAAAATTTTGTAAAAAAAGCATAGGGACCATTTTTGTTTTCCTTTTTTTATATAAAAAAAATCTAAAACCAAAAAAAAATTAATCTAAGGTAAATTTTTTTAATTTTCTTTAATTTTTTTAAAATACCTTTAATATACAAAAACAAGTCAAGAATAAATTTAACATTGCCATGCTATCAGTGGTAAGCTACTCAATTCTAATACGATTTCACATCTTGCCGTTTTTTTTCTTTTAATTAAGACTTTTTTTTTAAAAAAACTTTGACATAATGAATTTTTTTTCAACCGACATTTATTATAATGTAATGAAAGCTTTATAATAGGATTATTTTGATCCCTGATTTTTTTAAAAAATTATTTTAGTGCTCATATTTTATTCTTATTTATAAATTAATCCTCATTTGAATTTACATTTTGCAATTAATCCTCTACATGATAAATCTCAATCTTGTAATAGTAATAAGTTCATTAATAGTTTTTTTTTTTAATGGGAAGCTTATAGCTATTAGAGTTATAACGATCCACTCCAACAATTACATTATATGATCCATTGTATCCAACTAAACATACTGCATAATCCAACACATCCTCAAATTTTTTTCCTTTTAATTAAAACTAATATTAAAATGAAAGTCTGATTCTATCTGCAAACTTCGATAACATCCTCTCTTTTTTCTTTTAATTCCATCCCAGTAGGCAAGGCATTATTGGGACATTGATACTTCATTTTACACAGAACGAGCATATTTGGTTTCTCAACATACAAAACAGCAGAATGAATCCTTCACGTACACCATTGCAATAGATGGCTTTATACAAAGTTGGAAGGATAAACCAAGAGTTCATTTCATAAGCAGCACCATCCGCTAATAACAAAGCTGGTTCATATCGCCATTTCCATGGACACTTGAGAGCAATGGGAACAGAAACAGCAACATACAGTCACACATCCGCTGCCATCTGAAAATCCACTTCCACCCTACTGCTGGTTCTTAAAAGACTGTACAAAACATAACATACACACACAATCAGCAGCAAGCCACCGAAGATAACAGCTTATCTTGTATTATATTAAAAATATTAGATAACATCTCACGTCAATATTCTTGGAGAGGTCTTTCATCTGCTCAGCAAGTTCTTGCTTCTTCTTTGCCGCTGCATAACAAAACATTAATCACCGTCAGGGTAACAGCAAATAGAGCCTGCAATTGTGAGTCCAAACCACAAAATGTAATAGAAACATACCGATGTTTGAAATATCATCAATCCTCCTCGATGTTCTCACTGCAAACCTCTGGAATGCAGGACTGCAACCACAGAAGAAAAATCAAAATTAAAGGGTCGATAATGAAAAGGTTAAAACCTCTACAATCATCAGAATCAAAGGTAAAAAAAGAGAAGGTTAAGATCTTCAAGCAATAACTGAGTCTTTCAAGCCAGCAAGTACTATCAGCGATGATAAAAGGAGCAAAAAAGACATGAACTGTTAATCAAGCACCTATCACCTAGGCGTACCAACATCATCCTATCATTGACATTCATAAAGAACTCATATTCATAAACCAAAGATCCACAACCCAAGCTCTTTTTTGTTCAATCGACTCACCCAAATCAGATGAGTAAATAATACCGCAGAATAACACCGCCCCATAGCTTCATTTCTATAAATGAATCAAGTTTTTTATTCCTTTATGGAAGAAAAAGAGTATTGAATGAAATATAAACAAATAAATAAATGCTCAGTCGTGGAGTTTTCTCAGACCTCAGAAGTTGCACTGCACTGCAGACACAATAATTTAGAAGATTTGACACTGTTTCGCTTCAGGGAGTAAACTGTTAAGGAATAAGATCAATCCCGACAGCCTATCAGAGAAGCTTTAACAGATGAATTCCACAAGTCATTAAAGCTTGCCTTACAATCTTTGCCTAATAGCATGTAACCAGAAGCTCACTAAACAAGATGATGGATTAAAAAAAAAAAAAAAACAGAACACAAGGCCAAAGAATGAAGAACACATATCAACATAGAGTGAGCTCAAATATAGAAGAAGTGCCACAAATATACAAGAAAAATACAAAATTTCCCTTTGTGATAAAATATTTTCACAATTTCTAAGCTGCATGTTGTAAAATAACGTCCACATAGGCATTTTAGTCGTAACCAATTGGTAAAGGGTTGAGCTTAGCCCAATAAGATCAAGTTTGAAAGAGGCGACTTGATCTAGGACATTTACATGATATATAGAGTTTAACATGCATCTAATACACCATGTTATTTATTCTGGACTTGGGATTTTTCCCTGCACACTTTCTCCAAGTTGGTCAACACTCTCAAAAATATTTGTGCTTCTCTACAGCACCAGCAAAGCCCTATGGAACTGGGTTTGAATTTAGGAAGGTGTTTTTAGAGAGAGCAAGAACATATATGTTTGTGTGAGAGTGTTTTCTGAATTCAATGAAGTGTATTCTCCAAAATAAATAACATAGTATGCGTCTTAAACTCATCATATAAGTCCATCGAGTTTGGTATTTCAAACTCCATCTTACTGGGTTAAGTTAAAGCACTTAACAGTTGATTAACTAAAATGCTCATGTGGAGATTATTTACAACACTAACATTTAACAGCATATTACACGAAACACGTCCATTTGCTTCAAAAATCAAACCAGAGAGGATTGCATTAACTGCAACAACCTTAAAAGGAAGTTCTAATCAAAACATCAATCCAGTCAAATGAACCCATAATCTCTTCATGATTCAAAGCAAGGAAAAAGGCACTAATATTATACGCAAACAAAAATAGCCCAGAAATAAAATTTTGTCCAACTTCAATAGCCACAGCACATAACAAGTTGCACTGCAGACAAAATTATCAACGCTCATTTGCTTCAACTGGATGAAGCATTAAGGAACCTATTCAACTCCAATGGTCAGAGAAAAAAGCTTAAATAAAACAAAAACACACAAAGATTGTTCAAGAATTAAAATATTCACTGTTACATATCAGCTGAGCAATAAAATCAAAGGCGGATAGAAATCAATAGAATCAAGAATACCTGTTAGCAAGACCATTGACGACAAGCTCATTCACAACATAAGATAAGACCCTGTGCACGAAATTCCCACCCGCCATGGCTTGTTACCTTTCTTAAAAGAAAGAGATCAAACAGACACAACTCAGCAACATGTTTAATCTTAAGAAATGAAATTGATTGATCAACAAATACCTTTAGGATTTCTTTTTATTTCTAATCCAAGATTACAAAACCAGCAGAGCCCTATAAAACAGTAATTCAATTTTCTTTTTTAAAAAATATGAATAAACCCTAAAATTATGAAATTCAGGTATCCATAATTATGATACACAAAAAGATTGGGCACGTAAAAATGACCACAACAGATTTGAATGATTATCAAGCAAGTGGAGCTAAGGAATTGACCGCGTAACCTGAGAGAAAGAATGGCGATCGGGAAGCAATTTGAGTGTGGAGAAAGATTCATCTATGATAGGAAGGCGTGTTTAGGGTTGGTAAGAGAGGCCCATGGGCTTCGTTTTTTGTTTAGGGTTTGAACAGCCTAGGGTCCGTTAGCAAGATGACTGTTTTCTTTGGTTTACAAATTCCCTCCCATCCCTATGCTCTCGTCAATCAATCAATCGCTTTGGAGAACTGAATATCTGAAGGGTTGCTTACGTAATACACACACACACACTAGCTATCTAACCTGTATTCTGCTGCATGCTGCAATTTTTTTCTCTCAAAAAATAGGTATTTTGATGTGTTTTTTTATATTAAAACATTCAAAGTATAAATCATAAAAAAATTTAAAAAACATATTAAAGCTTTATTGTTAGCATGTTTTTTGTTTAGTTTGTTCTTGTGCCTATACTATCATGTTTCGGTTTTTAATGCTTGTTATTTGTTTGATATAGTCTTCAAAAAACTTATCATATGTATTTGATACATGTTCAACATGTTTTAGAATAAATCTTTTAAAAAATTTATTTGTTTAAAAGGTTTATAGCAACTTTAATTTTTTAATTGTTATAGTTTATTTCTTTTAATCTAGTTTGCTATATTCATGCAATTTACTTGAATTTCGTTGATTTATTTGCATGATATATATTTTTATGAACTAGGATTGGTTTATACATGTTCTTGCAAACTTGTTTTTCCTGTGTGTGAAGTGTCCATATCAGGGATGCTATCACTTGCCACCGGTGATCGTCTTATTCATACTATAGTCAACGGCATTTGCAGGAATCACAAAACCATATCTTTATATATCATGAAGGCATGTCAGCCTTTATGTTGGTAATTCCATATAGTGAGAATTGGTTGGGGGAACACATTCTCCACCTAAAAAATATTTACTGAAAACTTCACTTAAACCTACCAGCTTGAGATTGAGCCTGCTGAAATCTTCAGTTTGACAGGAGTTAATGGCTTAACACATTTGCTTCAAAAGCTCTGGGCTAGAAAAATACTCATGTTCTTCACCAAATAATACGCAGATTCAGCTGGCCAGCAAGCACCAAATGAATTTTGCAGTATCTTCCAGTAGAATCTGCTTTACTTAATGGAGGTTTAACAAAGACATCTGTCACAATTCAGCAAGGTTAACTTGAAACCTGTGAAGTAACAACCTACGTTGAGGCCTAGAGCAGGGGCAAGTTTCCATGGAGGCCCATAAACGGGTAAGAATAATTACAATATAACATAAAGAAGATATGTAAATGAGGATGATGAAAAACCCACCCAATTTGGGATCCAATTCCGAGTTTTCTCCACCATTTGATTGGGATTTAGCAAATCATGTAAATGATGCCTAAGAAAGGATGAGCAGGAAGAAAAGACTGCTGAGGACGTGTAACTTTTTATTTCAAAGCTCTCAAACCAGTGTGTCTGTACATGAGCTAAATAAATACACCCCCACCCCCTCCCAAATAAGATTCAAGACATAAAAGTGCATGGAACGAGAAGAGGTTTATTTTGTAATTTTCCCTTATGAGGTTATCAAGCAGCTTCCCCGACACAGCAGAAAAAGTACTAAATCACATTCAGATGGCACGTGAAAGTTTACACTGCTACATGCGACTTCGCTTGCTCAACATTGCTGGCTTAAAACTGGCAAGACCAGTGATTTCCCTGCCTGTTATCAAGCTGTTGATGTCATAGGTGCCTTCATATGTGTAAATGGGTTCTAAATCACATAGTGCCTGCAATGTGATCCCATATACAGAAGAGTGAATGATATCTACAACAGCATAGCATGTTGGAAAATTAAAGAAAACAGATTCTTCACATCTAAGAATAGTGATCAATGAAGAAGCCATTCACCAGTTGGTGCAATGAGTGGTAAATGAAAACAAAGCTGAATCAAGTTTTTAGTAAGACCTCAGCCATGGCTTTTTGGTATTGAAAAATTCCATTTTCATCTGATCTAAATGTGTCAGTCATGTGTCCAAGAGTAAACTTCTCAGTAAAGAGTTTAGCATGAAAACCTTGGCAACTAGAAAATCAGCCAAAATTCCATTGCCACCAAGTAACTCCCTCCCAATGCTAGCAGTTTCCCTTGCCTTCAAACTGATCCATGCCTGAAGTTGTAAAACAACATCAATGCACATGGCTGGAAAGCAAAATCCTTTATCACTAAATATATCACAGAAATGCTTCGGTCAATCATACCTTTGCCAAGCTAGCTTGACCTGGGGTCATTTTTTCCTTTTCATACAACTTGCAAAGACGCCAACCAACTAGTACCATTGCTTGGACATTACCAAGCATGTGAACAAGTTTCTGTTGATTGATTTGGAAAGCTGCCAATGGTGCTCCAAATTGTTTCCTTTCCTTTAGATACCTTTGAATCATTTAAGAGTCAATAAAAGTAATGTGGGAAGTTAAAATAAAGGTACTTGGGAGAATCAGGATATAAAGTGATTACCTGTGACACATGTCATAGACCCCCATTGATATGCCAATAGGTTGCCAGGCAACCATTACACGAGAAACAGCTAGAACCTAATTTTACATAGCAGTACTCAGCAAGGAGCTTGGAAATCTCAAACTCAAAAAGATAAGATCATATAGAACAAAATGGAATAAGAAGAACAGAAAAATTCAGCTGTGTAAAATGTTCATAACAAGCAAGATTTAGCAGGCCCTTCTGCAGATCAATACTATAGGTGAACTGACGAGTAATTGTGTATTGATTTTCACGCTCATTAAAACTCTCAACAAGGGAAAAAGGACCTGACTCATTAAAAGTCAACCCCCAAGGGATAAAAGGAAATGATGTAGCTTTCTTATGTTGGCAATGTTACAAAACACTCAGTAAAGGGAACAGAGTAAAAGTCCAAACACTGGCATATTATAACAATCTCAGAAGCGCATTTAAACTTAAAAGGTCCTAAGAGCCATGAACCAAGTAAAATGCAGAAAAACATGGTCCAAATAAAATTATAAAGAATTTTTTTTTCCTTTGTTTCTTTAATTGATTTTTAAAGAGCTTGAAAATCACTGCCAAAGAGTAAAAGGAAGAGATGTGTTTTCCTTGGTAATGTTATGAAAAGCTCAGTAGAACGGGTGTAGAGCAAACACACCAAAAACCACTGCAAATTATAACAAGTTCTGAAGCATATTCAACTAAAAACATCATACCAAATTACTGAAGCCAAGTAAAATGCAGAAAAACATTGTCTGGATAAACTTAAAAAGTATATTTTGCTTTTGCTTCATTTGCTTAAGAAGATAGGGTAGAATACAAAGATCATAATATAATTCTCATAAATTTTGAATAGTTTGATCTGTTTCTTTCATCCACTAGACACTTCATTAACTTTGTGTTCTCCAATTGACTTACTAAATCTCAATAGAATCATGTAGGCGACAACAACTTTGCAAACAATTATGTGAACTTCTAAAGTTTGATTTGATGGGAATTGATCCCAAGGCTAAGGCAGCCCTAGTGGTAATGTTCTATGGCATTAATAACTCTTGGTTGGCATACTGTTGCACTCCAGATAAATACTGAAGTTTCAGATTTGCAACATAACACTGGAGTTCCATTTCACTATCTTTTGGCAACAAAAATAGATTACTTGGTATCTCCTAAAACTAAAGATTTGCGGGCTACCACTGCATAGTTGATTATCCAGAAAATCATAGCAAGATCGACACTAATGATCATGGGCAGGTTTCTCAGAAAGAACTTGTTACTGCTGTACCTTATTTGTATCTTGAAAAGAGTTGACACCAGGCAACCTGTCCTCATCGGGAACAAAAACTCTTTTCATGACAATATCTCCATTTTGTACTATGCGCAGACCAATTTTATTTTCAATTTTTGTAACTGTTAATCCAGGAGCGTCCTTCTTTACTATAAATCTGAAACAGGGAAAAAAAAAGGGCAATACATGTAAAAAGACAATGCACAATGACAAACTGTCGTATGTATTGTGTTGCCAACAAAACTAGACAATAAAGAAACCTATAAAATGCACAATAATGGGCATGAAAATCAGAAATTGAGAATGAAAGAGTGAGACCTTTCTACGATAGTCACTTGCCGAACCTTATTTTAGCTAGTAAATAAAATTAACCTTCTCTTCTCATTTCCAGCTCCCCCATGTGTTGGAAAACTCATGCAAGAAGCATGCCAGGATGCCCAAAAAGTACTCATAAAGTAGCTTGTTTCAAATGTACTCATCTCTAAACTCTCAAGCATTCGGCATGCAATACTACATACAAGTACAGTTGTACTATAGATTTGAGCCTTGATAGTTTCCTCAATCTAGTTAAGAATTACTGAGAGATGTTGGTAAGCATTTAGAGTCAACAATCATTTATATGGCTTCAGATGGGATCAAGCACACACCCATATCAGATGTCCAGTTTGATTGATTCACTTAGGGCCCATGAGAAAGGAAGTCTTGTGCGGGGTTTCGTTATGAACAAACAGTCTCAGTGCATTTGATTGATGGGAGTCACTGGTCTTGGGCTCAGAGAATGATGGAACCAGTAATCATTAGGATACCATTTCACATATCTTATAGATGCACAACAGACTACTTTCTTTGTGTTCCTGTGGATAACTATCAACCAAAATACAGAAGAAACTTGATAGACAATGACTAAAGTGTAGTGTTTTAGCACAGACATCTAGTGCCCTATCCAGTAAAACTCTCAAATTTACATGTGCAAAAGGGAATGTACATACGCTTGCATGCATATTAATCCAGAAAAATCTCTATGAAGAATTCATCGGTCTTTGTGCAAGCCTTTCCAAAAATTTAGGCTGCATCTAGTTTCTATAATTACAAAACTCAGAGATCAGCATAATGTCGACAACTCGACATGACTCACCACAATAGTCACAGATACAGAGAATCATACCCGTTAATCTGATTAGTAGTGGTATTGCGAGCGAATACAACAAGCAAATCTGCAAAGGTACTATTTCCTATCCAGCGTTTTTTGCCCTCAAGTATCCAACCTCCTTCCACCTGAATATCCCAGAATGAGAGCAAAAGCAAGACATAACAAGAAATTCAGCAGAATGTCGTGAAGAACAGCAATGTAAAAATAACATAGAAGAGGTCAGGATGTCAAACCTTTATTGCTGTTGTTTTCAGACCACTTGCATCACTTCCATAGTCAGGCTCGGTCAAAGCCTAATGATCAGGACAACATAAAATAACTTGAATCTAGCATAAATACATGTCAGACACATGTAGTGGCCGAGTGCCAAAAGAAGCCACTTACCCAACAAGCTACGGTGCTGAACTGTGCCAAAGAAGGTAAATATTTCAGCTTCTGTTCCTCTGAACCACAAAATGCTGTTCTTCACAATCCATGCAAAAGGTCAGAACTCATTAGCATCATCTTATTTTGTAACTAAATCCAGGAATTAGCATGTCTCAAAAGGAAACACAGTTAAACCAAGATCTCACCTATGGTGAGCATTGCCAGAGATGAATGCACCAAAATAAAAGTCGAACAGCTCGCGTCAACTCTAGCAACTTCTGCCATCGCGAGGGCACTTGCAGTGATGGAAAGACCAGGGCACCCATAACCCTGAGATTTCAAGTTAGTTAATCATCCAATTTCCCAATTCAACTTGAACAAATACAAAAGTTACCTTGATCGTTCCCCCAGCTACACCCAAGGAACCGAGCTTTGGAATAGCATGAAACGGGAACTTCGCCTTCTCCCAGTACTGTAAAGCAATAAAATAAATAAATTATACACAGTTTTTTTCCCTGCCAAAATCTAGACACAATACCTCTGTCATTATCGGAGCTATTTCCTTCTCCATACATTCCCTCACTCTCATCCTGAGTGCCTGATCCTCCACGGTTAATAAATCACTGAATTGATAGTAATCTGAAACTGTTTTATTTTAAAATAACAACAGCATATTCATCGATTAGCGAGTGTCGAAAATGGCCTAATTTCTCTCGATAGATCATAATTTTATTTTATTTTTTTAAAAAAACTATTGATGCTCTTACCGCTAGGAGGAAATGTGGAAACTGGAGTTGCTCGAGGGAAGGCGACGGAAACATCCAACGGCGGTAAATTAAAATACGAGCTCCTTGGATTTTGCTCAACCTCATCTGCTAAAACAGTTTTAAAAAAAGGAATTAATTAATTTAGGAACAACATGAAGATTAATGGAATCAAGCCATTAACAACAGTATATCAAACTTGTTTGACATGCACACCTTTGTTTTTAGGGATTGACATGGTTGGAAAATATAAAGCGAAGAGAGACACCTAAGATGTGTTTTCTTTTTTATTTGGAACTAAAATCTGTTACGTTGTTGCTCCTATGATCTTTTCAGTAAGAGACAACATGAGATAGGAACGACGAAACTACGTTTCAAAATATGAGAAAACGACTACTAAGTTGAATTATATAAAAATTTAATAGAGATTTTTTTTTTTTTTTTTTTTCCATTTAGCTTTTATATTTAAATTTATTCCTCGTTATTTTAAAACTACATGGCCCAACTTTATAACTAGCCCATATACTTCTTTTTTAACGAAAATGTGATGGCTTTAAGATAAAAAGGAAGCCCATCTTTGGCCAACTAGCATAAATACATCTAGTGGGGTTCAATGCAGGCCCAAACCAAGCAAAATATGACAATATGTGATGACTCAGCTTTTCTTATTATTAATCACAAAATTAAAATGATTGAATAATTATTTCAAGAGCTACTGAATTAATGGAAAGAACTTTACTGGGTTATGTTTGTAAATGCGATTTAAATTGTAATTTTTAAATTTTTTTTTAATATACTAATACCAAAAATAAATTTTTTAAAAATAAGAAATATTTTAAATTATAGCTATGCCACATTCAGCTGTGCGTGTTGCTATGAAATCAAACATCTGACAGACCGGCAATGCTCTTTGTAGGATTCCATTGTCTTTTCCATATCTTCATGATAAGAAACTTGCTGCTGCCGCTGATACTGCCTTTTATTTCACCTCAAATAAGATGAAGCAGATTCAAATAATCAACATTAGTATGAGATTATAAGCTAATGAAATTAGTTTATGGGTTTGTTTCATGTAATACTGATTTTATTTATATAAAATATATTTGATATTAATAAATTTTTATTTTTTATTTTTTATTTTTAATATTTCATTATATTTGATGAATGAATTTAAAATAAAGATGAAGTCCATGAAATAAAAATATTTTACTTAGAAAATTATAAATTTTTTATAATTATGATATTTTTATTGCATCAAAACATTGTTTCTAAATATTCTTGATCAATGTTTTAGAGATTACTAAATTATTTTATATAAAGAGTGTTATGCTTTCATGCTGAATACACGTTATCCTAACTAACAATAACAAACGGGTAGATATTGAGTATAAGATAAACTATATGAAGGTATTTGAGTAATTAAGATAGGATTTATCACCCCATGTGAATTATAAAAAGTATTTTGTCTGTTTTCAAATCGTATTGATTGTGAAATTTTTGACTAATGTGGAATAAAATTTGAAAAAACTTTCAAAATCTTATTCAAATAATTAATAATTATAATGTTAAGAACTAACATAATTTAAGAAAGCATATATATTCCATGCTATAATGTTTAAATCAGAACATTCATGCTGAAGGGATAATAATTATATTGAAAAACTAGTCACTAAAAAGTTAAGTCAAACCACTTATAAATTTCTTAATATTTGAGATATCGTGAAAGGTTGATAGATATTGTACTTGATATTCAAATATAAATCAATCAATTAATGAATTGATAATAAATTAAATTGTTTAGTTTGTTTACTTTTATTTTATTTAGGATTGTAATTTATATTCAGGCTAAATTATTAGAAAACCTAATTAGTCACATATATAAGAATTATTGATTAGAAATTAAAATAAGATGACTAATCAAGTGTGACTTGATTGTAAATATATTTTAAAAACTGAGAACTAGAATGTTATTAATACAGGAAATTATAATTCTAGATCTACAAAACAATCAAGTAAGCAAGGATTTAATTGAATAAATTTAAGGGATAAATTGACATTTTATTATTTATAAAGTTTTTAAAGTTTTCCTAAAAATAAAAATTTATACTTTTTATTTTCTAAGGTGAGTAAAATACACTACAGAAACACCTAAAACACAAAAGAAGCTAATACTCTAAACGTCTTTTCTAAAAGAATTTAAGAGATTTTTCACTCGAGTTCATGTAGATTATTATTAGAAGCCGAATACTTAAACGATTTATAATTCATAACAACTCAACTTTGAAATAATTATTTAATATTTTTTTATCTTCAAGTAATTTTCACATAAACACTAAATAACTTCTACATCTATCTAATGATATTTTTAATACTTTTAAAAGATTTTAAATTTATTAATTTTACTGGTGCAGGTGTTTCCAGCACTATAAGTAACTTATCTATGTTGTCAAAAAAAAAAAAAAAAACTTATCTACGTTGTTGCAGGGTACTAAATCTGGGATTCTTGGTGACATTATCAGAGGTTTTAAAGGGGGAAAGGTAGACCGACCACAGTGTAGATAGTACTCCAGTTCTCAAACAAGCAAGAATGCTACACGTAAGACTTTTGCTATTCGTGCTGTTTCTACAATTCTGACCTCTTTATATATTGTTTTCCGTGACAAGGTTCTTGCAGTAGGACAAGCAGTTTCCTCTGGATTTACTTCACGAAATCATGCTTTTGGCCGTGTTACTAAAAGGCTGTTGCACATGCAAGATTCCTGGTGCTGATAATTAAAGTTCAGAGCTAAAAATGCCTCAAATTGGCCATTTTCATTCTATTAGAGGTTCAGGAAGCTAGGGAGCTTAATATAGGCCTGTGGAGCATAAAACGTTGCTAATTAGGGTGGAGCTTAATATAGGTTTGTGGAGCTCATTACAATTTAAAATACACAAAAAATGTCATCTTCATCGATCATTCTCTCTCAGTTCAAGTGTTTCCTTTATCGTAACTGATACGGAAACACATGAACTTGCTCATGGCAACCAAATCATTCAACGAAGTTCAAAATAAAAAGAGAGGTAAATCTGAGTTTCTTGTGCGTTTGCTTGCATGGATTATATATTGAACAATTCACCTCTAATTTTGCATTGCAGAGAAGAGAACGGACAGGGAGATTTTACTAGGTTCTGGTGGAGAAACAAAGCCCAGAAGTAGTAGGAATCTTAAGGAAATCGTAGCTAAGTACAGAAAATCCAAGGTAACGTTGCTTGTTGGTTTATTTTGACGAACTCTTCTTTCATTGGTAAGGCCAACATCAATAGTTTGAATTGGTTGTGTTTTTTCGGTTTGGTAAATGATTTTAGGACGCCTCTTCTCCGGCTGCTAGTGCACGAAACAAGCGGGTCCAAAGGCAGGAGAAGCTGGAGGTAAGGTTTTAACAAAAAAAAAAAGAGAGTAAATACCTTTAATTTTCACAATTGAATTTCCTCACGTTTCATTTTTATCGTATTTTCTTTGATCAAACTTTCTCCAGATGCCCCGAGTCAAATTGGCTATTTTTGGATTTCTTCAGCCTTCATATGTTCCTAGACAATTCACCATACATTGCTTTCTAAATTGTTGTGTACACGAAAGGCCTATCTTGACCAACTGCTAAATGTTTTATATTTATTTAAGAAAATCAGCAATGACACTGAAGAGCTGGAAGGTAGATCAGAAGACCACGCATCATTGGCAAATGAATTTCTCAAGAAAATGGAGAAACGAAAGTGGTGGCGACTGTGAGAAAGATAAGCCCGATATGCTAGCTATCGGACAGGTTTTGAAGTTTTTCCTTCTGTTTATTTATCCCCTTTGTGCATGGTGAGATTTCTCCAGGACCCCAACTGGAGATTATCATCACATACTATGTGCGATTTGAAGACAATTATGAATCTGTTCTTCGATAATGTCTATGAGTAAGTTCCTACTGTGCTTACTTATGATTTTGGGCTGCACATTATAAAAGCACTTGTCCTCCAACTAAACCTTAACCTTTTAATAACGTTGGCAGAGCCACACAACCTCCCAATTACCAATTCCATGAAGAGAACGTGTTTTTCATTGGTTTCTTCATTCTTGGATTCACACTTTTCCCAGGAAAAAAATATTAAACGCGTACGGGACCAGAAAGAAACTTACAAATGAGCACTGAAAATTGCCTGAGCGCAAGGCAATGTACCATAAGTTGTCGAAGAGCGTATGAAGAACAAAGGCAATTTTATAGAGAGGCTTACGCCAATATATTGAACTTGTACAAATATAGCATCACATAGCAACCACTGAAGGCCATCTAAAATATTAAAAAGGATGGGATACAAAAGGTTCAAGAAAAGAAAAAAGGAAAGATTCTAGCTAGCCTTCTGTTATTGAAGGCACGCACGCGTCTTTATACTTGGCCTTGGCATTTGGCACATTATTTGGGCTGAATCTCTGCTGTCTGAGGCTAAGTGTTGATGAACCAGCCTGGGAATCAACGTTTGAAAGCCTTGCAGCAGAGACTCGCAACTTCCAGGATTCCCTCCTCGTCTAGCCATTCACTCAAGAGAACTGGCCGTTGCCACTCCCCAAAAACGAAAGACCATAAATGAAAGAAGGATCCCAGAGAGAAGACGAGTAAGAACAACAACGTTGACCGAGTGCTTGGATCCTATTCCTATTATTTATGGGAAGATGTATTTTATTATATATAGATCATGCCAGAGTCAAGCAAATCAAATATGCAAATACCATATGCTCATTCCAGCAATCCTGGCAATTTTCCTTGAAAAAGGACCAATAAAGCTATACAAACAAAGGAGAAGAAATTAATTTCAACTTGAGAGTGAATGTGATGGATGTTTCATATTTCAGTTCACAATGATAAAACAAAGGGATTGATTACAAATTGAATTAGATTAATAACCTCTTATAATTAAGCTTACTGGTTACAAGATTTAAAGATTTGGCATGCGGGTGACTTTCCATCTTTACCGGTTAATTTTGTTGTTTTTTTTAATCAATTAATATAGGTGTTCTAGTCAGTTTATGCGCAACTCGATTAATTTTATGGGTTTTTAAATTAATAACTATATAAGTTTTTAATAACTATCAAATTTATAAAATTTAAACCGGTGATTTTTAAAAAATAAATTTAAAATTTAATTAATTAAATTATATCCTTTCGAATTAATTTGGATAGTTTCTGATCACTACCTGTGACCCTTAATTTGTCCTATATATAGTCTACAGGTGGCTTCAATGCATGAGCATGTTAGACACATGGTTAATTGGAAGCTCCCGTATGGCAAATAGAAGATAAGGATGGATGGCTTAATCCTTGTCTAGTTTTAGGCGACGCGGCCATGGCCTTTTTATGACATACATGGCAGGAAAGAGATTCTGAGCAGTTGTGTCTTGTGTGCTTACTCAAAATTATTTTTGTCATTTACTATTATTTATAAAGGACTTAATTTCCAATAAATAATAATTACGAATGTGGACATTGGCATCTCTAACAAATAATTTTTTTTATTAATGGGAAATGAAAAGAAACTCGATCAACAATTTACGCGCCTACATAATCGCAATAACTTTACAAGTTTTCTACGGTGATTTGTTTCAAGGAAAACAATTTTTCGAGCTTTTCCATATTTATTTTTAAGTTTAGAAAAGTTAGTTAATAATAAAAATATTTTTTAACAATTAAAAAAACTCAATAAACTATTTTTCTTCTCTTAACTGAGGAAAACACTTTCTGAATATTTAACAAAAAAACTTTGAAATGAATAAATTACCTTTAAAATAAAAACTTGTTAAACTGGGATTCAATGGTTTTTTTTGTATTTTTGTTTTGGTTTTTTAATAATAAACAATTTATGCACCTACATAATCACAATAGCTATACAAGTTTTTTTACAGTGGTTTGTTTCATGAAAAATATTTTTTTAAAAAAAATATTTTTAAAATTTTTTCATATGTATTTAAGTCTAGAAAAATTAATCAATAAAAAATAATTTTCAGTAAAAAAAAACACTTCAATTTTTTTAAAGAAAACTATTTTCTTTTTTCTCAACTTCGGGGAACACTTTTCAAATCTTTAATCAAAATCAAATTAAAATAACTAAATTACTTTTAAAATCAAGATTTGTTAAACTGTGATTTAGAGATTTTTTCATATTTTTGTATTAGATTTTTAGTAATAATTAAGTTGACTAATAGGTAATTTTATATTTTGATAAATAAAAAATATAATTTAAAATAAAAAAATAGTTGGCCCGTCAATTATATGCGTCAGCACGTCAAATGTGCTGTAACATTTATGCAGCATGTGAGATCGCCTACAGTGTCCAAAGACGGCCTTTTTTGACATGGTTAGAATCATCTTGGTAGCCCTTCCCTTCCTAGATGGTGTGTGTGGCATACGGTGTTCGAATGCGGCCTTTCTTGATGTGTTTTTCTCTTCTTGTTGATTTCCGCGACTATTCTTTTTATTACTATTTGTTTATTTGAAATAATTTATAAAATAATATATATTTTTTTAATTTCATCATCTTTCAACTTTTTTATCTCTCCTCGTTAATTTTTGTGACTGTTCTTTTTATTACCTTTTATTTTATTAAAAATAATTTATAAAATAATATATATTTTTTAATTTCATCATATTTCAACTTCTTTATCTGTTAGATTTGGTTTTTATTCTTTTAATTGTTATTGAAATAATTTATAAAATTTGATTTTTTTCTTTAATTTCGCTCTCCTTCAACTTTTCCATCAGTCATATTTTGTACTCATTTTTTTATAAATATATATTTTTTAAAATAAAACATTAATAAGTGATTTTCTATCTTATTTTTCATAGCATAGTTATATTTTGGAAGTTGATTTCCAACTTATTTTGTATGATACTATAAAATATATTAAAAAATCTATTTTTCAAAAAAAAATATTTTAAAAAATAATTTCTAACACCACCACGATGCAATAAATATTGATTTATACAAACTATTGTATTGCCACTGTTATAAATATTGTTTTATACAAACCATTAGGAAGAAGACATAATACGTTTCTAACAATATAGTAGAAAGACATATTCTATCCTTGGAAGGCTCCACACGCCTCATCCAAAATACACGAGCATCTTCCATGTACTAGCATGTGAATGATATGCTCTAGGAACTCTTCTCATTTAACTAATAATTATTTTATATAAAAAGACAAAATTATCTTCCATGAAACCAGTAGGTAATAGAACATTCATAGTGAAAAGATTAAAAAGCCTCTAGAAATATGGTTTATTTTTTTAATTCTATAAATAATACAGTATTTTAAAAAATAAAAAGAAAGAAGTACTCCTTTTAATCGGTTTTAAAATTTTTAACAAGGGTATTCAAATAATAACATGTACCCCCACCCTGGCTCTCCATTTTATTTTTGAATAAGACCACAAATTAATATTTGTATATATAATAAAATGAAGCACGATGATGGCATGGGGGGCTAAATTTTAGTTTCTTTTTTCTCCTAGTGCCTTTGTCACCACCCCATTGAGTGTACAAGTAGGAAAGTTTAAATTCCTTCACGTTTTACACAGATGGTGAGTAAGACCTTTGTACTCCTCCAATCAAATTCCATCGATGCATGTGGTCTCGTTATAAGTGGAAAGCCATGGTCCTGTTATATCTAAGAGAGATTGTGGATGGTTGTTTGGGTGTGTGAATGTTAAAGTGTTTTTAAAGTTAAAATATATTAAAATATTATTTTTTATTTTTAAAAAATTATTTTTGAGATCAGTGTATCAAAACAATTTAAAATATAAAAAAAATAATTTTTAACAAAAAAATAATTTTTTTAAAAACACAAGTTACCCGGCATTACCATTTACTCTCTAATACATGGATAATGCATGTACAGATTCATGTATAATTATGTGAGCACAATCACCATATCATTGTTTGCTGAATATCTTGATAAATTAATAGATTAAGTTTATCCAACGGTTTAATTTGCATTAAGTACCACTGTTTTTACTATTTTTCTTAGTGATCATTTCGAAGTTCATTATGCTTATGGATGTTGTTGGAGTGTGAAGGAGGTGTCCTTTGTCTTGACAATCTCCCTTTTAACCATCATATATTTTTACATTCTGAGGAGGACCTCTAATGTAATGGAGGTACGCTTATTCTTTATGTTCATTAAAAAAATATGATCTTATTTTGTTGAAATAAAAATACTCAAAAGCCTTTTTGTTATTAAATATATTTCTCTTAATATAAAGAACGAATGAATTGAAGGTTATTCAACTTGTCTCATCCCTTTCGAGTATAAAAATTTGAATAAATGTGTTATTTATTTATTAGTTTTAATAATTGATAGACAAAAGTTTTTTTGGGAACCTAGCATAGTATTTTTTTTTGGGTAAAATAGCATAGGTTAAAAAATATTTAAAGATCTAACATGTTTGATTGAGTCATAAATAACATCTATAACTCGATAATTACATTCTTTATCTGTGACTCGAGAGTCATAAATATCAATTGTGACTTAACTAAGAGACTTATCCTGTAATAATTTCTTTTGCCATTAACTATCAATCCAAAAAAATCATAATTCATAAAATTCAAATAATCAGTTTTCTAACAATAAAACACAATTCACATAAGCAACATATAACATGTTCAATCATAAGTAATAAAATTAAATCGGCCATTAATATAACACAATATTTTATTAAAATTAAACTAATTATGCACCTATTCATAATTCTCATAACATACAATACCATTTAACTATATCTAATAATAGCCTCCACTCATGGAAGAACCTGAAGCACTCATAGATGAGTCTAGAATAGAGGTGTTATAAAAAAACCGACCAACTGATTAAATCGAGAAAAAATTAACCGAAAAAACTTAACCAATAGAAATAACCGAATAAATCGATTAAAAAATAAAAAAAATTCACTCGATCCGGTTCAATTCCGGTTTAAAAAGTCTTAAACTGATTGAACCAAACCAAACTAAACCGGTTTAATTGAATCTAAAAAAAAGTATAAAAGGAACATCCTAAACCTAAATAGTAAATACCTTAACCTTACCTTTCTAGCCGCCCCCTTCCCCTTTCCTTTTCCAGTCGCCTCGCCCATCCCTCTCTCCCCGCTTCCCCCCTTTACCATTTTCTCTTTTCCAGTTGCCCCACCTCTCCCTCTCTCCCGCTCCTTTTTATATGTGCTCTTTTATCTCATATTGTTGCTTTTCTACTCTCTGTTTTAGTTTATGGTATAAAACTTGGATAAAATCCTTGTTTCTGGTTTTATTAACATGCAGTTGTGTTAGCAAGGTCCCGGTAGTTTGCGGGACGCTATTAGAATCTTTGTTAACATGTAGTTGTGCTAACTTGGATAAATCCAGTGATTGTGATTCGGCCAAGTTTTCTCTTATTTAATTGGTTTTGGTTTTTATGGTTTTTAAGGCTAAAAAACTGACCAGAATCAAACAAAACCAGTTTGGTTTGAACCAGTTCTCGGTTTGGTTTGAGTTATATTAACAAGGAATAATATTTTCCGGTTTGGTTGAGTTTTTATGTTAAAACCGGACCGAACTGGACCGTGAACACCTCTAGTCTAAAGCTTCACCCTAACTCGTTTAACTCGAGGAAAGGTCTGTAATATCCATATAGATGTGAGAATGATCAATATCATCCTAGCTCGTGGATGGACATGAGATGCTCGTGGACAACTAGCATCCCTGACATTACCATGATAAGCAATCTCATCTTTTGCTAATACCAATTTAAGATGTTCAACCTCCACAGCCTTTTAAAGTCCACCACAACATAAATCGAATGTAGTGTTGGCCACAATACGTCCCATCTCATCGACACCCTCATTGATAGTTGTTGTTGCTTTTCGAGCCTTTTGTACCAAGTAATGAATCTATATACATATATTAAAAACTAATTAGTAGTCATCATTCATAATAACATTAACAATATTTAATAAATGTTTTTTTATAAAAAAGTATTGCATACCAATCAATTTTATCTCGGATATTTGGGTGTATAATGCATCGAATTGTGTGGACACCCCACGAAACACGACCAAATAGGTGTAATGAAATGATGTGTAATAGACAAATATTATCTCATGTGAGTATCTACACCAATCATTGAATATTGTTTCTTAAGAACATGATCTCTTATAGCATCCAAAAGATCTTAGCAAGATGCATGAATCACCAACTAATTCTTGTAACACTTACCCTAATGATTAATACCATGCAACTCATCACTAATGTCCAAACTATCACATATAATCTGGTATCATGAACAATATCGATGATATCCAATATGCTTGGGAAAAATATGTGCTATGAAATTCTTAATTGCTGCATATCTATCTAATATAATACACAACCCGATATGACTGTCAATCACATATCAATAAAGAAAATCTAAAAACCAACCCCAATCACTATTTGTCTTTTCTTCGACCATAGCAAAACACAATGAATAAACTTTATTATTTGCATTATAAACAACTGTAACCAATAACTTTGCCTTATACTTGCCATAAATGTGATTGTCATTAATATTAATTAGAGGATAACAATATTGAAACCTATTAATTAAGGCACTAAATGCCCAAAATTCTCTCCCAAATCTTGCCTTATTGCCATAAACTATTTTATAATCCTAAGTAATATTTTTTTTCTAGATTTCAATCTCTAATGGCCAGTAGCATTTTAGATAGGTTTTGAAATGACTTTTCATGTGTATAAAAAAACTACTATAATATTTTCTATTTAGCCATCTATGCCTTTTAATAGGAGGCTTCATACTCACAATTCCTCTTTACAACACCTTGAATCGTTGCAACACTCATACTTAAATCTCTCTTCACAATTATTAACATTACCTCAATAATGATATTTCAGTCAATTTGACAATGGCGTTGCAAAATAAGAGGATTTTGACATGTGTATAACCTTTTTAATTTTGAAATTTATTATGAATTTAACCTTTGGTGATATTCCTGTATAAATATCATCTACAAACTAGTTCTTGAACACATTGCAACTGAACATAAATTTTATTTGAATGATGAACCTTGTATGTAATGAATTCTTTATATGCTACTACTTTAGTGTAGTAATACATTCATATTTGTCTTTAAACTTTTTTCCAACCTCCAACTCATCAACTGATAAGCCCAAATGTTTACAACTATTATCCCAGTTATTGCATTCATATTGATCATCCACACTCACAACCTCAAATTCAAAAGCAAAAGGAGCCATGTATTAATTAATAGGCTTAACTAACTTTGCTCCCCATCTTTCTCATCTTCTCCATCTTCCTCCTCAACCTCGACTTTATCATTATGATGATCATTTTCATTGTCACTTGGTTCGGATTCTCTATAGCAATGTGGAGCAGGTGTCATACTCATCTAAGGTTTCATATTAATAATTTCCTATACCAAAATCTATCTACTTGCATTACCACCTAGCCTAAATGGACCAATTATTTGTGATGTTTGTGTGGTTCTCTTAGAGTTATTTGGAACACAGGTTAAATCCATACTCGAAGAGTTTTGTTGTCTGGGTCTACTATTCAAATAGAGTTCTAACATATTAATCCCATTAATCCTCGTAATTCCAAACATTGAAGCACACTTCCATCACTATAGATTGATACATCGACATAACAAGCTTGACTGATTCCGGTTTGCAACATCCTCCAAGTAATTTCAACTTTTATTTTAAACATATTCCAACCAAGTCAATCATATAACATTTTAGGTAACTTGTAAATGAACATGTTTAATATAACAGTTATGAACTCATAACTTCTTCCATTATAAGTGATATCATTGTTAGTATTGACAATGATACCACCATGGAAATATAATATTCGTAAATTACCAGATATTTTGTTAAACAACACAACAAAACACAATTCTAATTTACTAATATCTTGGGGTTAATTAAAGTGTAAAATTTATCAATAAACCATAATGGTAACATAATCGGCTAAAACCTATTCTTTAAATTAATCGGTAAACACTTGCATTCATCAAATTTTATTGCTATAACAAAATTATCCATCAAATTTATGCATGTCATAGCCAATTATCACATTTTATATGTACTTTAGTATAGTTCATAATTTAACCTAAATTAACACCAACTCTAATAAAATAATTTCATTAATTCATAATCAACAACAATCTAAAATCATTGAAAAATAATATAATTATTAACTCAATTTATATCTAATTAACCTAATTATAAATAACCCTAATTTTTTTATTTTTAAAAATTATTTGTAGTATAATCCATAATTTAACCTAAATCAATACTAACTCTAATAAAATAATTTCATTAATTCATAATCAACAACAATCTAACATCATTGATTATTTTAAAAAATAACATAATTATTAACTCAATTTATATTTAATTAACCTAATTATAAATAACACTAATTTTTTTTAAAAAAATTCTAATTCAAAACCATAACATGAAGTCAAATTACCACATATCAGCATAAAATATATTAAATTAATTTAAAAAAATGTTTAATATATCTCTAACGTAGATGATAATGATAACAAGAGGTCGGTGGTTTGGTCGGAAATCAATTAACCTGCGATGAAAGAGCCTGTTTGGCTCTGCGGTCGAACCTGCGTTTAGTCAAATTTTTTTAAAAAAATTTTGTTAAAATTGAGTGCGGTTTGTACTTTTTAGATCGTTTTGATGTGCTGATATTAAAAATAATTTTTAAAAAATAAAAAAAATCATTGACATGTATTTTGACATGAAAAACTATTTAAAAAGTAATTATTATCACACTGTTAAACACACTTGAAGAGAGAGAGAAAGAGAGAGAGAGAGAGAGAGGACGTCTCGGGCTAGAAAGGATGATATTATGATGTTATGGTGTTTTTTTTTTTTTTTTTTTTATTAACGCGGGTGTCCGGGCCAGCTTGCGCGCACCTCGACTAATTCCACGGGCCCTGAAGTTAACGACCATGTAAACTTCCAGTGGCCATCATATGAGCAACCTAGGGATTGAACCTGAGACCACAGAGACCAGAGAGGGAGGATGTTATGGTGTTTTGAATGTATTTAATGTTGGGAGAGAGAAGAAAGGCCGCTGTCAACGAGGAGAGAGAAGGGACGGTTGGCTGATGGGAAAGAGAAAAAAAGGAAAAGAACAGGAGAAGGGGGAAGAAATTAAAACACATCCTTTGAAAAGGTCAAACCACAACACCATGGCCGGCAGGCAATTTTCACGCGAACCAAACATACAGGTAACGTTCCAAAGTTACCGAACTCGTCTCTGTCCTTTGTAAAGCCACCTTACACAACCAGAATCTTTTTTAAAACATAGTACACAAGCCAGTCGTATCTTTTATTTCTCCATATTTTGTTTTTCGTAACTATAATATATTATTATATTATTTAGGTATTTCTTTTATCCTAGATATTTTGCTTCGCTTAGATTATAAATTTAACTAGTTTTTGTTTTAGCTTTGCTTATCCTCCCTTTGTTTCTCTGAAGCCAGAGAGAGAGAGAGAGAGACACTGAGTTTGGCTTTCTCCAGTTCGGGATCTAATGGCTAGCTGGGTGTTATCAGAATGTGGCTTAAAGCCTCTCCCTCAATTTTGGCCTAGACCCAGAACTGGAATCATCAACCCTTCAAAGCCAAGATTTTTGTACACAAACAAGACTCTCACAGATCTAAAAAGGCTCCCTTTTGATAAGTTTTCAAGAGGGTGTTTTAGGGAGAGAAATTGGGGGCTTAAAGTGAGTGCTCCATATAGAGTTGCATCATTAGATGGGGAGGAAGATAATAAAGTTATTGGCTCTAATGGGGTTGGGGAAGATGAGGAAACAGAATTTGATCCCGGTTCACCACCTCCGTTTAAATTGTCTGATATTAGAACTGCTATACCAAAGCATTGTTGGGTTAAAGATCCATGGAAGTCAATGAGTTATGTTGTTAGGGATGTTGCTGTGGTTTTTGGTTTAGCTGCAGCAGCTGCTTATTTTAACAATTGGGTTGTTTGGCCTTTGTATTGGGCTGCTCAAGGGACAATGTTTTGGGCACTTTTTGTTCTTGGACATGATTGGTAATCACTTTTTTTTGGTTTATAGATCTGGGTTTATGTATTTGCTTGTTCCTTTCGTTTGATGATGCTAATTGTGTTTTGATTGTTGAATTTGATTCTTGTAGTGGCCATGGGAGTTTTTCCAATAACAACAAGCTAAATAGTGTGGTGGGCCATATTCTGCATTCTTCAATTCTTGTACCTTACCATGGATGGTAAAATCTTGCACTTTGATTTATACAAGTTGATCTCTCTCTTTTTTTTAATCCGTTTGAATCATACTCCGCAGCAATTGTAAGCTATTGTTTTGAGTTACTAATAAGAAAATGCCTTGCGATGGTACTGATTTGCAGGAGAATTAGCCATAGAACTCATCATCAAAACCATGGACATGTTGAGAATGATGAATCATGGCATCCGGTTAGTGATATAATCTGTTTATGGATTCTCTGTTATTTTGTCGGTTTGCATTATAGCATCTTTGCTTTTGCACTTCCATGATTCCTCAAGCTAATTTTTTTTTACTATTTTTGATGTAGCTCCCTGAGAAAATATATAAAAGTCTGGATGGCATTACAAAAATGCTACGATTCACTGTGCCGTTTCCCATGCTTGCATACCCCATTTATCTTGTAAGTATGTGTTCTTTTTTTGAGCAATTTTATTCAGAGTTGAAGAAATAGATTGCTGAATATCCTATTCAATTCAGTGGAGCAGAAGTCCTGGAAAATCTGGTTCACACTTTGACCCAAACAGTGATTTGTTCGTCCCAAGCGAGAGAAAAGATGTAATCACTTCCACGTTATGTTGGACTGCAATGGCTGCTTTGCTTGTTGGCTTATCTTTTGTAATGGGTCCTGTTCAACTGCTTAAACTCTATGGAGTGCCATATGTGGTAAATGCCAATTTTCCTTGTGTTTTAGGTTCCTATGCTATGGAAATTCAGAAATTGAATTTCCATAAAGGTTCTGTTTTTCCATTCAAAGAATGTTTTTAACTTGACTCTGATTCAATTTTAGGGTTTTGTTATGTGGCTGGATTTAGTGACTTACCTGCATCACCATGGTCATGAAGACAAACTTCCTTGGTATCGTGGAAAGGTATGTGTATCCTAACTATTTTGTTTTTGTATTTTCTGTCCAAATCCTTGACCTTGAGCGTTATATTTAAATTCCAATATCTAACAATTTAATATATTATATTGACATCTATAGTCATATGTTTAAGTTGACATCTATAGTCATATGTTTAAGTTGATTTTCATTGCCATGTCATTTGTAAATATACTCCATCATGAAGAAAGGAAATTTCTATGACGACTTTATCTAGATTGGTCTGAAGTTCAATTAGTAATTTTTTCCTTTTAATTTTTCTTTGTAATTGAACAGGAATGGAGTTACTTGAGGGGAGGGCTTACGACAATTGATCGTGACTATGGATGGATTAATAACATTCATCATGACATAGGAACCCATGTCATTCATCATCTCTTTCCTCAAATCCCACACTATCACTTAATTGAAGCAGTGAGTATTTCTTTATTTTGATAAATAAAAACCTGTTTCCATGTGCGATTGTGACGAGCACTCATCTGGGGCCTAAGGAAAGACTTGATTGTTTTGACTTGCTGTTTTCTGCTACCTGATTATTATACTTCATTGTATGTAGACTGAGGCTGCAAGACCAGTGTTTGGGAAATATTACCGAGAACCAAAGAAGTCAGGCCCTCTGCCTTTTCATCTAATTGGAGTTTTGATAAGAAGCATGAGAAAAGATCACTATGTTAGCGACACAGGGGATGTTGTTTACTACCAGACTGACCTGCAACATGGTGGCTCATCATCGGAGTAAAATTCCCTGGCCATCATCAGCAGAATCACTAGTACTCGTTCGCCTGACCTAGACAATTTGTTTGAGCTAGAAGCCAGACTCGATTTGCATCAATGTTTTCCTTTGAGCAAAATTGATACCTACCAGAAATGATTGTGGGAGCCCCTTTTTTTTTCAGGGAGAGTGAACAAATAGGGAATTTTCCTCATTAATGATGTAGTAGTGAAGGAAAGAACGCATATTTACTCTTCCTTGAAGAGGAAAGGAAATCATCTCTTCAATGTAGATCTCATATGGTGTTTTTCAATTGATTTACAATTGAAAAAGAAAATGATAGAAAATAATGAAAAATACAGCAGTGGCTGCTTTCTACCATTTCTTTTTTTCTTTTATCTTGATGTAATTGTAGACAGAATTAAGACATAAGATTGTCTTAGGACAAAATGGAATACCGGTTCATGTTGCTCTGTGTTTTTCTCCATATTTTGTGAGAGAAAAAAGGCCACGCCAGCCCTTTACTTTTAGAGTTCATGTTTTTGTTTTTTAGTATTTTGATAAGAAGCATGGACCAATGGTTTGCAAAAAGCAGCTCACAAATATCATTTTGATGTAAGATTTCTCGCTAGCTTCCTTTTTCCTATGAATGGTCTCATCATCAATCGTCATGATCACGACGGGCCCTGCCTCGACCATCTGCCAACCCTGTCATTCTCCATTGTTTTGTAAGGGAGAAATTATGTGGTGCTGAATTGCCAACTTCCATGTGCCTAGATCCTGAATCTGCAAGGGAGGTGTCAGCAGTAACTTGGTCCATAATTGAAACTACAATTCGAGGAAGTGATGGGGAGTAGTGAGCCATCCATTTAGATATTATCTTGTTTTTTTTCTTGCGTGGTTGTTGATGGCCGTAACCTCTTGTTTGGATGCATCCCTAGGCCTGCTTTCTTTATGATATTTGGCTTGTTGCCTGTGCCTGAGGGAAAACAGTTTGTGTACTGATAGAGCCTGCCTGCAAATTTTCACAGGAAATATTCTGCGTCAAGAGTAGGCAAGGGTGTGCATCGGTTATCCAGGATTGGTTTCCCAAATTTTGTTTTGGTTTTGGTTAATCATAATTTTCTTTTTATAAAAAAAAAATAATATCAATTTTATGTTAAAATAATAACTTCAAATAATTCTGAGAAATATAACTCAACTGATCAAGTTCTAAATTTATCTTCTAAAAATCACCAGTTTAAATCTCACAAATTTCAAGGTCACTGAAAGCTTATATAATCATTAACTTTGAGATCCATAAAATTAGTCGATGTGTGTATAGATTAACCCGAACACTGTGTTAATAATAAAATAATAATGGCTTGAAATGATTGGTAGGCCATATAAGTGTGTGTAGGCTTGCCTATACTGAAGCATATCCTTGACCAGGTGGTTTTTTTCGTTCCGTATTGATTTTGGTTTGATATAAACCAATTTCGTGCAACAGAAGTTGCGTGTGGGGCTGGTACGGCTGCGAATTTGAAAAAGGTTTGATTAAGGTCTTGTGCCAAATAATTAAATATGATGACGATAACTATTTTATAATCTTGTTTTTAAAATTGAGTGTCTACTATAAATTAAAATATTTTATATCATTTTTAAGTTATAAATTTTAATAATATCTTAAATATAATATAATAATATAAAACTTTAATAAAATATATTTTTATGTATTAAACAGACTCTCCAACAAGCTTATTACTATTATTTAATAATTAAAATGTTAAAATTAAAAAACAATTTACAAAATTTAAAATCAAGACAATTATCATTTTACTTTCACCGATCTATTTAAATAAATAAATTCTTATTAGATTTTATATTTTTCTATAATGTACCTTTTAATTAAGATATTAATAAATCCTTTTTTGTACTCAATATAACAAACATATAGTTATAGGGCTTTCTTAAAAGAAAGTAAAATTTATTCTAAGGTTAACTTTTTTTAGGTTGGGATATATATATATATATATATATATATATATATATATATATATATATATAATTCTAATGAGTTTTATGCTAATGATTTCCAGATTATTTGGCATTAGGATATTAGGTGTTGAGACATCCCTACGAGTTTAGCAACTCGGGTTGCAAATATTTAAATGTAGATAATATAATATTTGATTTTTTTAAGTTTTGTCCTCAACTCATGTAACAAACTCTGAGCCAATAACTTCTTGGTCAATTAATTTTAGGGTATTATGTGTTAGACACTTCTTCAGGCTTAATTATTTAAATGAAAAAGACTATAAAACTAAACTTATCTAGACATTTATTTATTTATCTATACTTAATTAAACCAAACTTAATTTACTTGAAACCAAACTTAATTTACTTAGGTTAAATTACTTCATCTTCTCCAAGTATGCTTACAATTATACTTTGACTTAGTAATTTTATAAATTACAGTTTGCATATGAAAAGATAAATTTATTTTCATATATAATATAATACAAATAGTTTAATAAACAAATCTTCACCAAAAACAAAACCCAAATTGATTTCAAAATCTAATATCTTTTTCCCTTATCTCCATAAACATAAAATCTCACAAAAAATCAAAATTTAAACTTCTATGCTTAATTGATTTGTTTCCTCTTCACTTGTAATGTGATTTTGCTTAGGTTGCGAGTAGTAAATCAATTATTCTTTTTTTTTTTTTTCAAAACCTTAAAAAAACTCTAAATTGATTTCAAAACCTTAAAATAACCCTAAATTAATTTCAAACCATTTTTTACCTTCAACATCTTCAAAACTTACTTGATTGATTTACATATTGTAATGGCCAGATGAAGAAACCAAATATCAAAGAGTCGTTAATAATGGGAGGTGTTCTTGTCAATGATTTGTAAAATGTTTTTGAGCCACAAGTTCTTATTTTAACTAGTATAAAGTATGAACACAAATAATATCGAGTTTTCAAGAAAGAAAGTACAAAGAGATACTACTCTCCAGAAAAATATGATGTCCCTTCTTTTATTTCAAAATTCATTTTCCAAAACATTATAACAAAAGCTAGATAAGTTTAGTATTTCACTATGCATTTTGCATAGTAAAATTATGATTTTTCCCTTAACTATTTAAGTCTTATAGCATGCATTCAATGATAATATAGTATTTTTCATGGGACATATTTACTATTATAAGTTTGAATAGGGGTAAATAAATCTTTTAGCACTTTATTTGCACTGTATAATATCTAAAATACCATCAAAGATTTAATTTCCTTAACTATAAGGGTGAGGGCATATTCGGTTTTATAATCTTCTTAATATAATGTAATTACTGAAGTGTCATTTGAGTCAAATAATCTATAGCTTAGATAAAGAGATTTTTTGGTTTTTTTTGTTACGTTACTTTTCGTTAATATTGTGTGGGATCTAGGGCATTTCGGTATTTGTATAAATTAAAAAGAAAAAGAGAAAAGTTGTTGGCACATGTATTCCACGCATCAACTTGTAGTAGGCATCAATACTCTTTAAGTAGTGCGTGCAACGCCTTCCAGTGACCAAACACCACGTTTCAAGATGATTTTTGATGCATCTCAGCACCCCCTCCATGGTGCTGCAATGGGTGCAACCTCCCCATGCACGATGGACCTCCGGCAATGTTTTTTCTTTCCTTCTTTTCACTCTTTTCAACCTTGAAAAACATGTTTCTCTTGAAAAAAATCAAAAGATTGTTATTTGTTAATTCTATCCTATCTGGTCATCATTGTTTTTAATTGTATCAAATTTCATTTATTTATTTCATTATTTGTCATTTGATTTTTATATTAAATTATCTTCGTATTTTATGATGTTTTAGGTTTGACCCTCAATATTTTGATTTCTAATATTAATTCTTGACTCTTTTATCAAATTTTATTTTCTTTTCAATTTCATTCTTGGATTCATGATCTTATTTTTAATTTTTTTTCATATTTGGTCCTCATTCTCTTAAATTATTTTTTGTTTTTGATTCTTTTGTGAATTTGATTTTTCTTTTTAATTTTTCAATTCAATTCAAAATTTGATGATATATAAGATTTGGCTCACAATGTTTTTTTTTTTTAATCTCATTCTTAGATCTATAATCTTGATTTTTTTTTATTTTTTTTTAAATTTGGTTCTCATTCTCTTGATTTTTTTTTAAAATTTTGGATTCATTTGTTAATTTGATCTCTCTCTTTGTTTTTCTCAATTTTGTCCTTCAATTCATAATTTTAGGTTATCCTCTTCTTTTTTTTTTTTCTTCAAATGAGGTCCTTATTTTTTTAATTTCTATTTTCTTATCATTTGATTTTTTTTTATTTCATCATTAAACATTTGATTTTTTAGGATTTGGTCCACTTGGTCTCTCCTATTTTTTTTAGGCCCTACCAAGAAATCAATCCAAGACATGTATCGGGTCACGGGTTGAGTGAGTTGACCCGAGTTAACCTAAATCAACCAAATCCTTTTGTTTTATAAAAAAAATATAAATGATACCATTTTTTTTTTTTAAAAAAAAGCAAAATAGTCAATGAGTTTTGACTAGATTTGCCCTAGGTTAACTAGGACATGGTTTGACCATCTTACATTGGATCAATTCTCCCTTGATTTCGTTTGAAATCTAGCCCGATCTAAGCCACATATCACCTATGTCATAGGTCAACCCACTGGGTTAAACCGAATTTTAAAATAGTGGCTTTTCCAGATGCGATGCTTCTAGTTTATTTACTAGTTAGGGTCATGAGTTTGAAAAGTTAATATGGTTTGATATTATTCTCTTTCCTGATTACATCCTTTGAAATTAATAGTTTTGAAAAATAAACTTCGTTATTTTCTTTGGTTTTCTTTTCCATTAATTTATCCATATCTCATGATCTAGGTATGTAGGAGTTTTGTCCGGGTGGTCCAAATTTTTTTTTATATCGCTTTTTTTTATTTTATCATTTTCAAATTTATCCTTTAAAATTTTTAGAATTAAGTTTCATATTTTTTCTCGTTTTACCTTATATTAGATTATCCTGTTTGCATGATTCTTTTCATGAATTTTGGTGACTTTACCTGGTATTGCTGGTGTTTTGTTTTTTAAGATTTTTTTCATTAATTGTTTTTGAATTTCACCTCTCTAAATTTTGATTCTCCAGTATTGAGAATCTTTATTTTTTTCAATTATTTTTTAATGATGTCGAGCCATTGATTTTTTTTTTTATGTCTTGTTCTTTAAAATATACTTACAGCGTTTAAACATTATTTTTTTATGTTGCAAAAAATTCAATCAAGCTAGCGGCGAAGTACAGGACAACTTTCTAGTCACCTTCTGAAAAAGCACACTATCATTTGACACTCTTGGACAGCCGAGAGTAAAATATCCTGATAAGTTGGTTTGGGGTTTACATCTTTTTGAGGGCTCTCGATCATTCATTGCACAAGGACTTTCATGTGCTCCAGCATAAATTGGTGGAAGGAGTTGCCACAGTGCCTTATATAAAGCTACATTTGACTCTGGTTCTGTAATGGGGATAAAGTGGTTAAAAAAGGGAATAGAAAAGGGGGAAGAAGGATTTTGCTAGGGAAGTAAAGAAATTAGAAGCATCAACTTGGTTGAATTCTATTTTTTTTTTAGCTTGAGGAAAACATTATAATATTTAAAATTTAAGGGCTTTTTAATTATTAATTCAATTATAATTATGATTTTTTAATTATATCAAATTAAGTTGTTATATAAATTTAAAACTAGTTTGAAAATGTAATGCTATAAATCTTAGGAGGCCAGTAATGTTTTCTCGAAATATAGTATGATTGAATGACTTAGTGTGTTTATTTCACTTTTATTAAAAAAAAAAAAAAAACATTTCTCATTTCATTAATCAACATAAAACAGATTAGGGCCTCCAAGTCTAAGAAGAGCCCAGATTCATACGTATCCAGCCCACCAATAAAACCCAACTCAAGTAGGCTAAAAATATATGTCCATGGCCTCACATAAACCTAAGTGGCTTTTCTAGTGCAGCCGTGGAGGAGCTCGCAAGAACCATCTCGAGTTATGACTTGCAATCACAGCACAAACTCTACTATTTATGGACCCCACAAAACACCTAAATTCCACGGATCCGAGCCGGAGATAAAAATAAAAATTAAAAAATTATTATATCTTTTATTCTCTTATTACTATTTAAAATAATTTATTGCATTTATTTTCATCGTACAACACCCTGATTTTATATTTGAAAATAAAATGCTTAAATGAAATGTTTTTTTTTAAACCCAAGTCCACGTCCATTGCATTAAAAATGAAACTTTATATATATATATATATATATATATATATATATATATTAAAGAAAGAAATGAACTTTCTTACAACATAATTTTATGAAGAATATTGATTCAATTCCTGATTGTGGTTATAAGAAAAATCATTAGATAAGATGTATCTTGGGTTTTGGACTCCTAACACTCAGCTCTTAGATATTTGCAAGACCACTCAATTTTGTGTCCTGAAATTTTATTTTGGTGGTTTTTTCCGCATGCTTTAGAGATATAAATATCAAGTTTTATATAAAATCATGTACATATTAAATACCAGATATTTTAATTCAAGTAAACATTAAATATTTATACATTATTTTAAGAGATTAATTATATTAAGTATCAGTTAAAAGATTTAAATAATTAATTAATACATGTATAAAATAGGAACAAGAAAATTTTAAATGATTTACATCTTTGACCAGTTGAACAAGTACATGTACGACGAAATTAATTTGAGCTTAGACCACCGTACTTTGAGAGAGAATGCATTTATTAAAATGACGATAGCTTCTTGGGTATTAAAATGGAAGATGAAGGTACGTACATAGATAGACTCGGTGAGGAATGGGGAAAATAAAATAATAAGGAAACTAGAGCAGAATTCCATGTGAAGAGTCTGCTTTCTTGACGAATTAACAACAAACTTGATGGGTTCTCGAGTCTCTGTCTATTTTCTATAATTAAATTCCGGTCAAATTAATTAACTTATAAAACAAGCAAACATGCAATGTGAAGATCTCAAATATGGGTCCATTCTTTGATAGTTCTCTAATGCATATGAATTGTGATTATATATTTTTTTTTCAATAAATAACGTATTAGGTGAGTTATAAAATTTGGGTAATTTATTGTTTGATAATTCATATTACTAAATATTTCATATTTTGAATTATATTTAATTTTAAATTTAGATTAATTAACCAAATATAGAATTCAAATAAAAATAAAACACAATAATTACTGCAATAATACTAAAAAAATTTATAATGTTTAAGAAATAATTAGTGACATCCTATTTCATGACAGCTTAAAAAAAAAAAAGGTATAATAAGAAGATAAAAATCTTAAGTGAAAATATTTTTATTATATGCTTTAATTTCTTTTTTTTTTCTTGTGTCAATCTTTTTCTTTAAAATAAATTTAAAAAATAATTAATAAAATTCTACTAATTCTACCCAGCATTACAATGGTATAAGGAGTAGAATTTCGATGATTCGGATCTAACGTGCAGCATTCCAATTTCCATTTTTTAAAAAAGAAAAAAAGAAAAAACTTTGTTACTATTTTTTTCCCGCAGGACAGGGTAAAATACTCACTAATAAAATGAATGGTTGCTGGTATTAATTTTTGACCAACGCCATGTTGAATACAAGTGGAGATATAAAAGAAAGTCAGCGGATCAGTTATTCTTTGCCGTGATTATAATTACAGACAAGGACTGTCCTCTCCTTCGGACCCACCATGATCCTGCTTTGCTGTCATCACTTGCAACGGTAGCTTCCGATTTGTAGGCCCACCGCCCAACGTACCACAGACTAATTACCATTCCAGTCCTTATTTATAAAATAAAGAAGAAGAAGCTATGAAATATCTTAGATTATAAAACGAGCAGAGAAAAGAGATTGATTGATTGATTATTCTATTTGTGATGCTCATTCGGGCAAGAAGATTAATTCAGACCACTCAGTTTATCAACTGCTACACTCATAAACGAGAGCAATTATTACTTTGCTGTCCCAGCGACAGTACTCCTGGGAATATGATGTGTCGAATTTTTGCTATGCCTTCAATAATATTCTCTAAAATAAAGTATTTTATAATTAATTAATTAATAAGTGGGGCAAACCATAGAAAAATCATGTTGCTAGTTGGAATCGAGGAGCCTATTTTTAAGCTTAAAGCATAGCTGGCCGATTAATTAGTCATTGATCTTAATTATCATGGATAATTAACTTGGAACAACTACATCATTTCCAGGCAAAACATTGCCAATAACTCAAAAGATCAGCTACTATTTCAATTATTATTTTTTGTTTTAAATCATATTAATTTGGTCAGTCAGACTATCAAGTATTGTAAACTAGATAAATTCCCCGGCAATTATTTGGCTTTATCCTCGTTTTCATAAATAAGCTTATATAATTACGTTTGTATTATGTTTGTTTTTTTTGTTTTTTTCATTTTCTTTTTATCCAGTGTTAACTTTTAATAAATAAGCTTTATTTATTTGACCAAGGTTTTTTTTTCACTTATTTTTTGTTTTGATTTTTACATTTTCCTCCTCATTTTACTTTCTTTTCAGCGTGATTTGTTATTCTTTTTCTTCATCAAGTAAAAAGGAATTATATTTGTAAACTTAATCAGGTTTTACTTCTTTTTTTTCCTGAATTTGTAAGGATTTTCTTTTATCATTCTGGAATGAATTATAGTGTCAAAATCTTAATCAGTTCTAATCATTTTTACTCTTTGAATTAAGACTTGTTTTGGAATTTGTTTTATTTTATTCGTGTTGCAAATTCATTATAATAGAAAATGAAGATTAAATCAAAATGAGATCAATTAAAAATTTAGAATTCAATAAATGGAGGGTTTTAATTATAAACGGGATAAAAATTAGGGGGACTTAATACATCAAATTAATAATGAAGGGACTTAATTAATCAAACTAACACCCTACAAGGACCACACTTGTAATTAACCCCTAGATTGTTAATGGGGAAAGAACCATGGACATAATATGAACAAACATCAAAGATGCCACTAGAAAAGTGTCGAATTCAAATAGAAATAAAACTAGTCAATAAATAACAATGACTTTTACTTATAGAAAATAACCTTGTTATTTTCTTAATATTCACGGAAAAAAAAAATTGTTAGTAAATATCAAGGAAATTATAGTTGGAAGTCAATGGATGAAAAAAATGATTTGTTATTATTACAGAAAGAATTACCAAGAAAATATGCTCCCTGCAAATACTCGTTAGTGAATTCATCATTAATATTTAAGTTATAACTTGACAAACGACCCTCTCTCCCCTATTTCTTCTTTTGTTTTCCTTTTATTCTGTAGAAAACACTTAACACTCCTGTGTTTTGTCATAAATCAAGCTTTTATCATCACAAATTCAGCTACCCCAACAATCATTCTGTCAACATCCCTGTTCTGGTTAAATGTTTTTTGAACATTCGCTGCATCAAGTAAGCAAAACTTTGACGTGGATCGTCAATGATTTTCCTGCATATGAGATGGTTTCTGGTTAAAGCATGTATGAAAAATTAGCATGTCCATACTGTATGTAAAATACTAAGGCCTTCAACTTAATAAATAGTGATAAAATGCCTTTTTTTTTTTATTGCCACTGGAGGCTCTTGTCAATTGATCACAAGTACAAAAAGACTATAAAGGAATTATTTGTAAGTAGATTTGAAATGGATGTTGCACTGCCGGTACCATCAAATGAAGAATTGTGTGATGTGATATCATAGTATGAGGGCATTGTGTTTGATTTTTAATCTAGTAAGTAGAAGTTTTTTGGTTTTGGTGTGATCTACAATTGGATTAAGAGAAGTATTTTTTGAGAGCTTTCTTACCGGAAAACTAATCTCTTACGCTATAATCTAGATGTCATGAATATATAAAAGAATTTGTTTAAAAATATTTTTAACATGGTAATGGACATGAAGGGAAGACAAAGGATAATCTGAAGGCTAAGATAGATATACCTTTGTTTTTGTCATTGTAAGAATATGAAGTTAGTTTATGATAGGTGATGGGTTGCGAAACTTAAAGCTAGCTTCGTCTTAAACAAAAATACATAACTATTTATCTACCAATAGCTTAAGAGTCTGTGTTTTCCTGATAAATATGTTTTGAACATATCTAGATTGGTGATTCTGGAGGATGAGAGATTTTATGGAATGAAGAGTCATGATTGCCACATGCTTATACAGAAACTCATTCCACTTACTTACTGGGATTTATTTTCAAAAAAGAAATTGGATACACTCACTGAGATCAGTTTTTTTTAATAGATATATACTCTAACAAGTTGTATATCAAACATATAGAGAAGCTTGAAACGAATATCGTCTAGACAATCTATATTTAGATGATATTCTCTCCATCTTTTTTCGACTCAATTGAGCATTTATCCATATATCGACTGTTTGAGGCAAAAGTTTGATTACCTTTCCAATATAAATAGATGTATCCATTCGAGAGGTTAAGGGTTACACATTCATCCTATTTAAATTTATTTTTAAAAAAATTTTAAATGCTCATTTAATTAAAGCTCAAACGACCTGGTTTAGTGCTGAGATGACCAAACTTAGGTGATTATATGTGGAGCTATTGTTAAATCTTGGTGGTACATTTGCTTAACCTTATCACCCAACTGGTCCCGATGAAGATCCGTCTTCTTCTCCCTCTTCAACTTTTGTGCTCTAGATAAATTGTATTGAAACTGATAATTTTTAAATTAGTAATAAATATTTTGTTTTTTTATTTTATTTTTATTTATTTTAATTTTTTCATGTTCTATTTATTTTTTAAAAAATATTACACAAATTACGGATGAAATTATTGATGGACTAAGTTCTTAGAAGATTTCCAAAAGGTTGGACAAAAATTGCAGGGCTTTGTTACTAACAATTGCAAACGGAATCATCTACGAACTAAGTTCCTTAGAAAGTTCCAAAAGAGTTCAAAAAATTTACAGGAAATGCCACTGACAATATGTATATCACTAACTTGTTTAGTCTTTACTAATATTAGATCATTGATGGAATTACAAGCAGTCTTTTCTATCGGTGATATGTTATACTCACTATTAGAATTATCGATAAAATGATTTGAATAAATGTTTTTTTTTTAAGTGTGCTTTTCTATTTATAAATCCATTAATGATTATATTGTCGACGTAATAGAAATCATCGATAATAAATTTTTTAATGATTAGTTACCATTTATAATTTCATTAATAAATATTTTTCTAACAGAATTAATGTCTAAATATATATAAAAAAATAATAATAATTCATAGCACACAAAATTTTGTCCGTGGGCCAACTGAATCGTTCCAAAACTGAAACTAATTAAAATAGCAGCAATGGGTTTCTAGTTCCAGGACTAAATAATTTGCGTAAAATACCACATGTCGGTTGAGAAAATTAGAAGCAATTTAACTTCAGTTAGGAACACGGTTTGCAGAAAGAAGCATAGGCAGAAACAAAAGCGAAGAACACGGTTATGTTTGTGCTTAGCTGTCTCAGTCACAGGTATGAAAACAACTGATCTGCCTTCAAATGTAAGAAATGAGCTGGTAATAATAATTCAGATATAGCCGATTAAAGATACGACACCTGTAATGAAGGACGTACTGAAATTCAGCCTTTTCAACTATCAAAATTCCTCACAGTTAGATAAAAAAAAAAAACGAAAATGATTTACAAATTTGAATCACAAATTAATTATTGATTAAATACCCGTCGGACCCTTTATAAGAATTTGAACTGCAAGTTAACTAATATATGTGCAAGTCTGAGGGAACCAAGTGTTTGATGGAACTCCTTTACACCATTCTATAATTTGAAATGAGTTCAACTAATTACTTGAGGTGGAATTAAATTTAATTAAAAAAAAATGTCCTTGTGTTAATTATAATCTACGTTTCACTTTACTTATAAGTTAGAATATCTTTTTTAATTCAAATAAAACAAATAACAGTATGTCATGCATTTCCTGCAATAACAGCATCTGTTTACTCCTAAAATATTATATATACTATGAGAAATCTTTTGATTATTCTTGGAATTCAATAGGCTAGCTGGGTAATTAGATAATTCATAACTCAATCATATACTCACATGCAAATTCCGCACCTAATTAATTAAAATTGATGCATTGATAAACTTGCATCAATAGATGAATTTTGATTTTTTACTTTTCTTTAAATTATAATTAAAAACTTAATCTTAATCAGATGTATATAGCAGCCCCGCAAATCAAATAAAATATAAATTTTGAACTTGATTTTAACATGTTAAGAAAAGAAAAGAATAATATCAAAATTACAAATCAAGTAAAATCACAAAGTAAAGAATTAAGATAAAGAAATTTGTAAAAGATGTAAAGAAAGCTAAATTGTAAGAAAGCTATAAATAAAAGAAAACTTGGAAATAAATGAAGTATGGTAGTTGTATGTTTTCATGTCATTCTATAACATCCATTGGTTAACTTGCTAATGAATCATGTTCTTCATTTTAACAGATTAAGAGAAGAAAAGAAGAGCAATGCCTAAAACTATAAACTAGATAATAATAATAATAAAAAGCAAAGTAAATGAATCAATAAATGTAAAAAAAGCTAAATTATAAGAAAACGATACATAGAAAAAAACCTGTAAATTGCAAAACACTTATGAATAAATATGTGTATAGAAATGATCATCATTTCTTGCTACTAGATAATCTATTTATTATAGAGATAGAAGTTTACATATACTTAAAATCTTAATCTTATATAAATTGTCTAAGATAGTTACGACTATATAATCTTAATCTTATAAGTACAATTTATAATCCTTCCATAAATGCTTTTTGGAAATTATATGTGTTCATGTCATTTTATAATATCCGTAGTTAACTTACTAAAAACTCATATTATTTATAAAACTTGACTGTTGATCAATTTTAACCTTTCTTATTACTTTGTTCAAAAACTAAGAATGAATAACTATTGTTTTTAACTAGATGATACGTGAATGAGTTATTTTTTATATAAAACTTGCTTACGGAAATGAAATAACTTTTTTTATTTATTCATTAAATGACCCTATTTGTTTGTGACAAAAATATAATGGAAAAAGTAAAAAGGTGCAAAAGGCATCATTCATGGCTGTGAGGTGCAGGGAATTATGATTTCAGTTTTTGTGGGTTTTCACATAGTGAGATAAAAAAGTATATACTTGAATTGCTATGAAAGGAAGAAGGGATAGAGCAAATCTGCCATCATCCAAAAAAATAGAAATCTCCTGAAACAGTTTCTATCGAGGCTGAATTCCCTCCCACCGATCGATCCAACAACATGAGTTTTTGGAAGATGAAATTAGTGCAAAATCTTTTTATACTCCCATGTCATTCCATATTTGAAGAGAAGATAGAAAGAATGGAGATAAAAAAGAGTGCCAATATCAAATTTTTGGGCACATCGTATTAGAAAACTATAGATCATTTAGCCTAAAACCTGTTTCTAAATGTGTCCCATGTGTCCCCTTCTTTGTGCACCTTTATATATATATATATATTTATTAAAACATCAAAAACAAAATGAAATCAATTTTAAGAAATGACAAAAAGTAATAATACATGTAATGTCATCCATATTGTAAGCCCTTTCACATCAACATTAAGGAACAAAGGGAAGGTAAACAAAAATACATATTAATTAGACAGGGAATAAACAGCATAGTTGTAAAGTTGTAGCTCTGATATAACAAACTTGATATATATATTAGAGGGCAAACATATCAAATTATAATGAACTCTGAGGCTGAGTCTCAAACTTGCACGTTTTCTCATGGTCCTGATTGACCGCTGATGGAGAAAACAAATGAAGCTTAACCTGTCGGTTTCCCTGCCAAAAATCTTCTCTACAAGCCATGAACATGTATCTTGTCGGTTCACCAATCCTACCAGCTCTTCCACATGAAAACAACTGATTGGGATGATGAACAGATGTTACAAATTGATATTCAATAATTTCCTTTCTTGTTCATGAGAATTCTAGAGCTAGATCTGGCAGCGGCACTATTCTACCAGTGAAAATAAGTCGTACACATCTCTTTGACTTTCGGGAAAAAAGTCCTCGTTCAATCTTTGGAAACAAGAAATATAATACATTGATCAGCGTGCCCTTGCAACATATAATTCTGGCCACTTCTTAGCAGCCAACAATTAGAAATATAGGTACAAATGAAATGGACAGAAGGCCAATTTTTCTGCTTCATCAAAACGCTGTTGACAACTTTTTCAAGTGGTTTTACTTCTAGGAAAGTTGCATACAGTTAATGACTTGGATTTTGCTGCACCTTTCAGCATTAAAACTCAGAGATGTTTTGTGCATAGATGATCAATATTGCATGTAAGTGAAAGTTGCAACACCTTCTTGAGGTTGAGAGCCATAGCAAGAATATTGGACCATTAAGAACAACCTGCACGATCGATGAGCTTATTGCGTTGCACAGGATATATATACTACCTACTTTCACAAGCATTATCTCTATAACTTTTAGAGTTTGTGGGATGGTTGAATGTAGATTTTGCTCTTTTTCCCCACCATGTTACCTAAAGCTTGAACCTATTAATTTGTTCATGATGATTTTGAGATTATGTGCTTAAACTTGGTCACTGGTCAATGATAACACAACGTTAATCATGAAGATCACAAGATCAAAATAATTAAGCAATATAATGAAAAGGAGAGCCAGATTGAAGCTTTTCTAGCCACGGTTGGCAAAAAGGAGATGATCATAACATAAAAGTTTTAATCAAAGAACATAATTAACATTCCCAAAATGAGAGTTTCAGGAGAAACCTCTCTGTAAGCACCTTCTTCTCTAAAACAGCAAAAACATTAAAAGAAAGGTGATCACTACATGTCTTCTCTTCTAAGCTTGTTTAGAAGTGCTGTGATAAGGGCATCCCTCTTCTCAGCCCTAGCTTCTTCTCTCGCCCTTCTTTGCTCTTCTATCTCTCCCCATCTTCTATCCATCGTTGTCCTCTCATTCTCTATTCCTTCCATAATTTGTCTCCACTCCATCTCCTTCATCCTTCTCTCATTTTCCCTTGCTTCGAATGTTTCTCTCCATTGCATTTCCATTTGCATCTGTTGCTTCATGAAATCTTCCAAAGTCTCTCTCAAGCTATTACTATTTCCACTAGTACAACTTGCTCCACCAACTGCCTTGCCCTTTCTGATCCTCTTTCTACTGCTACCCTTCTCTCCTTCGCTAATTTCTTCATTATCCTCCTCCTCGTCAGAAGATAGGTGCACTGCTTTCTTCTTCGACCCACTTGCCGCTCCTTCAGCGTCAACCCATAACATTCTTTGCATCCTCGATGTGAAAATCGCTTGCAACTCATTATAGAAAGGAAACTGGTGCCTCATAGACTCAGGTTCTATCGTCTCACAACCCTACGCAACAAGATGAGAAACATCTATCAAACACCATATATATATATATATATATATATATATATATATATATATATATATATATAATAGGGTTTTTGTTTTTTCCATGCACTGTTCATCACTCAATAAAACTGATCGACAGACATATATTTTGTAATCTCGCTAGATTTTTCCATTTCTCAACTTCTTAAAGAAAAATAGGCTTACCTTGTATCGTGTAACAAGATTCTTCCACTTGCACTTGCACTGCTCTGCGCTACGATTATAACCCTTTTCCTTCATATTCTTAGAGATAACTTCCCACAAAACTTTGTTTCTCTTTTTCTCCATGAAAGTTGGATCCAGTTCTGCACGGATCATCAAGAACTCTTTCGTTTCTTGAATACTCCATTGAGGAAACCTATCACTTGTATCAACGTTTACACTGATGTGATGCTGCTGCTGTATTTGCTGCTGATGGTGATGAAGGTGGTGGTGAAGACCCTCCATAACAACCACAGAAACACACGCAAACACAAAATAATCTAAATCAGTTTACACCCACAAGAAAGGATTGATTTGATCAAAGAAGAGAAAGAAGGAAGGAAGGAAAGAAAGAAAAAGATAGAGAGAGAAAGGGGAGGAAAGATATATATGAGAAGGTGGTGTGAACGCTGAAGGGAAGTGTGAAAATAACGATTTTTTCCTCTCTTTTTTCTTTTTCGTTTCTTTTGTAAGTGCTTAGGTGTCAAAGAAAACGAAACACAGCAGAACTGATGATCTCGCTTTTTTTCCTTTCATACGCGGAAATTGATTTATCAAAAATTCCTTTATTATTTTTTATTTTTTATTATTATTTTCTTTTTGAGGTTTGTGGGGCTGGGCTGGGCTGGGCTGCGTTCCATTAATATTAAGTTCACATTGCGTTTACGTGTCGTCAGGCTTACGATAGAAGTCTATGTGATGGTGGGGGCTGTAGTCTCTATTGCCATTTGTATCAAACTTGCACCTTAAGCAACAGCTATTTTACTTTTTGTTTTTTCTTTTGTTTTCATTTTGAATTAAAACCATATACAGTTTATAGTTTTGAGTAAGTTCTATAAATATATAAATAAATAATTATCATGTTCACATGTATAAGATAAAACTTAGCCTTGAAAGCAACAATATTATCCATAGCAATAAAGGAAATGTTGTTTAATTTAGGAGGAAGGAAATTCTAGTTAGATATTGAAGGTCAGCGGGGCCATTAATTTATATATACATATACTTCCATTAATTTACTTACGAGGAAATTCTATTGAAGGTTCTTAGGGGGACTATTTCATAAAATGAAAATTAAATTAAACATATAAATTCATCAAAAAAAAATATTAAACCCCGATCCAGGGTAAAATTTGGGTCACAGTTTAACCTTTTAAAAAATATTTTTAAAAAAAAAAAATATCAAAACGATATTATCTTGACAAAAATATTTTAAAAGAAAGGTTAATGTGTGGATGATCGAGTTTTGATTAAGTTAGGATTGTATCAATTTAATTTTTAAATTAATCCAAGTTTTTTATTAGATTCAAAGAGTTCTTTTTTTTAACCCGAATTATTCCAAGAGTTCGATATGTGGGTTAATTTAAGTTTTAAAACAATGATTTTTCATAAATAGGAATGTTGGCCTTCTTTGATCCCACTGGAAGCCACCAATTCTAGGAGCATGTACGGACTTTGAAGCATAGTTGATTAACCAGGTCCGACTCAATGAATTGATTTGATTTGAAAAATTAAGGATGAAAAGTCTGATTGTTAATTGAAACATCCAAGGTTAATTAAAATATCCAAGTTTTTATTCAATAAAACTAGTTTGACTCAACCAAACTTATGTGATCAGATCATATTCATGATTCCATCAAATTTAATTTAATATAAAATTAATTATAAGACTTTTTTTTTCGGTACTCAAGATCTCAATATATTCCTTCCACCAAATTCTATTATTCAAAAACAAAGAAATTTGTATTTTTAAAAGAAATTATGAATTGTGGTTGTTGTATTTTGAATATTTGAGATTTTAAATGTGATTTGTATTTTAAATTAATATTTGAATTATATTTTTTTAATTTTAATTTTTAAGTTTTAAAATTGTTATTTATTTTTCGGATTGATTAAAATATATTAAAATTAATATCAGAAGTTATATTGAAAATGAAACATGTTTAAATTTAACATGTTAAATTAATTTTTAATATAATATATGATTGACTCACCGGATTAACTTGGTAACCTAGATTGTTTTTCAAGTTAGTCCTCAAGTCGGTCTAACAAATATGCTTTGAACACATTTCAGAACTTCTTTGGCTATACATTATCTTGAAAGCATATCTCCCCTTTGAGTAAACTTGCTCTAAAAGCAAAGGATATCCTCGCTTGGTCATCTCCCGAAAAAGAAAATTACTTCTTCTTTTTTCACCTCAATCTTAGGTTTCTTTTTGGCTTTGTTTTTGTTTTTATTTTTGTCTTTGTCTTTGCTTTTTCTGTTTTTTTTAAAAAAATTAGGATATGGTCAACATTCTGGTCCTTTCTTGATGAAACGTGTGCAGGAGACAGAAAGAAAAGGCTTTCGAGATACTGTACGTGGTGGCTGCTTTCCTTAAAAACAAGCAACCAAAACCTTTTGCTGCTTTCCTCTGCATTGCCTGGATTTCGAAATTTAAAGTGGTAGTCGTAAGAAGATGTGTGAATTCTTCTTTAGTCCCTGATTTATGAATAAACTATAACTTAGTCTTTTATTTTTTAAAACCTGTAATCTAATCATTTGATTAATTATTATATAGAGACCATTGCATCAGATTAGAAGTGCTTTTTGCCTGAAAAGGCCCAAATGTCTTTATATGTTTATTAATGATTTTGAAAACCCATATTAAGATCATTAAAGAGGACAAAAAAAGAAGCATTATTATGATTTAAATATACTTTAAAAAGCACTTAAACTGAAAAATAAAATGATTAATCATAAATCTACCATTTGATGAACTAAACTGATTGAGGAAAACCATTGAATTTCGAAGGGACTATATTTAATTATTTATAGGTATTCAAGGATTAAGGACTAGATTATAACTGAACTAAGACTCCAGAGACTAAATATTAATTTACTCTAAGAAACCAGAGAGAATTGAATCATCCAACTTGTCTGGGGTCCGGGCACCTGTGTGCCGTTGTTTTCTGAATTTTCTACGCGTCTTCTGTCATGTCCCACGTGTGGACGCCAACCATCGTTTTCCACGTGGCATACATGCACAGATCATGAGGAAGGGTTACTAGAAAAAATGGGCGGACCCACTTTTCTTTGTTCACACGTGTGACGGACCTGATCTAGTTTTGGCCCAAATATTTGACCCAGCAATTTGACACGTCGTAAGGAGATAGATTAAAATAAGAGAACCACCGCCATAGATTTAATTGAACTTACGATAAGATGCCGACATCCTGCGTTCCCTAGCCTATTAGCGATTGAACAGCAACACCAAGAACATGAATATTTTAATAAAGTTTTCGTTTATTGAGTGATTAAAATGTTGATTCTTCAAATATTAGTTTAGAGACGATATTTGTGTGTGTGTGTGTGTGTGTGTTTTATATATATATTGCTTTAGATTGAACGCAAGATAACATTATTATAAGAAAAATGAAAGACTGTTTATTTGAAAAAAAAAAGATAAAAAAGACCTGTGTATTCTTTTATTATAGCTTCTATTGGTACATTTTTTCCCACTCTAATGTGAATTGAACTATTTTATCTAAATTTAAAAAATATTGAGTATGAAAATTTTTTCGACAATGTTATTAAATCTAATTAAGCAGTTTGATCTTAAAACTTACTAATTCAGCTTCATGTCTAGCTCAAATTTTGAATTAAACTGCATAAGAGTTGATTCAAAAGAAATTATTCAATTTAATGGGTCCAAAAATAATTTGGATAACTAATAGAAACATGACATAATTTTTTAAAAAAATTTAAGATAATAATTTTTTTATATTAAGATGATGTCAGATTAGATCAACCTCGGTCACCATGCAACCTGGACATGGATTTCAATAGGTTTAATGACTTTGTTATTTTTGTAAATTTTTCTATAACATTAGATGCTTTTAAAATTGAGTATTAACCCTAAAAAAAATATTTATTTGAAATCGTAATAACCTTATAGAAAATAGAAAAAAATAAATCATGAATTTCATTTCTCAACCAATTCAATATTAAATAAAAGTGAAATGAAAAAAAAACAATTAGAAAAATTAAAGGACCATAAACTAAACAAAAAACATATCAGGTTAGAGAGTTAAACCCACTAAACCCATGAATTGAATAACTCAGGTCAACACGTCAAACCCGCAAATCGGATAATGGACTTCATTGGGATTGATAATTTTTTTTTCTAAACTATTATTTATTTAACTTTATAATAACAAAAATAGACAATTACAAAATCAAGCATCAAATCAATACTGAAACCTTTTTTTAAAACTATGATAATCTCATAGAAAACAAAACGAACAAATTATAAAAAAGAATTCTCAATTAGTCTAATATCAAAGGATAAAATTTTAAAAAAATAAATTTATATAAAAGAAAAAAGAAAAGAAAAGTTAAACTTGCCATACACAACAACGGGCCCATGAACTTTTTAAAATTTAATAATATATTTTTTTCTGAAACTATTTTTTTAACTATATGATAAAAAAAAATAGATGATCACATCGAGTTCAATTAAAAAAAATAATAGGTACCTTGCTAAACTCGCAAATAGGGGTAAACAATATCTCGTCAAACTTGCAAACCGGGTTAATGACTCCACAAAGTTTAATAACCTTGTTTTTTTAAAAAATATTTTTTATTTAACTAATTTTTTTTAAAATAGACCATACTGTGATGCCGAGATATTTTTCTAATATTAACCTGATGCTGAGTTATTTTTTGATATTACAATAATCATGTAAAGATAAATTAAAATAAATTATCTACTCTAAATCCCTATAAGCACATCATATAAAAACTAAATTAAAAAAGAAGAAGCAATAACTAAAGAAAAACAAGAGAGTTAAAATGAAAAAAAAAAAATGAAAAGGAGAGAAGCCAACACTGTGGATTACTATTGTAATCCATAATGCGAATAGGTGCGAGGAAATAGTGTTTTCCCTACACATTTTAACTTTATTTATAATATAGTATAATTATATACTAGATCATTGACTCGTTTTACGCTGCGGGTCGGATTAATTTTTTATTAAATATAAAAAAATATTTAGATATTACAAATGTTTTTTTTTTCTAGTAGAAAAAAATTAAATCATGTAAGAGTTGACCCAATGTAACTTGGTCGACTCTGCGAGTCCAAAAGCAACCCATAAAACCTAGATTTTCAACTTAACAATAAAATTTGATCCCAAAATTTGATTATAAAAATTCAAATTCCTCCACATTTACCTAAATTTTCAACTTATTAATAAAATTGATAAAATATAAAACATACCCATTAAATAACTAATTATTTATTTCATTATTACAAAATCAAACTCATTTTCATCAAATGAAAAACAAATACAATTTTTTAAAATTTCAAACAAACCCTAACATGTACAAATCATATAGTCATACAACAAATTTCTATATAAAAAAAAAGAGCTATACAACAAGTAAACACACAAACAAACTATATGTACTACAAAAAAATACCAAAAAACTAGCATAAAGAAATGATTTATAAAAAATGGGTAGATTTGCTTACATGATATGGTGAATCTTCAAAATAAAAAAATGAACTAGAATAAATATACTGACATATTGAGTATTGAGGTAGCTATATTTATACTGATGAGAGCTTGATTTTTGCTAAACAAAGGAGGAAGGTTGTTGTTTTCTACAAAAAAAAATAAGGAAGAAGAAGAAGAAATGGGGGTCATCTAACAAATTATAACTTAAATATTACTGACGGATTCACCTACGCAAATTAGCAATAATTAGTTTTGATTAGTAATTCAATTTATAATATTGACATATCATATTTTTTGATGAAAATAATAAAGGAATACCTGTTTTTTATTTTTTTGATTGCCACATGTAATTCCTTTAGTATTTGTTGACATAAATGTTTTTGTCGATGAATACTGATGAAATTAACAACATAATATTATGTTGGTAACTATCATTGTAATTTATTGATGATACTTTTTTATCTATATTTTTTTGTTGAATACTGATGAAAATAACAAAATAATATTATGTTGGTAATTATTATTGTAATTTATTGATGATACTTTTTTCATCTAATTTTTTTTTGTTGTATTTGACAATTTCATGGTCATTGAAAAGCAAATTTTTTTAAAATGAAGTTTGAATAGTCAGTCTAGGTAATCACTTCCTTAGTTTCGATAGGGTTTAACAACTTTCACGGTAAGAGTTAATTGAATTAGTTCCTTAATTGGTCAGCTTTTTCTTCTTATCTTTCAAACACCAACGCGATTTCAATCTAGAAACGTTGATTGGAGAAGTAAATTTGCTTTCATCTTTTTTCCAGTTGTTTATTCCATGGGGACTCTAACAGGTTGGACAAAACCATTTTTTAAATATATATATGGTAGCGGTTGCTTTTCAAATAATTTTTTGTACTAAAATATATATCAATAATTTTTTTTATTTTTTAAAAATTATTTTTAACATCAACACATCAAAACGATTCAAAAAATACAAACTACATTTAATTTTAATAAAAAAAACTTTTAAATTTTTTAAAAATATAGATTAAATCTCGTTACCAAACACTGTAATATATTAATCGCCGTCCGTTCTAGGCGGGCACAGAAAAGTAAAAAAAAAAAGAAAAAAAGAAGAAGAAGAAGAAGAAGAGAGCACGGTCAAATCCTTAACAACCTTTATTGATATGAAACGGCTGGCTAGGTAGCTAGTGATTGGAAGGAAAAAGGACCTCCCTTTCGACCCACTTTTGCTGACCCGTCAAATAATTGATGAATCATTGGCTCCCCGAGCGCGTGGAGGTGTTCCAATTCCAAAATTATATTTGTTTCCAATTACTGATCCTATAAATTATATTTATACGAAACCTTTGTCCTACTTTGATGAGATTAGAGAGTTTAATATCTCAAAATGTATGTTAATGTAGATTCTAGGATGGTCCGAGTTAGCCAGCAGAGGAAATGGCGAGCCGATATGTATTTTAGGCTGATAAGGAGGTGCCTAGGGAGGTGAACCATAGCTAGTGCTATGGTGAATAAGTCAACTGAGACCTTGAGCAAAGCAACACCAATATCTCGTTTGATAACTGGAGGATACTTTAGAATCGCCAACGTTTTCCACTTTTATTTTTTGCTGTTCTTTATTTTGTGCATGTTTACATGTTGGGATCGTATATTTATTTTATAATTTATATCACTTTTGCGTTTGTGGCTTTTAACCCTTCTTTATTAATAAATATGTGTATACGTGTGTGTATATATATCAAGCAAATATGGAAGTCATTCGCCCTTGAAATTGGACAAATAAATAAGAACTCTTGTTGATGATGAGAATTTTATTAAGGTTCATGCATGCGAATCACATGAGTTTCAAAATTTTATTATTACAACATTATCAGAAAATTATTTTACGCCGGCATGATATTTTATTGGTATAAAAATTGTGTTTTTGTCGATACAAAAATTACCAATACATTAACGGACTAGAAACATATTGTCGATTAGTGTCTTGTTAAAAATTTTATATTCATCAATAATTTAATTGGAGATTTAAATACTAACGAATAGAATAACAAAATAGTTGTATCAGTAATAAAAATATATGACAATCAATTTTTAACTGGCTATTCTTCGGTACATATGACTAACAAACTAACCATTAGTAATATTATTAATTTAATTATAAGAATTAATTACAAATGTCTATATACATTAAAAAAAAAAGCTATATGTGGAGGTGGAGGTGGAGGGAGATCTCTTAGAGATCCGTAGGAAGGAGGATAATGATTTGACACATATGACATCATCTCCTTTCATTGCTTTCTATATATATACATATGTTAACTGAAAAAATAAAATGTTGATAATCACAGATAAATCTTGATGTCGAAGTGAAGGGTTGATGATGATGATGATGGTTAGCTTTCTGTGTGTGCGTTTCATCTTAAGGAATTTTCATTAATTGTGTTGTATAAAACTCAATTTCTGATCACTTCTAACTACTTGTTTGGTAAATTTTCGGCTGCGATATCAATGTTTGTGAGTTGGAAAAGGATCTAACTTAGGTAAACATCTAGCATCTATTCACTAACTAGTGGTGAATTTTCTGCTAAAATATCAATTTTGTGAGTTGGGAAATAATGTCTGTCCAATTCAAGGAAATGCGTGGATTGTATGGCATCAATTGCAAGTTTAAGTGTTAATTTAAATTTAAATTCCACTGGATTAATGACTATGGTATTTTAAAATGTAGTAACAATTATATTTTAAAATATTTTTTATTTAAAAATATATTAAAATAATATATATATTAAAAATATATTTTTAACATCAGTACATTAAAATAATAAGATATAAAAAACATAAAATTGAATTTTATGAAATGTGATTTGAAATATAATTCCAAATGATGTCTAAAATAGTAAGACACATTGTACATGGGTGTTGCAACGCAATTCTAAATGACGCCTAAAATAATAAAACACATTGTACATAGATGCTTGTGGTTTGTTATGGGCCGGATTGTTTTTTAAAAACAAAAGAAAAAGAAAAAGTAAGAGAAAGTAGATTTATAGGGAAAAAAATATAACCATCAATTGAAAAGCTAATGGGTATATTTAATAAAATAAATCGATAATTATATGTCACAACAAATATATAAAAAGCTTTAACACTAATTAGAATTAAGTTAGGAAGTCAAGAGGAAAATTTATACTAAAATATTTGATCTGTGATGCAAAGAGCTTTTTAGTTTTTTAAACTACACAAAAATAAAATTATTATTTTTTATAAAAAAGTAATTATTTAAACCAAATTAAAAAAATTTACTTTTGTTGTGCAGCCCTTCCTTTCCTTATTAATATATTTTTCTTAGGAATGATTTTTTTTTTTGGCTTGGATTCTTAATTTGATAAAAATTGAAAGCAAATAGAAAATATATATTAAAAAAACAAGATAATTTGGAAAAGGTAAAAAAAAGAAAAAAGTATCCCACCAATTTTGTTTTTGTTTTTAAAGAACACTTTAATAATTTCAATGCAAGTTTATGGAAAAAATATATATAAAAACATCACACCACTCAAGCATTGTCACCTTTTTTGAAGGCATGTGAAGGAAAGACATTAAATAAATTTTAAGAAAACAAGCTAAAATTCATGAAGGGCTGCAAGCATGTTGTCCCATAAAAATACAAAGTAAGAAGTGAATGGTATATAATAAAAATAAGAATATTATAAATATATTTAAAATCAATTGATTTTAATGAATCTAAATTTAAAAAGGAAAAGAAATTGAAAGCATTTACAAATATAACATAGATTTTTAGGCTTGACCCATAAAAAAAAAATCCAACTACACAAGTCTAGTTGCACAAGTGACCATTAAATTATTATAGAGACTTATTATTGAAACTATGAGAACCCCGCATCAAGTCGTTTAAAACAAATTATTAAGTTTAACCCTAAATAAACTTAACACAAAAGGATTAAATTGAAAAAAAAGAGTCAAGTGATCAAAAAAACTTTAAAGGACAAAAAAATATTGTGAGCAACTCCAATCAACAATGGATCGTTTCTTCCTTTTATGTTGTATTTGTTGTTTTTATTTTAATATTTATCTCACCTTGCTTTATCCCATGTGTTTATGATCTAAAACACCATTCCATGATTCATCAAATGTAAACTCTACAAAACTAAGCTATAATTTTTGCTAAGAATAACAATTAAAAAAATAAAGATAAAATTTAATATTAAAAAATTATAGTCCACTTTGCTATTTTGGATAGAGAAAGACATGAAAATCAAGGAAAGAAGAGAGAAGAAGAAAAGAAAAAGAAGAAGAAGAATAGGCCACCAAAACCACACCATAACTCCTTCATCAACACTCACCTCTGAAAAATAAAGCCTTTGTCGAGATGATCTCAAAGGCCAAAAGAAGGCCATTTTTTGTTCTCAAATAAATTCATACGCTTTCCCCAATGCTATAGCTTTCCTCACATGTTGGAATTGTTTCCTACCTGTTCAATTTAGTCCCTTGGCCTGGTAAAAAATAGGGTTGAACATTTGTTTCAATTTCAGATTTGGTCCATGAAACTTTAATTACCTTAGATCAATAAAATTAAATTTTATTTTGTTAAACCAGCAATAACCAAGTGTCAAAATTGTTTCTTGACATAACAAGATCCCTATATCTAGGTAACCAAAAGATCAAAATTTTAAAAAAAGTCAAATGATAAAAAAATAATAAGAGGACCAAAAAAATGTGCTGGATATTTTCCCTTTATTGTTCATTTTAGTCTGGTATGGCAAAAAAAAAGAGCTAAACATTTGTTTTAATTTTGAATTTGATCTCCAAAGTTTCAATTGTTTTAAATCAATAAAATATAATTTTATTTTTCTAAATAGAGCATTAATCAAGTGCCATAATTTTTTTTAACATTACAATATATTTTTATATCTAAGCAATTAAAACAAATCATGAAACTCAATTTTTAATTTAACTTGGTGGAAAATGATCAAATTAAAAAAAAAATAGAACGATAAAAAAACAAATAACAAAAGAAAAAGAGAAATCATTGTGTAGTATTATTAGAATCCTATATACACAGTAAAATAAAAAGAGATTTAGTTCTTTGTTTTTAAATTTAAATTTTAATATATATATATATATATATATATATATATATATATATATACACACACACACACACATATCCTGGGTCCAATTAAGCTCGAGCTTAATTGGACATGCGAGCTTAATTGGACCCAGGAATCCAAAATTGGTGTGGCTTGCCCACAAAAACAGCCTTCCAATCAAATACCACTCGAGAAGAAAGCCGGTTGTTAGAGGGTCAAATGAGTCCCACAGTTATTGAAGTATCTTTGTAAACTAATCAATCACCAAGGATACAGACACACAGGTCAAATGTTTGCCAATAATAGAGACAACAAGAGGCATCTTCTCTTCTTAATTCTCGCAAATTCTCTTCGTCTTTTCCTTTTTGTTCTTTTTGCATTTTGATCCTTTTTTCCAATTAAATTTCACATATTTCCTAGAAATCCACTAATGTGATATCCACCCACATCATTGACATCTCTTGTTTTTGCGTCCCTGATCATCAGCTTGTGAATTTTTAGCTAGCATCATTGATTAGGTTAACTCCTCTTGGCATGTGTTCGTGACAAGTCCACGATATAGAATTTCATTAAGTTATGTATTAGTTTTATCAATAAAGGACATATCATTGAAAAATAATAAATCTATAAATGACATATAATTTAGTTCTAGTATTATCATAATTGTTTTAATAATTTAAGGAATCTGTGATGGATTTAGAATTAAAAAAAAACTTTTATTTCTTTCTTATTATCTTGCAACGTTAATAAAAAAAAAGTGATAAATTAAAGTCTAATATGAGATTTCAATCGATTTAAGTAAAAAATGAAATATATTGTAAGAAATTTTGATTCAATTTTTTTTTAATTAAATACTCTTTTAGTTTTTCCATGTTAAATATTTATTGATGTTATAAATGTTTTTTCATTTACACGCATGTTAAGAAGGATCTATTTTTTATAGTTAATTTTTAATACACGGCATGATGTTATTGGATGACACTTAAGTGTTTTATATGATTGGAAAATATAAATGTTTGGTATAGAGGATTTTTAATTATATTTTTATGCAAAGTACCACACAAATATTCAAAATACAAAACATTTGTACCATAAGAATAAGGAAAGCGTATCTTCTTGTTATTCTTTTCATTAGTGTAATACTATGACGTAATATATTTATATTTTTTTCCTAGCACAAGGAAAGTGAAAAGTTGTACTCATCTAACTTTCCATAATATAAATATATTACATTATACATATAGAAAGTTAGATAACGAAAGCTTATGTGTGCGCCGCATGCTTAAAAATTCATGATTAAAAGGGCAACCTCATATATCCAAGCTTGGCATTCCGCCAAGCCTAGATGACATGGATTCGACTTACTTACAAACCCAATATCTTTGAGTTTAATTACGTACTGAGTCCAAGTGTATGTGATGTTGACAAGGTGCCAGATCCAAATATCATTGGGTTCTAAATGCATATGTGTCTGATAAAATACTAGACCCAACTGCCTTTGGTTCGGCTATATGTTGAGTTCAAGTATGCATCAATCTGGCAAAGTGCTAGATCTAAACATTCTTGAATTTAGTTATGCATTGAGTCCAAGTACATGTGGATTTAGCAAGATGTCAGGCTCAACTTTTTTGAGTTTAACTACACGCCGAGTCCAAGTGCATATAGGTCTAGCAAGATGTGAGACTTAACTTCATTGGTTTTAGCTACGCACTAAGTTCAAATATATATTGGTCTGGCAAGATGCCAAACCATTATGCTGAGTCTAAGTACATAGAAGTATAGCAAGGTGCTATATCTAATTTTTTTAGGTTCAACTATGTATCGAGCTCAAGTACATGTGAGTCTAGCAAGATACCAGACCCAACTTTCTTGGATTCAGTTACATATTAAGCCTAAATATATGTGAGAATGACAAGATGTCAGATTCAAATTTCTTGGGTTTAGCTGCACACTAAGCCCAAGTGCATGTGGGTGTGGCAAGATGCCAGATCTAACTTCTTTGGGGTCTGCACGCGCTGAGCTTAAGTGCATATGAGTTCGATAAGATTTTAAACCCTTTACCCTTGGGTTTAGAATCATTCCAGATCTAAATACATATATAGTTGGTAATATTTTTAGGCTCCATATTGGGTCATGAGAATTTGCGTGTTTATTTTTATGTCTTTTAATATAAAATGTTAAAAATCAAGAATGATTGTCTCCCTATATCCCTAGGTGCACAAAAATCTTCTAAGAACTGATCATATTTCCATCAAAATTAATATTGTGTAAGAGATATCCATTCATCATTAATATTGTATAAAAGATATTTATCCGTATTAATGCTATTAGAAGAAGATGATGTTTCAACTTCTCTATTCAAGCAACATGACGAAGTTAAGATGGTTGTGTGTGTGTGTGTATCATTTGATCCACCTAGATAAAAGGTTCATATTTTTTCTATTCTATTTTCATACTCTTGTTTTACAAAGCCTTTATCATACATAATTATAAACAAACACTTTTGTTCTAAATAATTTAAAGTTAACTATCTCATTTATTACAATATTTATTTAAAGTCATTGACTTTATTATTGGAGGAACTCGATTAAGAAAACCTAGGGATAGGACGTGTCACATACTTTCTTGCAGTTGCTAGCACGTCTACTCTATCAAAGTTTCATAACTCATTAATCAAGGGCAAACCTTACCCAAGCTATCTTTGCATCTGAGAGACAACATTAGGCCTTGGCACCCAGTAAGTTTTCCACCTTGATGATCTCCCAGTCCATCTAGAGATCGTTTTCATAGACATGAAGCTCTCCCAATAAGCAGTCACTCTAGATGCACTGTGGGATCAAAGTTAGCTACTAATCTTATCGTTCCATGCCATAATCATCCAGCTCCCTAAAGCTTATTCGACAAAGGTCGGGCCAAAGTATAACTGATAGATAAATTCAAAATGAAATCTAAAATCCTCATGATATATAGGGATCTCCTTCCTCCAACAATGGTTGCATATGAACTACACGCACCACCATGGCTATTTTCATAATTTTTGATGAAATTCAAGGGTATTTTAGTCTTTTCCCATATAGTGACACTCAAGTAATTTTTGTGACTTTTAGGAGTTTTTTATTTGTCTTTCATACATGTATTTAGAATTTTGTTTTGTATTTTGTAAAATACTTGAGATAAATATAAAAAAGAATGACAATGTGGGTCCAACACCTAAGTTATCCCGTCATCGTGCAAGTGTCTAAAGCCTAATTCTCAAATATAGGTTATGTCTATTTTTTAGCTATTCCAAAATAATCCCTTTTTTTAGGAATAAACGTTATTTATCAACACATCTCTTTTTTTTAAAAAAAAAAACCAATGTCAAAATCTAAAAAAAAAAAAAACAAATATGGATTACGCTCATTTTTCTTTTTGCAACTTGGACATAATTCTTCTTTTTAGGTTTAAACGTCAATATTTCGACGAGTCTTCTATTTTGAGAGATCGATGTCATTTTTGACATGTCTTTTATTTTTAGGGATCGATGTTAACCCTCAAAATCAAATTGAAAATAAGATATAATATTATAGCAATTGAATAAAATTAGAAAACAAAACACAAGCAAGGATAACCTTTCACTTGAAATAATGTTTTAAGGGTGATGTCGACTTTTCCTTAATCGTAACTAACTTAGTATGAATTTTTGAGATCAATGTCTAACTTAGAATTTCTAGTTTTCTCAAATTATTAGATAACAATTCCAATAAAATCTTTAATTTCCCTAAAATAACTTATTTTTCAATACCATAAAAAATATAGGTGTCTTGCAATGTCATGTATCACAATTTATAATAGATTCTTCATATGATTTTATCACATTAATTAATTTTTTTGTCTTTGTCTAATGTAATATATTGAAACATTATTTAAAAATTTTCTTTTTAGATCATGATAAGGTTTTTATTTAAAAAACAATGCTTTTGACTAGAGAACATGCTTTCATTACAATAATAAAGAGATGCATTACGAAAATAGAGTTTAGATGGACAAAAGATTAATTTTTTTTTTAATAAACCTTTATGTTAACTGCTGCTGTCATTTATTCAAAAAAAGTGTCAATTTTTATGAAAATTAGAGCCTTTTTTTTATGATGATATTATCTATTGTTTTTATAGATAATTATGTATTGGATTGATATATGGATTTTTTAAAATAATTTGATTATTAATAATGAATGAGAATAAAATATCTATTATTCAATTTTTTTTTATATAAATTTTCTTAATTGTTCTCAAAATAATATATGCTCTTCCATTTTTAATTCAAAGCATTATAGTTTTTTTAATATTTTTTTTTATTTTTGATTTTCTTATTCAATTAACTATGTTGCTAATAGAAAAACTATTTTATTATAGAAAAGATTACATTAATTAAAAAAAAAATACATTTATCCTCTATAGTTTTATTTATTATCTTTCATTAGAATGTCTATTTTTTTTTGTTATTATATAATTAAATAAAAATAAATTCTCAAAAATAAAGTTATCTAACTCAATCAAGCCTATAACTTAAGCCATGAGATAAACAAGCTAACTCAGATTAATTTGAAATATAGTCATTTTTAATATTTGTTTTTATAAAAAAATATTAACTTGATATTGTTTTTTTTTTTAACCTAATAAGTGTATTAATGACTCGATAGAACTAGTTAAAATCTAATTTGACCTTTTATATATATATATATATATATATATATATATAAAAGGTCAAATTAGATTTTAACTAGTTCTATCGAGTCATTAATACACATATTAGGTTAGCTAAATTATATTGGCTCATCTCCCATCAATTTAATTTAAAACCTTTTTTAGGCTAGACATCAAGTTAACAATCACTATATTTACCTGCCAAACCAAATCAAGTTTAAATAATATTGTTAAGGAGTTTCTTAAAACAACACATAAGATAATTAACTAGTGTTTGATTATTATGGATATGTTTGAGAGTATATTAGATGTTACATTTTAAAGTAATTTTTACTTAGAAATGTATTAAAATAATATTTTTTTAAATTTATTTTTTTATATTAATTTTAAAAAATTAATTTTAAATAAAAAAATCAAATTTTAAATAAACAATATTTTAGATTGAGTTAGCTAATTAACAAAACCTTCATGGAATATATGGAATATATGCTGTGATCGCTATCTTTTTTTTTTTAATTATTATTATATGTGTGTGTGAGTGATGGAGGTTATTATTATTATTATTATTATTTTTATTAAAATATTTTTCTATCCCCAGCATCATAATTAATATTGTTATTATTTTATAATGTCTCGCTTCATTAGTAGTTTATCTTTGAAGTTTCTAGCCCATAGAGTAGTAATTACGTTTACAGGAAATCATCTTTATTAATTAACCATTTATCAAACACATTAAATTAAATTAAAAAACATATAAAAAAATTAATGCAAATATGTATTAAAAAGAAAGCTGAATTTTTGTTTAAAAGGGTGTTTAAAATATAACAGTGATTATTTTTTAAAATGTTTTTTTTATTTAAAAATATATTAAAATAATATTTTTTTATTTTTAAAAATTATTTTTGGTATTAGTATATTAAAATTAAAATGTTATGAAAATATAAAAAAATAAATTTAAATTAATTTTTGTTTTTATTTTAAATTTCATAAACACGCCGTTTTTCCAAACCATACCTAAGGATCAACAAGGTTTCCCCTCTATTCTTAAAATCTAGAATTTTCAATGTTAACCTTGTAGTTTCTAAAATGTTTCTGTCACCCTTATCGTTTAAATTGTTAGGAAATCACACCCTTTTTCATCCTTTTCCTATACATGTGAACTGAAATTATATCTCACGGGAAGTACTCTAGGAACCATAAAAAAATTCAGAAAGTTAAACTCGTCAATTGGTTTCGTAAGTTAATAGTAAACTATGAACATTTTGAAAACTACAGGGATAGGATCTATGTTTTTTAAACTAGAGGTATAAAATTGAAACATCTATGAATCTACAGAGATAAAAACATAGTTTACCTGAAACGAGTGGAAACATTAGAAATACACTGAAGTCGAAGGACTTTATTCCAAACTAAAATTATCCAATCTCTCACTCCTATCATTCCGTCCTGTCCAGACTCCATATAAAATACACTTGCCGAATCCAAACAACTCCCCCATCCTTCCCTCTCTTCCTGCTCCACCGTCCCGTTCCAACCCCGATTAGCCGACAAAAGTCACAGAACCATAGTCTCCGATTAAAAAAATAAATACTATTCTATCTCTAAAAAAATTATAAATAAATAAATAAATAAAACACTCTCAAAAGACTAAAAAAACTCTACTCTAAAAAGCTATTCTCCACTCCTCTCACTCACTAACGCCACTCCCCCCCCCCCCCCTCTCTCTAACTTTGCCTTCACACTCTCTCAGTAGGGTTTCATTTTCTATAATGTAGAAAAAGTGAAACCCTAATTCATTCTTTCTTTTACAAGATCTAAAACAAATCACTATAAATGGGGAATTGTTGCAGATCTCCGGCCGCCGTAGCTAGAGAAGATGTGAAATCGAGCTTCTCCGGTCACGATCACGGAAAGAAAGACAACACAGCTAAAAAAACACCGCAACCAATCACAGTACTCACTGGCTTCCCCAAGGAGAATATCGAAGAGCGCTATTTAGTAGATCGTGAGCTAGGTCGGGGAGAATTTGGCGTAACGTATCTGTGTATAGAGCGAGACTCGAGAGAGTTACTTGCCTGTAAGAGCATTTCGAAGAGGAAGTTGAGGACTGCTGTGGACATTGAAGATGTCAGACGAGAAGTAGCGATAATGAAGCATTTGCCGAAGAGTTCGAGTATTGTGAGCTTGAAAGAAGCTTGTGAGGATGATAATGCGGTGCATTTGGTTATGGAGTTGTGTGAAGGAGGGGAATTGTTTGATAGAATTGTTGCTAGAGGTCATTATACTGAAAGAGCCGCCGCCGCCGTGACTAGAACGATTGTTGAGGTTGTGCAGTTGTGTCATAAGCATGGTGTGATTCATAGGGATTTGAAGCCGGAGAATTTTTTGTTCGCGAGTAAGAAAGAGAATTCGCCTTTGAAAGCTATTGATTTTGGCTTGTCTATTTTCTTTAAGCCAGGTGAGAAATAACTTTATTATTAACTGATGATGGGAAAGTGGAATGATAAGGGTTTATCTTAGATAAATAAGTGATTTTTTTTCCCTTTCCTTTTCTTGCGTGCGTTTGTGTAAGTAATGCATTGATGTAAGTACGTGGTTTGTTGCTACTTGCCAGGGTAATTTAGTATTAGTGAAAATGCTGGAATCTTTAGTTACTAGAGTGATAAGACTATTGGAGTATCATGCTTTGAAATGTTAGGAAATTCCTTTCAATATTCTGTTTAATAGTCTACATTTAGCATCTTAAGTTCTATGTGCGTAATATTTTTATGATGCCCTTTCTGAAGAACCTATTGTGGTTGCTCTAATAAGAGGACTGGGATGCTATTTTGTTCGAGCACAGTTTTATTTTAGAGTTCATGTGCAGGGTGCTTACCATGTTTAGTCACGGTTGGGTTTTAGATATGAACTTGATGTTTTCTTCCTCATAATTGTCATAGATATTTTAGGTGCTTCTGGGAAGACAACTTCTATATCAAAAAATTGTCACATGCTGGCCATATGGTGAAAATCATCGAAATTTTTATTGTTTTTGACAATTTTTATATCTAGTTACTATATTATGCTAATGTTCACTATTGCCTAATTTTTAATAGGTGAGAGGTTCTCTGAAATTGTTGGAAGTCCTTATTACATGGCTCCAGAGGTGCTCAAGCGAAACTATGGACCGGAAATTGATATATGGAGTGCAGGGGTCATTCTCTATATCTTGTTGTGCGGTGTTCCGCCATTTTGGGCTGGTAATTATACTTTTGGTTCCACCTCTCTCTTGCATTTACTATGTTTGCTTGTGTGTGTTTGTGTGTTGTGGTGAGGGAGACTGCAGCATGAGTGCTTGCACCATATTCTAATAAACTCCTTTCCATCATTGTATGATGGCTACAGTGTATGTGCACAGCTATTCTTTCTTCGTTTTGTTCTGTACTCCTGCTTTTTCTTTATTTTTTTTGAGCTTTTCTTGAAAGGAGGGTTATGATTATTATTATTTTTTATGAATACAGAGTCCGAGCAAGGAGTTGCTCAGGCCATTCTTCGTGGGATTATAGATTTCAAACGGGATCCATGGCCAAATATTTCGGAAAATGCTAAGAGTTTAGTGAGGCAAATGCTGGAGCCAGACCCAAAGCTTCGATTAACTGCAAAACAAGTGTTAGGTATATTATATATATGATTTTATTTGCACAGAACCTCATCATATGAGCATGTTTTTTAGTTTTACCATTGGGAACACTGTTTCTTTGTTCTTTTGGGTTGGTGGGTGTGGGAGCATGGGGTTGCAAATTCCATCTGATTTTGGTATGATTTTACTGTTTTGGTAGATTGTTTCTTTAATTGAGATTCTACCTGGTTATTAAGATGCATTACATCACTGAACACTCCTAGAATAGTGGAGTTAAAGATAAGAGGCAAAAGAACCTAAGGTATTAAAGAATTACGGTTCTGATCCTGTCCACAGCCCCCACAATTTATTAGATACCCTAGTTTGTTGGGAAAAATTTTGAAATTTGCAGTTCTGACCTGTTTAGGAAACTATCTTAACTCACAATTTATCTTGTTATTTGGACAAAAATGTGGGACTTGATAAATGAACCTGTAACAAGTGCTATGTTGCTTTACAGATGTGATAATGCATCATAGTTTGAAGAACTACTACAATATGCAAGATATAACTGGGAATGCTACAGTTTCATCTAGCTTACCAGCCTTAAAAAATCTTGCGTGAAACTTCATCATTATCTCTCTAGCTGTATACATGGTACATATTGCTGCTTTTAAGCCTAAAAGTTTTAGCATCTCCCTAGTTAATATTTTGCTTCAGCAAGCTGTTCATTCTGTCCAGGAAAAAGCTGTGATTATCCAGTTTATCTAATGTCATTCTTCATGTATCATGATTTCAATACTTGTTACATTTGAACAAGCATGATTAATATTTATTATCTTTCACCTAATGTTTATGTTTCTACTTATAGAGCATCCTTGGCTCCTAAATGCTAAGAAAGCTCCAAATGTTCCTCTTGGAGATGTTGTCAAGTCAAGACTTAAGCAGTTTTCAATGATGAACAGATTCAAAAGAAAAGCTCTCAGGGTTAGATTTTTATTCCTCTATAATTTTCTTATTGTTCATCTGATATTATTTTTTCCCATCCAGAAATAAATAGTTTGGTACTTTTAACTAGGTTATTGCTGATTTCTTATCCATTGAAGAAGTTGAAGATATCAAAGAAATGTTCAAGAAGATGGACACCGATAATGACGGTATTGTTTCAATTGAAGAATTGAAAACTGGACTTCGAAGTTTTGGTTCCCAGCTTGGGGAGTCTGAAGTTCAAATGCTTATTGAAGCTGTGAGTACACTTTATGCATCTCAGTTTCTAGTTTCATCAAACAGTATCTGTACTTGGCTAAAATAATCAAACAGTATCTATAGTATACCTGCTATATGTTTTCCCCCTTCAACAACAGTACTGGTAGCGTGATTGCAATGGATACATCTCAGAGTTCTCTTTTCTCTTATCCGCAATGATTTTCATATTAAGTGAGGGATGCACCTTCGACATTGGAGAAAGTATTATGCAAGTGTAGGTACGAGGCTTTGGCATTTACACATCATGAGAATACATCAAGCCTAGTTATCTGACCAGTTACTTAATTTGCCACGCTCTAGCATAATCAGTTGTCCCGGAAGCAATTTTAGTTCTAATCTTTTGTTTAGGTGGTCTATCCCTGCACTTTCCAGTTGTCTTTCCTGAAACAAATAATTTACATCTTTGAGGAAATCTGAAAGTAGGATTATAGATTATATTTCTACAGTGATAACATGGACAAAATGTTGTTTAAATTTATAAACTGGATTCCAGCTTGATTTGGAAGATGAAGGTTTAGGTTCTAGCATGAAGGTTGAGGGCTCCCAAAAAGTAAAAAAAACAAGGGAAGCTGGTGGCTACTAGACCAAAATTACATTTGTATAGGGGATTGACTTTAAGCTTCTTAATAGAATGCTCACTCTTGGAACTTAAGGGTGTAAAAATTATGGTGTTTGAACATTTCATTGCTGCTAGAAAATAGCTGGCTTAACTACAGGGATAGCCTACAGTTAAGAGCAGATTTCATCTCCACCTCGCTCTAAAACTTAACCTCTTTTTCTCTCATGTTTTTTGATGTGTGACCTTTTTCAATCCTCTGCTATAAGTGCCCATGGAAATTATACTAATTTCCTTTCCTTTTTTCTCCATAAAACAAGCCAATCTTTGAAAATTTATCTGAGAAAAGCTAGGGAAAAATCTGAATTCTTTGCTGTTATCCCTCTCTTTAAACTGTGTGAACACGCAACATCTGAGTCTTATCAAGCTAGAATTAGATACAGCCATTCTTTATCCTTTGATTCCACTAACATGCTCTCTTCCACGGTTTCATTACTGAATATTTGATCTCAACCTATGTTTACATCCTCTCAATAATTCCGCATTTGAACTCCTTTTTTCTTCACTCCCTTGGTTTTTCTTAACACCATCTCCATCATCCCGTTCCCTGTGTGATGTACTATTTCAAAGTCAGTTATGGTAGCTGGCTTCAGTTTCTTATTTATCTTTTCATCAGACAGTGTTTTGGGGAATGGGTTTGGAGAGATTCTTGGGCTGGATTGGATCTGTAGGAGTTGAGAGATTGGTGCGTGACTGGAGCCTTGTTCTATCTTGATTTCAGACTTCGGATGAGTTTGCTGGGGATAAAGGTGGACTATCAATTACCTTTACAAGTAGGTATGTATATGTTCTGGAGGGGTTGGGAAGGCAGTTTATGGATTCCTCTCTCTTTTTTTTCTTCTCATTTTTGCTTTTTAACATTTCATTTGGGAAGTTGATGTATTCCATGTGAAGAAAAAGAAGACAAAAGAAAATTAACAAGCCACCATCTCATGCTTCTGTTAGTCAAATATGAGAAAGAACTAGCAAGGGAGACATCAAAACAGATGGGAAAGCTTCTGAGGTTTTATAACCACATTTTAAAGGTGAAGGTTGAAATTGAAGTCGACCTGGTTAATGAAGAATTTGAGTTTACATGTGGTTTGATGAAGAATTCAGGAGTTTTCCCATGCTGCAAGTACATGCATGAATTTGTTTGTTCCTTCTTCAAAGTGTTCAATCTTTATCATTTAGGCAATTGTTAGAGCAAAGTAACATTGAAAATGGTTGGGAGGATAGCAAATAGTGTAAGAATTGGGTAGATGAAGAGGAGAAAGGATGAAAGCAGTTTCTCTTTCTCGGTTCTTACTTAGTTTGGTGGACAAGATAAAAAACAATTTAGATGACAGGTACCATAGAACAATGCTCATCTAATTCTTTGAATTTGGATGATTTAAATTATGTTGGAATCAATGTGAGGATTGGATTCATGTATTCTTTACTCGATATGGATCCACCTAAAAATGCGTTGAGCATTACTTCTGTCTCTAGCCTATTCTTTCTTACTTGTCTGTCCATCCTCATTCCTTTTGTTAAGCAAACATAATGTCAAGGAATATTTTATATCCAGTTGGTTCTGAATGGATTACTTGTTTGCCAACAGGTAGATGCTAATGGGAAGGGTAAACTAGACTATGGGGAGTTTGTCGCTGTTTCTCTTCCTCTCCAAAGGATGGACAATGATGAGCATCTTCGCAAGGCATTCTCCTACTTCGACAAGGATGGCAATGGTTACATTGAGCCAGATGAGCTCCGGGATGCCCTGATGGAGGATGGAGCGGATGATTGTACAGATGTGGCAAATGACATCTTCCAAGAAGTAGACACTGACAAGGTGAATTGGCAATACTAAATCTAACATTATATGCTAATCTTGGAGATTTCAGTCTGACATCAATGTCCTATGAATGCAGGATGGAAGAATCAGCTATGATGAATTCTTTGCTATGATGAAAACTGGAACAGATTGGAGGAAAGCTTCCCGTCATTACTCTAGAGGGAGATTCAACAGTCTAAGCATGAAGCTCATGAAGGATGGTTCACTAAACCTGGGGAGCGGTGAGTAAACATATCCACAGGGCCTATGTTCAATTTATCCTTGCAAAGAAAGTAGTGGGTCATCACCATACATCTTAGATTTGCTTTCTTCTATGTGGGGCCCTTTTGCTTGTGGGCTTACAAGGATCATGGAGGCTGAGGACGTCTTATCTGTCTGCAAAACGTTAGTCGTGTAAAAATGATGACTCGTACCACGGTACAGAATGTATGATTCTTTCCCTTTTCTTCTCACCACTTTTAACCTTCGGTAATTGTTTCTTGTAGACAATGCGAACATTGGTGGGGTGAACTCTGTAGGGCTGTAGTATATTCTAAAAGGAAATGCGTTTTGTTCTGGGGCTCCCAACTTTTGACACCCTTTTTCTTTTGCTCAAAAAACACGAGAAATTAGTAAAGTTATCTGCGAAAACTACATGTAATGCTACGAGTAGGAATAAACTTTTAGATGGGTGCATATATTTTTATTAAATTTTGCTCTCCAAAGTTATACATTAGAGCATGCCTAGCCAGCAATTGCCAGTTAGTATTGAGTTGTTGATTGATGTTGCTAGAATTATTTACATGCAAGTAAAAATTATGTAACTTCGTCCGTGTGCTTCATTCTCAACTTCATGGGTGCATACTACATTCCGAATGATTTGAGAGAAGAAACGAACGATACGGTCATGGTAGCCCATGTTCATCTTATAACCATATCAGTCCAAACAATAGCCAGCCCAGAGCACAACCATTATGATTATATAAAATTAAATAAAAAAACTATAGACCAGTCTACATGGACAGCCCAAATAGATTGCTCTCCAGCTTGATTTGGCCCCTATTCAAACCAATGCACAATCTGGTTGGGCTAACCAACTGGTCTACACTCCAGCTTAAGGGATTGTTCTCAGGTCGAGGCACTCTTTGCAAAACTAGGTTTCCCCCCTATCATATTGGGACTGAGTACTTCAATTTAAATTCTCAAAATCTTATCAATTGGCACACATCATGAGTTATAACTTTCAAGAAAGTCAGTATGATACCGTATTCTTCTATACTTATAAATTATCAATACAACATCTATATTTTTCACTAATAATTATCTCTCGTCAACTTGTTTTTTTAGAAGGACCCTAGTTTTCTCACCAATAACTATCTACCACTAATCTAACTCTTTAGATGACACCAAACCTTTATATTCAATCTCTCATAAGTGCCAACCATTTCCATTAATAGAACGAGGCATAACAACTAACATCTCTCTCTCTCTCTCTCTCTCTCTCTCTCTGAAGTTACCTAGAGGGAAAAGTAATTTGTTCTTCATCATTGCACCAAGAGGTAAGCTCATGTTACCAAAGCATATCGATATCTCAGTTCATAAAAAAAAAAAACAAGGTAATTTAAAAACATCACACAAAACACAAGTTCATACAAGAACATACAGACACTCCTATATGTTTTTCGCTTTCCTTCTTTTTATTGTGTATTATGTCCATCATAAACTTTACTAACTTAAGTATCAGGGGATCTTCTATTTTGACGGGGGCTTGTTTTGGTATGAGAGCCTAAGATAACTAAGTCTAGTCACCCCGTCATCTCATCAAGTAATGACTAATTCTTGTCACCTTGTCAGCTCATCCAACAGAAGTTAAAAGGCGTTGATCTAATTCAAGGTTTTTTTTTTTACTTTATTATGGCACCACTGATGAAAAACTAAACAAAAGCTAGTTTATTATCGTTTCCCACATTAGCCTAAAAGTTCTTTCAAGGATGAAGATTTAAAAACTTTTAGACAAGAGAGATTAACTAATCTCTCCAACATAGAAAGATTAACTCCTTTAGATCTCCAACAAATTATCTATTAGGTGGAAGTGCTAAATAATGTTGTTATATATATATATATATATATATATATATATATATATATATCACACCTTTTCACTTTTTTAACGAGTGAGTGCACATAGGAGTAACTAATTCCCTATGTAAGTAGACACGAGAACACTCATACTTCAACTTTATTAAGGATCCATTCCTGTTATGAAGAGTATTCCAAAACTAGACATTCTAAACTCACTCTAATATAAAAAATAGAGCTTCATTAAGTGCTACCCATGAGAGTGGATATCATCATCGATCTACCTCTAACTCTCGCTCACATACTTATTATAAAAAAAACACCCTAATACGAGACAAAGATCAATAATTGTACATGTTTTTGAAAATAAACACCATCAAATGAAAGATTCTTTAGTTTGTCATCAATTACTACACCCTCATCTCTCCAAGAATTGTTATATACAAAGACCGATTTAGACAACTATGATGGTTTTATAAAATCAAGAGAGCACTTATAGAACATTAGAAAGTGCCTTTGAGCTTGCAACACAAGACAATATGGCTCTGTAAAAAAAATCCTTCCAACAACATTTTATGGATTTGTTTGGGTGTTGTATCACATCCTTAATTCTGGATCCATTATTGACTTTGACAATCTTTATTCCAAAACCATTTCTATTTTCATCACTGGACTTCCAACTAAAAAAAGTATAATTGAGCTCTTTGTCATCACATAACGATAAAATGATAGAATTAAAGCATATTTTTAAAGGTTTGATGAGGAAATTATCAATGTGAAAAGTTTACCCAAACTCACTACCACTAAAGTCCTGAATAATGAAGTCTATAATTCTTTATGGGAATGATTGTACACTTTTCCTAACTAATTTTTCCTTAGCTAAAACATATATTGAAAAATCATATTCGAGTAGAAGAAGTGGACGTGACTAAATAAGAACACTCTCAATTCTAGCAATAGAGAACATAATCTTCTTAGTGCCATCAGCCTCCAACCATAAGATATCGAAAAAGAAAACAAGGAAATCCATTTGTGATTGACTAATGTTTCCTGAGCTCATGAACACACATTCGACCACCACGTGTACTAAGTATTAGATGTGATTAAGGGAAAAAATATTTATTCAATATCTATCTTTTTGAAGAGTAGCATGAACACAAGGAGCCCCAACAAATTTTGTTTCTTTCACTATAATAATGAGCACGATACTAAGGACTTTTAATCTCTTAAAACAGAGATAGAAAGATTAATTGCCAACAATCTCCTCTAATAGTTTTGTAATGAAAGAAATGCAACTTATACAGAAAAAAAAAGAAAAAGATTAGCACATCCCACGATACACTGCATGAGATAAGATAATCTCTAGAATTTTTACCTCTATTTCAACAAGAAAATCTTTTAAACTTTTAAATAAAAATAAATAATGTTTCTATATATATCCAAATGAATTCTCTATATCTCCAAAACGATCTTCATAACAAAATATCTATAGCTCAAATGAAATCCCATGTCTTTGACTAATCTTTATATCTCCAATAAAATATCAGTATAACATCTCCATACATAATGTTAAGCCATAATCACAAAGTATTCTCCACTTCATGTGAAAATATTCTCCATCTCAATTACCCTCTTCTACAACCATAAAAGCATAATAGATTATCTACACTCTTAAATGCTTTATAACCTGATGAAGATATATTCATGATTCTTTGAAATTTCACACAATTTCAAAGAATGGAAGGGGGGTGATGATACAAAAAAACAAAAAAAACTACAGACCAGTCAAGTTAGGCTAACCTAACTGGACTACTCTCTAGTCTGGCTAGGTCAACCCAACCGGTCTGCTCTCCCACCCAAGGGACTGCTCTCCAACCCAATTAATTTCTCTATAATTTAATAGACTACTCTCCAGCCAAGAGACTACTCTTCAGTCCAAGCACTTACTCCAAAACTAGGTCTCATCCTAACCATCTTAGGATCTAGTGCTTTTGTGAAAATTCCTAGAAGCCTAACAACTGACACACACCATCAATTACAACCTCTAAAAAAGTCATTACGATGCACACTCTCCTATGCTTATTCATGAATTGTCAGTACAACACCTATCTTTCTCTCTAATTGCTATCTCCTGCCACATTGTCTTTTTAGAGAGCACCTAACTTTCTTGCCAATATTTATCTCCTGCTAACCTGTCTTCTTAGATGGAACTAACATTTCTCACCAATCATCTGTGAGCACCAACCTTTCCCACCAATGGCATAAGGAGATATAATAACAAACAACTTTTTTATTACTGCCTAGAAGGAAAAGTAATTGTTATCCATCATGACTCAACATGGTAAGCTCATGTGACCATATTGTATAAATACCTTGGGTTACAAGGTAAATAAACAAGTCTATTCAAGAACATCACATAAAACACTAGTTCATACAATAACAACCACACACTCTCCTATATTCTTTGCTCTACTTTTCTTTTTTATGCATATTATTTCTTTCATTAAATATACTAACTTAAACATCAAATGGTCCTTCATCATGATAAGAAACGTGTTTCAGTAGTAGAGCATGGGACAAATAAGTCCAATCACTCGGTTATCTCATTAAGTGGTGTCCAAGTCTAGTTGCCCCCATCGACTCACTAACTAGTGACCGGTCTAGTCATCTTATCAATTCATGTAATAGTTGTGGAAAGGTCCTAGTATAATTTGAAGTTTTTAAAATTTCTCACATGATAAGAAAGAAAAGAAAAAAAAAATCAATGCATGTATGTAGCACTATTTTGTCCTAAAATTAATGCTTTCCTATTCCTGCATTTTAATCACGTTTTTGTTTCCTTATACCGTAGCCTCCAAGATTTCTACAAGATGGACCTAAATCTGATTGACCAGAATAGTCTTCAAGATACTAACACGTGGACCAGTATGATCTTCCTAGCTCCCCCTAGCTAGGTTATAGCCTGACAAATAAATATTGTAGTGCGCCCCCCACTGATCGCGTGCATCAGTACTCCTATTCTTCTACGAGATTATTTATTATTATACTAATAGTTGATTTTTAAAATAAAAATAATAAAAAAATAAAAAATTTTCAAAAATATTTTTAAAAAACAAGCTGTCTCTTTCTTAATGGAAATTAAAAATCGTCGACATTAGCTGCCGCTGATCTCTTCGATCTCTGACTTGCCGGCGTGTGAAATGCCGAAATTCTGCTTTTGCTGGCTAATGGGATAATTGACAATTGGAAAAACGAGCAATTAATTTGTTTGGAAAGTGGCCGAGATACCGACCTTAACCAGAGTTTTTTTTGTTTTCATGAGCTAACGGTCTTGTTAGGCACAGCTTAAACTGTGTTCTAGTTGTCAATCATAGGAATTCGCCCAAGAAATTAGAAAAAAAAACCCTACTTATTTGTTTCTTTCATGACAATTGACACAACTCTGTCCCAACGTGCCCAAACTTGCTCTTAGATTAATATTTTTAGATAGATAGATGGCATGCTATACGCTGTGAATCGGGTTAAGTCTTTATCAATATAAAAATATATAAAAAGATGATAATGTGATAGGAATGTTTAAAATGAATATAAAAAAAAAAATCTAAGAACTTGATAAATGAAAGAGGTCAAACATATTATAGAAGCATTAATTCAAAAAGTAAATAAAAACAAAACATTATCATGAAGGGAGTATTTTATGGTTGTACCGATATACTTAATTTAATTTAATTATAAAAGAAAATTCTTTTTAAAAACTAGATTTTACAAGTAGAAAAACATTGTCATGAAGCTTTATATATAATATTAGCACCAATATTTGTTTATCAAGTTTGTCATGGGGAATATTTTTCAAGTAGAAAAAATATATTTATATACCCCAAGATATATCCTTTTAATTAAGGATAAGAAATAAGTAAGTTTTGTTTCAAGTATGAGCTAACTTTTTTTTAGGAGAAGATGGCTAAGTGTGACATTTATTTGAAAGCAGGGAGGGAGCCAATTTTCTATATTTCGAAGGATTAAACATGTCAAGAAAGGAGTTTTTCACAGCAGAAAATGATTAAATTTTTCATTTTGTAAGGATTAAATTAGGGTTATCTAAAGACAAGGGCCAGGGCCACCCCTACGGATTCGTCCCATACAAATTTACAATGCCCGTCCCACAATATCGACGGCCTTCAGAGCTTCTGGATTGAAATGCATCGACTTTGAGCCATCGATATTGAAGGTGTGTGTATATATATATATCCGCGACCAGCGATCCATCCCTTTCCACCTTATTTGTTAATAATAATAATAATAACAAGAGAGCCTTCCGACATAATTTGATAAAGGTCTCATTTTTCATGTGGGGATGACTTTTGGGAGGCATGAATTGTCAATAAGGGACCACATCGATGACATGTGCTCATCACTAACTTCTGCTATTGATAGAGACTACCCATTCTTCCTGAAAAAATCCATCTTCTTTTTGTCTAGCGTGATTATCATTATGGATATTAAGATGTTGACAGTTATTATTTGCAAATTTGTCACGATGCAAAATTCTTTTTTTAAATAAATTTTGTTGAGTACTATGCTATGGTTTTTGTTAGGTAATCTTTCTTATTTATTTTACAGTCAAGTTTTTTTTATGAACATGAATGTTCAGAATAATTTATATATATTTTAATTAATTTCACGGGTCTTAAAATTAATAATTATATAAACCTTCAGTAATCCTAAAATTTATATTACTCGAACTGGTAACTTATAGAAAACAAATTTAAAATCTGACCAGTTAAATTGTATCTCTTAGAATTATAATTAGTTTTTTAATATTATATTTTGTAGCCATAGTGAAACCAAATATTTAAAAATATAATAATACCTTCATACATGAAAAATATTAATTATAACACAATTTATGGATTCTCCTTTCATACCAATCTTCTCTCCTCTCTCATCCTCTCTCTGTTAAACCCAAATTTAAAAGAAAAACCCAAACACAAATTCATGGCTCGAGACTAAATCAAGTATATTAAATACGAGTATGACCCTTTTTTTTAAATTCTACACCTCCTCCTTTCTCAAGAATTTACACGTCCACTCTTTGGGCTTTTGTTTCTCTATTATTTTTTGTGGCATTTTATGTAAAGAAGAGTACAAATGTGCCCTTCTTCTACAAGTGGATAGACCTCACAACCAAATTTTAGTTTCAACATGGATCGAGATAGCTCAAATTTTTGGCAGATCTGATGGCATGGATGTCTATTTTATAGGTCCAAATGGTCCACTCCTCTTAACTGACTGTCGGTGGTTGCCGGTCGTGTGCAGGTACACTGTTTTATAAAAGTGTCAAATAAAATGGAAATAAAAAAGATATATTGTTGCTAGATGGCTCCTAATTTCAAAATTATGCTATAAATAAGTTTATAGCAGTGGTGAAGATGGTGGTTCACGTAGTTTTAATTTCAAAATATTTTTCTAAATAAGTTTATAAATGTGATAGGGATGATGGTTCACGGTGAAGAAAGAAGAGAAGGATTACTTTTTTTTTTTTTTCTTTCTATCTATCTATTTTTTCATTAAGTTTTCTAGTTGTAGTTTTGCTATTTTTAAATAAATACACATTATTTATTTAATTTTTTCTGCGTTAATTTTTTTTTTGCCTTTTAATTTTGAAATAAAAATGGCTATCAACGTGTTTCTTAAGAGCACGTTTAGCATTCCTCTTTTCCACCTTATTTGTTCATCGATCTGTACCAAACGCATAGGAGGGGAAATACTCAAAGATGACATTGTTAGCTCGTATATTTCAATCTACTAAGCACTAACATGTCATTTCATTGTTGATATCTTCAGCTTTAATTAATAAAGTGTTTGGGATTAATGTTTTGAAATGGGAATCTGAAAAATTTTGAATTTTTTGTTAGGTTAATATTTTTAGTGTTTTTATATTGTTTTAATGCATTGATATAAAAAATAAAATTTAAAAAATAAAAAAATTATTTTAACATATTTGTAAACAAAAAAAATTATTTACTATACTTCCAAATATACAAACCAGAAATCTTAAAGCCTTGAAAAGAAATAAGCTCCTGCTGATTTTTTCCGAGCCTGTAGCTAGGTTTTTCTTATGATGAAATACATATCCATAGAAAAAACTTATATATTATCTTATTATAAATTAGTTAGAGCCCATGCAACCAGTTCTTCTTTTCTTTCAATAATCTAAACTTTCAATAGAAGAATTTAAATTCAAAACGATGAAAATGTCTAGTTGAAAACCAGGTGTAGCTTTTTAGTCGGTCAGGAATAAAAATCTAAAAAGTGATGAAAATATATAATTGAAGCAGAGAATTAAACGCGAATGGTGAAGCAAATATGCTGAGGTTACTTGTAAAACTTGTGCACAAGCACTCAACGTAGACTTTTGATGGGAAGTATGACCATTCCTTTTCAGCAAAGCTAACGCAACAATGTTTTTTTATTTTTTATTTTTTTTTATTTTCCTTGAAGACAGCAGTGAAATGCTTTTGAAAGCACCTATATGCTTTCCAGAAATAACACATGTACGTACACATTGTTCTTCTGAAAAACATTTGTTCCAATGGAAAGAATGGTGGCATCATCGTGGGTTCACATCTGCGCACCCATGTTCCCTAGCTGTCGTATATCACCTCCACTCAAAAAGGGAAAAAGTATGCTTTCGTTTGGGACCAATACCCTATGAAAATCTGTGTAGATTAATTTGGAAAATAAATCAGCCAAGAAGGCAGGGGCCAGCTATAGCAATACAACAGTAGCAAGCCAAAAACTCATTATTCCTATCAAGACTTTGTTCAGCAAGATCATGATCATCAGCCTCATCATTCCCTTCTCTGAGTAGATGAGCGAAACGTTACAGACTCCAGGGAGTTTACCAGTAGATGGATTGAGGTGAAAGTGTTCTGCAACTTCCAAAGCAGTTTTTTTTTTTTATATATATTATATATATTAGTCCAATCATTCTGGCTGACTCTAAAATTGTTAGAGAATAATATAAATTGTATTATGAAATCTCACTAACAGCTTAAGCTATTTAGTTGAAATAATTATTTAATATGGTATTAGAATCTTGATAACCAAGCGGTAACGAGTTTGAATCTCACCATTCCTATTTATTTAATAAAAAATTAAGCACAAAGTAACGTGGGTCTAAATCATATCCGAAGACCTTACCTAATACCTTAAACTATTTTGTTGAGATGATTCTTTATCAAAAATCATATGGCTTGAACCATCCCTTCATTTGATTCTTTGATCCCAATATTATTTGTTTCTTTTTTCTTCTATTTTTTTTTTTAATATAAAAACATGTAAAAATTTTAGAGCATCAAACTAATCAGAATGAATATCATGTTGTCTAATAACAAAATTCAAATATTGAACTAAAAGCATCACAACGGATTGTGGACATGTTTACACGCATATATTGTTAGAAAGTTAATATTAAACAATCTTGAGATTGCATTCAACATCGTTAAATTCTTGGCTTAAAATGATTTGATGACTCTTTAATATAGTATTATTATTTAATCAAATTGTTATGATTTCAAGTCTAACAACAATTTTAACAAGTAGTGGTGTAAGAATATGTAAATTTGAAATTCAAAAAACTTTTATTCAAGAAAAATATATTAAAGAAATAATATAAAATAATTAATGAAGCTTCACCTAACATGTACAATCCCATTTCTTTTAATTCAATTTCATGTTCATCTACTTACTTTTATATATTATTTATTTATTTATTTATTTGTCTCTTCTATTTATTTTTTTATCTTAGTTATTGTTGGAGCCCTTTCAGTAAGGTTTTTTTTTTTTTTTTTTTTCATTTAATCATTGAATCAATAATTTATTATCCGGTCGATTCTGTATTATCTGCCGTAGCCTATGGTCATAGAAAAAACACAAAAATAATGGTATCTTGTTTTTTTTGGTCAGTGGTCGACCACACGTGGTTTGATTTAACGAAGTTATCATCATATGCCACTTTCAAATTTTTTCATGTACGTCAAATTTTGTAGCTGTCCGACATGGGCACACATCGCTTTGATTTGATTCGCACTATAATTTACTTTTAGTGCTGCGCTGAGAATTTAAACCATCACAAGTCATCTTTTGAAAAAAGTTTCCTTGTAACGTAACTGTGTTGCTAACCGTCGACAACAATTTTCCAAACCTTTAATTTGAAACTATAAAAATATTATTTTTTTATGGTTATAAAAATATAACATTACAATTAAGGTTATTAAAAATATATTTTTGACAAACATAAAAAATATAATATAAACTCGAACCATAAACTCGTAAAATCACAATTAATTTTTTTAACTAATTATATATTGATAATTCTAGTCAAAAAATTAAATTACATTAAAATTTGATAAAGTAAATCAATAATATTATAATTAATAAATAATCTAAATAAAAAAACAAATAATATAAATAAATTAATTAATGATATGAAGATAACTAATTATATTTTGAACTTTTGGATAAAGCTACCTCTAACTTCCTCTCCTTAGTCTCCTACTAATATTATATAACTTACTTTTCTATATTTTAACTTGTTATTGTTATCATAGTATTGTACGTTTAGGTTAGCTTTTATAATATGAATATAACTAAACTACTTCTATACATAATATTACTCAAGATATATATAAATTTTGAGTATTTTTTATTTTTATTTGATTTTTTATTAAATTCAAGCTAAAAGTGAAGAAAATCACCTTCCTCGCATGAATATACAAATATAAAAATGGCTCAAATAACAAATTTAATATTTAGATATAAGGTTAGGTTTTGTTTGTTTTTGTGGTGCAATGTGATATTATTTATGTTTTTTTTTAGTTATAAATTTAAAAGTTTTTGGTTAATCAACAAACATTACCGTTTCACATAAAATCATACTAAACTCTTTCTTGAAATCTTGGTTAAGAAAAACTATAATTTGTAGTTTTTTTAAACCTATTTTTTCAAATTATAATTGCAAAAGTTACCACAATATCAAATACGCACTAAATATTCTATAAGTTAATTGATTTATCTATCCTTATATATGAAATGTTTATTTTAATTTAAGTTCTTTTTTTTTTCCTGAGAAGTGATGATTCTTTTAAATTCAGTTTTCAAAATTTTTTAGATATTCATATTTTATCTTACATACTCGTTTGCTGCTATTTGGATAAAAACACCCCCAAACATCCAAAAGGAAAATTAATTAATTTTCAAAACATTAAAACTTAAGAAAAAAACTTAATAAAATTTGAAAACCCAAAACTAGAAAAATACTTAGAAACGTAAGAACTTGAAACATTAAAAAAATTAAAAAAAAAGAATAATAAAGTAACCCATAAAATATTGGTATCTAAATTAAAAGTTTGAAAAATCTATGTCAAATAAAACTTATTTCGTTGCCATAGATATATTTCTATTTGCGGAGACTTTATAGACATTATATTTTTTCTAGGTTTTTGTTTTCTAGTTTTTTTTTTCAATATTTTTATGTTTCTTGAGCTTTTCTACTTTTCCATCTTTTTAAAAACATTTCAGAGTTAAAATTTTATTTTTTAAGAACTTCAAAATTAAATGTTTTTTTGGTTGTTACACGAGCATATTTTGTCCAAAAAGCAGCAGAGAGTACACACACACACACACAAGAGGTATAAGAATTAAAAATTCTTCAAAATATATATGAAAGAATAGACCTAATTAATATAGATATATTAACCAAATCTTTATTTTTTAGATCAACTGATTTTTTTTTATAGCTCTACTGTGCTTTGAAAGTTTTCTCCTTTCGTGAACTTTTAAGCTTAAAATTAAGGTACTAAACTTGAAAAAAAAATATCATACTTAAAAATTCAACAGATACTTTTAGGACACTTGTTAATAAGCTAATCATTGGAAATTGAATGTTGGAATAATTAGTAAGTTTTACATTTCAAGATTTTTATCTGATCACTCTCAACTAACTATTAGATATGTGATATGAATAGGTTAAAATAAAATTTGTTAAAATTTATTGATTTTTTTTAATGTTAAAATAACACCGTTTTGATCATTTAATTGTTTTTTAGATTAATTCTGTTGACAAGATCTTATTTCAGATTAACTTCAAATTAGATTTTATGACTATAAAAATAAGTGGTGTAAATTAGAGGATCATATTTCCAAGAACAATTAATATATCAATTAATTAACATCATGGAAAAGATGAGCGTTTGGATCTAGAAAAAAGATATAAACTTAAATTTAATGCATTCCAGAATTTTATAACTTGAAACAAACGTGCATGGCTGTGATAGACAATTTTGACTGATTCTTTCGAATACGCAAAACTTTAATTGTCACAATTACGCGATATAGATATAGCTTGAGATTATCTTTCAAATTCTGCTTATGCAGGCCCTATATGTGTGTGTATATATATAAGTAATCATTTATGCAATTTTCTTATTATCTAGGTACGACATGATTGCTAATATTTTATTTTCCTAAACTTGAACAAATTTAATGAATAGATTAAAGTGATCTTTGGGACAAGGTGGTTTGAAATTGTATTGCCACCACAAGCATCAACTTCCAATGTGAGGTCAAGGGAGTTTAAAGTGATTGATAACATTTTGTTGAGTATAAGTCAATATATTTCTTCATCTAACATTGCAATGAGATCTAACATTGCAATGAGATGCAGGATGTTATTAATGGATAAATATTTTTTAAATATATTTTTTACCTACATTTTCATTGAGAAAAACTAGGGTCAAGTGAATGGTCTAAACAAACCTTAGATACAATTAAATGCTGAGCTCAAATATACATGGTTTGACAAGACTATCAAACCTAGTGTTCTTGGGCTTAACAAAGTGCTGAGTCCAAATATACATAGATTCAGCAATGTTACCAGACCCAATATCCTTGGACATTACCAAACATTTCTTTTCTTTTCCTCTTATAAAGTCAAAGATATTTTCATCTAATAAAGTTAAAAATATTTTTTTCCTCATTAAAACTTATAAGGGGGATTTTACTCTTTAGCCCCCCCTCTCCATAAAGAGACTCATGAGTTATAAATACATAAGGAACCTTTCAAACAAAGGGCTTTCTATCTTTATTTTCTACTACATATTTATTTTCAGAGTCTCTTTCTATAATATCATAGCTTTTTATTTAAAAATAATACTTACTTAAGCATAAAAAAGTACTTCAATTCACCAAAAAAGATATTTTACAGGTACCAACCACCTTAGCTATGAAGAACGAATCAAATTGTCAAAACTAAAAGATTGACTGATTATCCAAAACATAAGCGCTGCCCCTAACCTATTTGGATTTTTTGGGACATCAACATTGGCATCGTTTATAGGAAACAAATAAAAAAACCATTGATTGTTCTTTTAAGAGCTAGGTTATTGACATCCCTAATCACCATTAAAGGTAGATTACAAAACACTTCTAGAACTGGACGTGTTATAGACCTTCCTATAGTGTTGACACACATGCTCTAACCGTGTGTGAGCAACTCTTCGAAACGTAAGAAAGGCTATGCAATACTTTAATCGCATTAAGTCAGAGTATGATTCCTCCTACTTATCCATGGGCTTAGTACGACAAACAAGTTTAGGTTATGCATTTTCCAATTTCATAAACGCAGTTGGAGTCTCGAGATTTTAAAAAGTTTTCAACAAGTACAAGTGAAATATTTGTTTAAATTGTACAACTTGAGAAAGTCTATTTCGCAACTACCTAGAAAACATCTATGGGAAAACTCTATTCTCTCCTTTCCTAGAACATATATTATGATCTTAATATAAATGTTATTAAGTTGATTATAACTCAAGGGGAAATAAAAATGTACTATGGTCAAAGATTAAGAATATAAGTTTTTTATATATGAATTAAATTATTCAAAGTAACGATGTTTTCTACTCTCCAGGTGCACTTTAGTGTAATAGCCCTACAACACTCTAAGAATGTGATGGACTTAATCTTCTTAGTGCGATTGCACAATTTACTTTGAAAGAAATTAACTGAGTCTCCACAGTGACAATGCACATTTACCTTGGAAGGGATGAATCTGAAGCCATCCTAGTGCAATTGCACAGTTCCTCAAGGATAGGATTGACTCAATAACTCTCTAGGGTAATAGCCCCACAGCCCTTCAAAGATGGGATGGACTTAGTCTCTCTAGTGTGATGACATAATTTTTCTTGAAAGCGATGAATCTGAAGCCTTTTTAGTACGATTACACAACTCTTACAAGGATGAGATTTACTTGGCAGCTCTTTAGGGTAATAACCTATAGCCTTCAAAGGATGAGATGAATTTAGACTCTTTAGTATGATTGCATGATTTACCTTGGAAGAAATCAACCTGGTTTTCCTAGTACAATTGCACATTTATCTTGAAAGGGGTGGATCTAAAACCTCCTTAGTCCGACTGCATTACTCTTTAAGGATGAGATTGACACAAAACTCTCTAGGGTAATAGCCCCATAACCCTTTAAAGATGGGATAAACTTAATCTCTCTAGTGTGATTGCACAATTTAACTTAAAGAAATCAACCATGTCTTTCTAGTGCAATTGCATATTTACTTTGTAAATGATGAATTTGAAGCCTTTCTAGTACGATTACATAGCTCTCCCAAGGATGAGATTGACTTGGCAGCCCTCTAGGGTAATAACCCCACAACCTTCCTAAGATGGGATAGACTTAGTCTCCCTAGTGTGGTTGCGTGATTTACCTTGGAAGAAATCAATTTGATCTCCTTAGTATGATCGCATATTTACCTTGAAACGGATGGATTTGAAGCCTTCCTAATATGATTGCATAACTTTTTAAAGATGTGATTGACATGACAACTCTCTAGAGTAATAACCCATAGCTTTTTAAGAATGAGATGGACTTAGTTTCCCTAGTGTAATTGCATGGATTACCTTGGAAGAAATTAACTCGATCTTCCTAGTGCGATTGTATATTTATCTTGAAAAGGATGGAACTGAAGCCTTCCTAGTACGATTGCACATCTCTTCAATAATGAGATTGACACAACAACTCTCTAGAGTAATAGCCCTCCAACCTTCTAAGAATGTGATGAACTTATTCTCCATTATGAGATCACAAAAGTTACATTGGAAGGGTTTGGCTTGATCCTCAGTATGATGACACATCTCTTCAAAAAGATGATGGACTACCTTAACAACGATGCTTTCCCTAAGAAAATTAACACCAATCTTCATCACCTACCTAGAGATTTATCTAATCTCAAAGGATTCTACATTAAACCAAGCTTTCCTCTCGGTTTTAAGCAGGGAAAAGATCCCTCCTTAATCTTGATTAATGTTAGGCAAAATTCAAAGTTCAAATTTGATATATGTTTTTCTAAGTGTGGGTGTCGGACCCACACAAATTTTTCAATAATCTCTAAAGGTTTTCAAACCATGTATAGAATTTTTAATATGGGCATTAGACCCTGTATAAAATCTACCCTTAACTTCTTTCATTGGACCTATATAAAATTTTAAATTTGCTCTAAGGATCTTAAGCATTATATCCTGTAAACAAAGAAATGAAAAGAATCAAAATTTTAAAATAAAAGATAAATGTTGAGTGGATAAACTTCACAAAATCAGGGTTAGATAAAAAACAAAGGCTTAAATATCTAGCTCAGGCTCCTTGTTGATATGCCACATGTTGGACAATAACAGCCCTATCAAGAAACACATCTATAAAGTCAAACACTAAGACTAGGTGAAAGGCTGCATTAAAGTCCACCTGCATTTCTATTGATTCATTGAAAAATACAAGTTGAAAATGGTAAGAAATATCTTACCCCTCACCATCTCAGTTAAAGTTATAAACCCCTTGAAAAATTCATAGAACTCCTAAAAGAGTTCTTTAAAAGTCATAGAAATATTTCCCGGGGTTGAACAAAATTAATGAATTAGAGTAACATGCGGGATAAGGAAGTTTGTAATTATATCCTCACCACGTAAGCATATTAATGTCCCACGAGAGGTTAAGATATTAAGACATTTAATCTGCTTCGTAGCATTTTTGTTGGTTACAAGTCAATATATTTGCATAATTGTACGGATGCGATTGATGAATACATATCCTTATTTATTATAGAGAGTATCTAGTAGATTCTTCACAAGAAAAATCAACGCCTCCAATTTGTCGTTTTGTTAATAATATTTTTAAATATAACAAATGTATTAACAAAATATCCTAATTTCTCCTCATCCACAGTAATGATAAGGAAACCCGAAAATTATAATAAAAAAACTAAAAAAAGTTTATACAATTAATTACAAAAACAAAAAGCTCCTACAAACAAATAAAAAGAAAACAAAATTGGATTATACAAAAAGTAACCCAACAATCACTTCAAAAAGTAAATCCTAGAATTACTTAAATCCCTTGTATATTCCATTTTTTTAATAAAATATTAATCCATATAAAAAAACATAAGAATACACGAGTCAATAACCAACAAATATTGATCCTTTAGGTATTAAATACTTTTCATTTCATTTTTGTTTTCTATTTCATGTTTGGGCAAGGATTCTAGAAATTTTTAATCAATTTTTTCATTCTTATTTAGAAGTTTTAGATTATTTTTCAAAAATTTCTCGGATAGTTTTATTTGCTTAGGTAAGGTAATATATATACATGCATTATTGGTCGCCGACACAGTCCAAAGCCAAGTCAATGCCCGAATTTTGTAAAATTCAGGTGATCTTTTTTCACGACTTGATAATTACCTGAAGCATTTAATATGTACCCGTCCGTGTGAGACGCCACAATTGCCTCTACAGCGAAATAACGTTTTTCCTTTATATTTTTTATAATTAAAATTATACATATGATATGCACAGTTGTCCCAAATAAGACAATATATAAATTTTTTTTATTTATTTACAAAAGAACAAGACAACATGTGTATAAACGCGTATTTCTTAACTAGTTCTTGGCCTCTCAATCACTAGAATTGTTAGGAGTAAGGGAAAAATGCTCGTGCAAAAAAAGGAATGAATCCCATGTAAATGTAAACAACAGAACAATACACTGCAAAGCATATTGAATAATATTTTTACTAAATATTATGTGAATTAATATTGTCATATATAATATTGTATCCATGCTGGACATTGGACAGGGACTAACTCATCAGCAGTCCAACATTAATTACATTGCCCTGGAGATTTTAAAGATTCTACTTGTTTCTTGCCACAAGGACCCTTTATCCTAATGGTAAGTCTGTATTCATCAAACGTCATCGGTTTGTAGAGAGCTGGCTGGTCCTTGGTGAGCAGTTCCTTGCATGGTTCAAGGAGCAGGTCGCTCTTGGGGTTATAGAAAAGGGCGAGAGAGAGCCTATCTTTATTAGAATTCACAATTACCCTGTGCTCCACGCTCTGATAGATGGCATTGCTGAGTACCTATAATCATATTAAATATATGGATCAAATTAATTACTACTGTTAAGTAACTATCTAATACTTTTTTCACAAGTATCAATGATAATAAGTTCATAAACCTGGATTTGATCCCCTATGTTGATAATGAAGGCATTTGGGATCGGCTTAACAGTGAGCCAGCTGCCCTTCCTGCGGACTTGTAGGCCAGCCACATTTTCGTCAGGCAGGAGAAGGGTCATTCCACCAGGGTCAGAGTGTGGGGAGAGACCTAGTGTAAGGTCTGGCTGGGGACACTTGGGGTAGTAATTCACCCTCAGGCAGGCCCCGACGTTTTCTTCTCCACCAAAAGCATTTAGGAGGGAGTCCTCTTGCAGGCCAAGGTTCATGGAGAAAACCTTCATCAACTTTCCACAAAGTCTGACCACTTCACTGCCATACTCAGCTACCAATTCCCTACAATCAAGATGATATAAAATACTTAATTACTTTGTTAAATATTTGCCAACTATAAGAGAATATATATGTGCATGCATGTATACCTGCAAGAAGCTGGGATTGCAGGCCATTTGTTTTTGTTTACGAGTGAGAGAGGCATAAAATGAAGGAAGAAATAATCACTCCAATCAAGACTTGCCCCCTTCTCCACTCCCACCCGGCTACCATACCCCTCGTACGTTGCAGGAGTGTTGGCATACTCCTGCTTCACTTCTAATGGCAGGTTAAAGAATTCATGCCACACCTCACAAGTCCTCTTCATGAGTTCATGGTTCACACCATGGTTCACTACTTGAAAGAACCCCCATTCACGGCAGGCATTGTCAATGCAGCAGAGGGCTTCCTCGCGGAGGCCTCGGTCACCGGAGAATAAGTTTTGGAAATCAATAACAGGAACATTGACCTCCTGAACGTCGTTGTTTAGTAAGGGTCTATGGGACGGTGACTTAATATAACGCTCTGGGATTGCCCGTATACCACTTGCTGCTAAAGATTGGACTCGAGTCACTGGTTCAGGCCAACTCTGCAAGCAGTTCATAATTTTTTTTCAAGAGGGAGAGAAGGAGATAAAGATGGGAATTTGAATGATGTATGTAGTAGAGATTGTAGTTTGTGGAGTTAAGAGGGATTTGGGAGGCCTCTATATAGGCAATAATGGGGTGGCCGACGACTTATTTTTGAGATTAAAAGTTGTAAACAATTTGATCAGCTATACTCTCTCTCTCTCTGACCTCTGACCAGTTCCATAAAACACAAAGAGATATTAAAATGAAAGAATAATTACTAGGCATGCTAGATGTAAACTACGCAGACCACCATAGATTAACGTGGTCGGTAGGTTCTGTGCTCCTGGGCATGGAAAAAACATTAATTTTGACTCAACTTGGCTAATTCAAAAGGCTTTCTATCAAACGTGTCATACGAGGGATATGCTGAATTACTTTGAATCTGAACGTAAAATATAGTTTAAAATTATTTCTCAAATAGTAACTTTTTTCTGCATACGTATATACTAAGGAATAGATTTTTTTCATGTAATTACCATCACTTGTTCATAATTCATAACCTATATTGAAAACATCAGGTATCTATATATGATATTGTTTTTTTTTTTTTCACATTTATGGTCTTTGATTCCAATTTAGTTAATTTATTGCTTCACATTTGGATGCCAAGGGGCATTTATTTTGCATAACATATTTTATAGAAATATATTTTTCTATTTTTTTTTTCAAATAAGATATTTTGTAATCAATTTTTAGACTTAACTTATTTATTAAATGATATTTTTAATTTATGAAATTTTGCACCTTAGTTTTGTCATAACCAGTACTATATTTATCCCCTCATTACCACTGCTGTCATTGTTTTATCATTATCACCTACTCCTTGTTATAATCATTAATTTTACACTCATTTATTATTATTACCACCATAACTACAATTATTATACCACCTCGTCATCACAACATATTATTATTAAGATATTTCTAAGAAATATAAGAATTAATTATTTTTAAATTTATTAATGCTAAATTCCTTTTTCAAATCTTCAATTTAAGCTTGCAAATATTTTTATTTTATTTTAAATATTAAAAAAACTTGATTAAATGTTTTTGCTAATTGTTTTATATTTATGCGAGATAATGTTTTTATTTATTCTAGCTAGTTGATATTTTATTTCATTTATAAATAGTTACATTTTTTATTTGTAATCAATTTTTCTAAAAGTAAAAATATTCGTTGTCACCAACTCATTAGTTAATAGCCTAGTAATCATGTGGGCCTTGTAAATCAAAAGATGATTCATTGAATAGATGGAAGTGTTGATTAAACATATTAGGTGATGGTAAATATGTAATTATCTATAAGCTTGATTTTCCATTTCATGAAAGAATTGATATTTTATGTTCAGATATTTCGATTTTTTAGGTTAATTGATTCATCTATTCTTATAATCATATCCTCTTATATATCATTTTAAACTATTCCTCTCTATATGCCTTCATATATTCATATTTTATCTTATATAATTGTTTATAATTCCTTTAATAAAAAGCCTCTAAAGCTTTCAAAGAAAACAAATTATTCTTAAGATATAAAAGTATGAAAATATTTTTTAAAAATTTGAAAAAAAAAGAAAGTAGAAAGAAATTGAAAATAAGAAAAACAATATATATAAAAAAGTGGAGCATTCTAAATAAATTGAAAAAACACGTAAAAATTATATAAAAAAGAAGAAGCATATGAAACTATTGAAATGCTTGATAAAGTTGTATCTTTCAGAACTTCAGATACATATTTTATGATGAGTGGATTTGGTTTTATCATTTTTTTAGATTTTACAAGTTATTTTTAGTTTTTTCCTTTGTTATATTTTTTATTGTTTTAATGTTTGCTGGATTTTTTATACGGTTTTTAAATTATTCTTTTATTTTTTGAAAATTTATTTCTTACTTTTTGATATTTTTAAAATTAATTTTTATCTTCAAGGTTTAATTACTATCCATGTAGACTTTCATTGAAAGTATCTTAATTTAATTGCCTTTTAATTTGTTGAAAAGTTCATCCCACCTTAATTACACCACTGGAAAATTTATTTTTTATTTTTTGATATTATTAAAAATTAATTTTTATTTTCAAGGTTTAAGTACTTTCCTTGTTGTATACAGACTTTCATTGAAAGTATCTTGATTTAATTGCCTTTTAATTTGTTGAAAACTTCATCCCCCCTTAATTACACCACCAGAAAAATTATTTTTTATTATTTGATATTTTCAAAAATTAATTTTTATTTTCAAGGTTTAAGTACTCTCCTTGTTGTAGCTAGACTAGGTGAAAGAATATAGACTTTCATTGAAAGTATCTTGATTTAGTTGCCTTTGAATTTGTTGAAAAGTTCATCTCACCTTATTTACACCTCTAGAAAATTGTTAAATGTGGATGAAATATTTCATCAGTATTTATGCTTGATGTTTATCGATATTTTAATTACAAATGGTATTTTTAATGGAATAATATCATAAGCTAGTTCCTCATCAAGAATTTTATTTCCGTTAGGAATTTTGTCGAACAAACTTTTTACACAAAAAAAATACATGTTTTTATGTCCGTATAAAAATCCATTAGTATAATAAGTACCAACAAAATATATTGTCGGTGATGTCATCATCCATGACTTAAATAATGCTAATAGAATAGCTGATGGAATTAGCAACTATAACTTGTTCTCGTATTTCGGGCTATAGTTATAGACATCATAAATTTGATTCTTATTAGATCCATTAATAGCTCCAACCTCTAACTATAACTAAGGATTATATTCCACATGGGATGAAGTCTCTCTTTATGTTTCACATGTATATTGGTGTTATATGACTCCTTAAAAATCAAGTCAAATCATAAAATTAAAAAAAAAAGTCAAGCCTATTATAACTTTTCAAAAATTACTTATAATGAATGCTTTGACTTTTCTATTGACAAACTAATACACCCCTTCCACCTCATCCGCTTTTTTTATATGTGTTTTCACATATAACTTTATCAAATATTTATGCCCAAGCTATGTAGCCTACAAAATGAATCATTTATTAAAAATTCTTACAAGTAAAAACTAAATTAATATTGAAGAAAAATACTAAAAAATATAATGAGTTATTACTAGATGATTTTCATGGTTCATAAAAAAAAGTGATCTACCAGTGTGCTTGCTCATGAAACTATAATTCTCTTTGTTTCTGTTCTGAAATCCAGATTGTGAGAACCTCCTAAAACCATCTAACACCATAAATTCTTGAATTGTTTTTCAATTGCTCTTTATGACGGCACTCAATCTATAATGTTTCCATAACCTAATATCATTGGATTTAGCTTTGTCCTTTGTATATTTATAGGTGTCATACCATAAATTGTGCAACCTAGTTAAGAAAATCATTGAACAAAAATAAGATAATGAAAAAAATATTGCAAAGTAAAGCGTGTGTGTCTTAATATATATATATATATATATATATATATATATATATATATATATATATATATTTGACACATTACATCTTACCTAATTGTATTGTTGTTTTCTCATACTCTCCTGGTCACCCCTTTATTTTTTGTATCCTAATATAATTTTTTCTTATAATTAATTTTGTAAACTAATTGGTTTTCTAAATTTTAAAAACTATAAATTAACTATAAGAAGAGATTATTTACCTTCAAACCTTAAATTTTCCCCACCAAGCCTCAACCATACTCTTCCATTCATGATGATCTTTTTTTCAGGATCCAAAAATAGGAGTTTCAATAAACTAGCATTGTTTTTCATTTTGGAAACCTGGTTAAAGTAAAAAATCATTAACGGTCAAAGAAAAAATATAAGTAAATCTATTCTTAATAATTTTAAACCACATGGTAAATTATTCATTTTGTAATCGGAAAATTTGAGATTCAGTAGCATTAGAATTTTTGGATAACAATAATTGATGATGTTGTCTATTAAAAAATCTATTGAATTGATTCTTGATGAGAATATAATATAAAATTATTTTAAACTATATAATTGTAAAATTAACTTATTAAATAAAAGGTCTTAATTTATCATAGTTGAATAACATGTCATTATATAGTTGTTTGAATTTGATATGTGTGAAATATCTTCATGTCACTACATTCTTTGATAATGGTCACACGGATTGGGAAAGTATGGATAAAATCTCATTCGAATGCAATTCACCACCATCATGATGCTTTGAAACATAATTGATTCATGTTCTTAAATGAAGCTCAAAATAATAGAAGATAAATATTGAAATCTCTTCAATAATATATGCCTCGATATTAAGGCCTCAACATGTACTTGTTTTTAACTTTTTTTTTTTATAAGGTTGAATAAGTATTTGCATGGAAGTAAATAGAGATTGAGTAGCTTAATGTTTACAAAAAAAAAAAAAAAAACTGGCAATTACTTAACATACATGTAGTCCTTAACCTCTTAAATGGATACATACATATGTACTGCACATGATCTTTAACTTTTATCACATAAGCCAAATGTTAACAATGATTAATTTTTAATTTAGAAAATATTACAAATTAGGAAAACTAGAAATCAAGAAGTTTATGAAAGATTTTGATGTATTTCTATTCTTAGTTTTCCATCGTTAAAAATGATCTATTGTATATGTATATATACAAGCTCTATATAATAAATAAAGAACATAATGAATTGATACAAATAATTATCTTTGCACTATCCAGACATTGTTGACATGGTATTAGAGAAGAAGATCTGAATCTAAACCCTTTTCAAATCACAGACAACCTAAAACAATGGCTAAACCGAACCCACCAAACTATGCTCAGATTGCAATCACAAATTCTAGAATCAACACTCAAACCAACTTTAGCCAAAACCCTTACAAGGTTTTTATTTTGATATATTTTATTTTTCATGTATATTTCATCTATACTTTACTATTATGGCCTAATTCCTTAATTTTTCAAGGTTTGTTCAAGAATCCAAACATAGAAATTTAAGGTTTTACATCAATACTTACCAAAATAGCTCTAACTTGACTTATGTATGTTTAAAATCCTTTTCTTCGTTGATTTCACAGCTCCAACTTCTTCTTCTTCACCTTTCTTCTTCTCCAAAATAGTGTCTCTCTTTTAACTTATCCCCACAAGTATAACTCTTATTTTTATATGCTTTTCTCTCTCTTTATCTAAGCTCAATAAGAGCATACAAGGGTGTTTAAGGTGATGTTTTTTAAGAGAAGATGAAGAAAGAGAGGTCTTTCTCCTCTACAAGTTCTCCACCTCCTATTTAGGGAGAGGGGCTGACTTTTATTTATTTATTGGTCATTTGTCCTTTAGGGCCCTTATCATGAATGATCTTTCTCTTTACCGCTCCTTATTAAACCATCTTTATGTATCAACCCTCGCTCTTTAACTCTTTTTTCATGCTTACCATTTTAGTTATCTCATTTTTTTTTTCTTGCTCTCCTTTCTTACTTTAGTTTAGTCCCTCATTTAGTTCAGCATTTGTGTACAAGACAATTTCTATATTTTATTTGTCTTTCCTCTCAGTTTATAATGTTTTACTTTTTTGCTATATTGACCATATTTCCTTTCTGCAAATTAATTAAATTCTCATTTTATTGGCCTTTTCCTTTATAGAATTTATTTAAAACATATTTAATTCAACCATACCTCTATTGGCTTAACAAAAAGAGTGCACCATGACTTCATCCATCTTATAATGTGAATGATGTCATATCATGTGCTTAATAGTCTTTATAGACATAAATAACCTTTACAACTTAAGAGTGATTGAGAAGTATCTTAATTTTTATCATTGATGAGAGTCCTTTCTTTATCAATATTGAGTTTATACAGAGCATGTTGACAAGTTTTACACTTTGTAAAATTTGTATATTCACCATAGTAAAAAATGCAAAAGTTTGGACATGTATCATTTTTTTAGTATTCTAAGCTAAAAGGTTTCATCATAGATTTTGCAGCATAGAATTTGTCTTTCAGCTTATTCCCTTTAGGTGCCATGTTTTTCTCACTTTCAATAATGTTGTCGTGATCGGCCTTATTCAACTCATAATCTAATTTAATGGTAAACACTCATGTAATAATCAATATTTTTTTTTAAGTTATGCACTCATCTTATAATGATCAATCAAAATCTTTCAAAAGTTTTAAAAATCTAACTCCATCTATATTTAGTTCTTTATCTAAGAACATGTTATATGAACCTTCACCTGAATAACCTTGATTAATTATGATTGCATCCATCACCATAATCCTATAAGGATTATTATTATCATTCACAAACTCATGTATGCTATTTGAAATAGAAGTTGAGTCAACCATCCTTTTTTATCATGGTCTTGTAAGGAAAATAGAGTTCTTCATGTGCAAACCAACATAAGTATTTATCTATAAACCTTTTTTTTGTCTTTCTAGAAGATGTATCATTACTAAATCTTTATAGAATTTTTTTTTTAAAATTTTTTACACTTCACATATGGACATATAGTTTTTCCTCCACTAAGATTCTCTGGATTAAAAAAAAAATTAAATTAATAAAACCCTCAACCCCTTAAATAAAGATAATCTTGCCTATACAACTCTTCAGGTGAATTTTGATACATCCAAAAATGATCATCCATTACTTATGTAACCTATATAGTATATTGATGAAAATATTTATTAATAATATAACCATCAATTTAAAATTCAACTTTTTTTAATTAAAAATAAATTCACAATCCATTAACCAATTATCATTTCTATATAAATTCAATGTTATGTCAAAATATGAACTAATTATATTAGCAACAAATAGTCGGTTCCCAACTAATTATCTATCAATTATTCAATTCAAACTTAATTCAATATAATTTAATACTTTTTAAATATTATCAATTCCAAAAAAAAATCAATTTTCTTCAAATTTTTAACTTAACAATAAAATTGACAAAATATGATTGATACTCATTAAATAACCCATCATTTTTTTTATTATAACACACCTAAGTTATAAAATCAAACTTAATTTCATCAAATTAAATTTCTTCAAAATCCTAAACAAACCCTAACATACATACATACATACATACAAATCATACATTCATATAATAAAATTCTTCAGGGAAAAGCTGTACAAACAAACTACGAATACTACAAAAATATTTTAATAAATTAACCTAAAATATAAATATGTTACATGAAAAAATGGGTAGGTTTACTTACTTGGTGTAATGAATCTTTAGGGAAAAAAATCAAGATAAGGATGTTGGCACTGTTGAGTATTAAGGTGGTCAAATTTGTGAGTATGGGGGTGAAATTTGTGACAAAATAGGTAGGAGGGGTTGTCGTTTCTATTGTGACATCAAGAAGAAGAAGAAGAAGAAGAAGGAGGAGGAGTTATTGTAGGTTATAACACTATTAAATTTTTTCTGATAGAATTTTCAATGAAAAATGGCTACGAAATATTTCCATCAGTATTTCTATTGGAATATAATGACGTGTCATATTGGTGATGGAATATTTATTATTTTATTATTTTTTTCCCAATGGCAATTCAATGGGTAATTACCAATAACAAAAATTCCATCACTTTGTTGGCAATTTTCAACAAAAATTATCTGTTGGAATTTTCATTGAACATTACCGATAGGGTATTTTTTTGTCGGCAATTATATTGCTATTTGCTAATTTTCTAATGGCGTCACTCATACATCAGATAACAAGGAAGCTTCCTCTCAATATTTCTTAATTAAAATGTGTGTAAAATGCATAATTGCCATACCCAGCTTAGGGCCTGGGTTACTTAATAGTTGAGTTAACTCATGGATCATATCAGGTCAACTTATGGACCTCTAAGTCAATCCATAACTTAATGGCTCAACTAAATTCTATTATTTTAATTGAAAATGACATGTTTCAATTTAAAAGAAAAATTCCTTGGTTTTGAGCATGACATATTTAAATTGAGTTTTGTCAAATTAATTATATCATAAGTTAACTGTGAGATGAAAAAATAATTATGTTTGACTATGTCAATGTAAAAACTGTTCAAAATAAAAATTAACCCAAACCATGCTTTGATTAACCGAGGCACCAGTATAACTTTTCCGACAATTTATGTTTAATAATTATGGTAAAATGATGGCACCGCCAAGTCGTTGGTTGTTGTTAAATTGTAATTTTTTCATACAATTGCTAAATGGTCAATGTCTCATTGTTCATGCGGTGTTGACTTTGTTTTAGGCATCAATTCAGAAAATTTAGTAATGGAGATGCACCAGGTGCCTGTTTTTGGAATTGATTGAGATGTGCTTTTCAAAATTGTTTATTGCGTGAAAAAAGTATTCAACTGATCATATTATTTAAGTATTTTTTAATAGTTTTAATATATTAATGTTAAAAATTAAAAAAATAATTATTTTAACATATTTTTAATTAAAAAACACTTTTAAAAAAAATACTTTATACCATAATACTAAACATACACTAAACACTCTTTCTACAAACTGTTCATAACATGTTTTTAAAGACACGTTTTATGAATCCATACAGTGGTCTTTTGGTTTCTGTCTGAAGGATACGATTCAATTATTAACATTTGCTCTGAATTGTGTTTGTTTATACCCTCATGCAAGACGGTACAATTAACTTATTTAATTTATTCTTTGATCTGCACCCAACCTATAGAATTCGAAATATTGAGAGTTGATATTTGGTGTCCGGTTCATCTCCATCGATATGTGTTCACATCAGATAGGAATCAAGGCCGGTTCGAGCAGTTTATAAGTTTTGGGCACATCCTTTTTCTAAAGGAAATGCATTTTATTAATATATATAATTCAATCTATTATTTGACAATTAACAAGTTGCCGATAGCTTTAGATATATATGTTGGTTTTCTATAGTGATGTACTTATTCATAGGAAAAAAAAACCATTCTATCTTATCTTAACAACGAAATTTGAATACAAAATTTTCTGCGAGAGTGTCTCCTTGAAAATGAGGGTTTCTTGCTTTTTAGTCCCAAAAAGTAAAACTAGCAGATGATGAAAATAGACCACTGAACTTGCTTGAAAGCAAGCGAAGACTATATGCATCAATTAAGTAGAGATTACTTGCATAACTTGAGCACATGCACCCATCATAAATACAGACTTTTGATGGAAAATATATGTCCTATCCTTCTCGTCAGCCAAAAGATCGAAAAGGGCAATGTTTTTTTTTAAAAAAAAAAAAACCAAAAGAATTCAATATGTTTTCCAAAATCAACACATGCAGATCCACATGGTTCTTCTGCAAAACATTTTCAGCCGAAGGAATAATTTCAAGCAACATATGTTGCGGGTTCACACTTACTAACCGATTTAACAGCTACAATGACGTAAATGAGTTACCTTTTTATGAAAAAATAAACAAAAAGGTTCAGTTTACACACTTCAGTTAAAAAAAATAAACAGATTTAATTGAAGTTAAGGAAGAAAGAATCTCCTAACTATAACTTAATAACCGATTCAAGCATAATCGAAAATAGATTACACTGGGTTTTTGGTAGCCGAATGATCAATAAATTCAGAAATCACACAAAAATAGAAGAAGAAAAAAACCATCTTGACATTTTCAATCGCATTGCATAATTTCCCTTTATTTCACCCATTTATTATATTCCCAGTTGCATAATAACTTCTACTTGTAGGGAAAATGTAAATTTTCGGGAGGCACGATGGCCCTGAATTTTACATTATTGTGTCCACAAAAACAGTCTTCTTTTGGTGCACGATGACAAAAAACACCAAAACAGTGGTACCATTGTTGCCTGTCTGGGATCGACAACTAGCAACAGTGCACCAGAAACACCACGGCTTCTTCTGATCGATTCACACCTTATTATATTGTCATGCACTAAAAATTAAAAACATGGCCGAAGTTGGGTGGAACAGAAGTTATCTTTTCAAAAGGTGATTTCTTCGTAATATAACTGAGTCGCTAGCCTTCTGCAACCCTTTTCCAAACCAAAACACTTACATCAACTTTACAGAATTCATCTTCAAATAGATATTTAGCGTACGATGGTTCTTTTTCCTGAAAAAAAAAAATATCAAAGAAAAGAGAGAAAGCTCTTAACCTTGATTTTTATTGTATAATACCTGATTACCCCCACGTTGCATGCGGGTTAACAAAAAAAAAAATAGATGGATAAATAATTTATGCTGAATAAAATAAAGTAAAAATAAATATGTGTACGTTAGAAGTTAAGCAAGTGATCTACTGTCAAATATCCAAAACGTAGTATTCTATTTTGTTTTTTTTTTTTTTTTTCTGGATTCGAGGAAATTCCATCCTTGAAAAACATATTTTGTGAACTCTGATAAGCGAGTAAAATTCCGACTATTCCAGATTTTTACAAAAAATATACGCCCTGACTCGAACTAAGACCTACTGTGTAAATCTTAAACTCTTTGTGATCACGTCACGCTCCATAAGACTCTATTTTGCTAATATGTGTGGAAATTTTAGTTTTATCATTTTCCGAACAAATAGGTGGAAGTTTTATTGTAAACTTATTTTTAATATGACATTTAATATCATTTTATTCTAAAATTTATTCTCTATGAACATTAAAATTAAATTAAATAAAAAAATAAATTATTATCCTACTTAGCATCATCATAATCAAGACAAATCTCCAAAATCCTAAGAGAAAATAATTAATATCTTAGACTTATTCGAATGTTGTGCTAATTCAATCTTATCAATCCTCTCCTTTACTTGTTGGTCAATAACATGCTTCTAAAATATAGAAGGGTTGAAATTTCCTTGCTTAAAGACAGCCTGTGATTTATTGAATTGTCTGAGTATAGGTTGTGCTGTTTTAAACAAGACGATTGGGAAATATAATTGACTTGAGGTTGTTTGCATGCTTGTGGGCTATATAATACCTCATGAGCAATCATGATCCCTTTGTCAATAATTAATTAATTTTTTTAAAGTTATATATATATATATATATATATATATATATATATATATTCTAAAAACATGTTCTTAATCTTTGATGTTAGAACTTGTTAACTACATGTGTACAGTGTTAGTTCAAAACAAATAATGTGCAAGAAATTGTTTGTATTTATAACAAAAAAATAAGTGCAAAAGTGTTATTTCCAGTCAAGAACGACAAGCTACTAGCTAAACGAGTGAAGTGATTGGCAATGAAAGATTCTCAATCTTTTTCTACTCTCTTGCTTTCCTTCTTTGCTATAGATAGTAAAATACGCACCTTTTTAGTTAGTTCTACCTTGGCCTTGAAGGATTCCACCTGATATTGGTCGTTGATTGCATTCATCAACTACTAATTATACGTCATTTGGATCCTTTGTTCCAAGAATTGTCTTTACAAAGAGAAACCATTTTTGTAGCTAATTCTCCAATTTCTTAAAAACAATTTACATTTATTTTGGCAAGAAAGTTGAGTGAAATAATAAAGTGAGCATTGACAAAATCATGAGAGAAAAAACACAATAATTAAAAAAATAAAACAAATAAGTTTGAACTAGACTCGAGTCAAACCTCTTCCAATATTTGTATTAGCCTCTTAAAAAACAAATTATTTCCTTCATCATCTCTTCCTCTTCCAACATTCATAAACCACTGCCTCCTTTATTCATGGTGAATTGGACTCGAGTCAAACCTCCCTCAAACTTTCTCATAAAAACATCTCAACTTGTTGCTTTTAGCACTCATGATCTTATAGATCCATTTTGGGTTAGTAAATTTGCTTTTTGGCATGTAAATAGATTTCTTTTATAGCTAAAATATTTTTGAGTGTCTAATATTTTTCATGAAATTCATTTTTTCCACATGAAATATATAAGTTTGAAGATGTTAATGCCTCAGTAAGGAAATTTGAGTAAAGTTCTTTATTTTTCGTTGGATTATATCTCAAACCATTCTTCTCAAATACACATCTTTGATTACCTAAAAGTCAATCTAAGTTATCCTTTCCTTACATGAATTTAGTTAAAGAATAATTTTAATCAACAACTTGAATTTTCAAGATATAATTTTTCATACTTAGAATCCGTTTGGCAACGTGGTGGCGTCCACGTTTCCTGCGATTTGAAGCTATAAGCTGTTTGGTAACACATGAACGCGTGTTACTGTTCACTGGGTCCCACGTGCTACTGCGTTTGAAATGCTAGAAAATAAGAAGCAGCTCATGCCTGCTTTCTGCGCGGTGAAATGATGCTACTGTAGTGAACAGTGGAGCATGGTTCCACTGTTTACTAAACAAAGTTTTTTTTTTTTTAACAGTGGAGGCATGCTCCACTGTTCAGTGAACAGTGAAGCATGCCTTCACTGTTCGGTGAACACGTTTTTTTTTTTTTTTTAACTAGTACACTTAATTAATTTTACTTGCACTGTTAACGTGAACAATAACTTTTTTTTAAAAAAATTAGTTTAAGGTGAATTAAATTTACTCGTACTGTAATCTTAATTTTATTTTTGATAATATTTTATCTAATTTTGTAGTTCTTGTCGGATGAATTTTGTACGTAATGAAATTGTAGATAGTTTTTTGTTAAAATAATTTTTTTTATATATAAAGTGTGATTTATTTCATGATGTAATAGCAATAGTTAAATCTATAATATTTAAATTAAAAACCATCAATATTAATATATATTTTTTAAAATTATTTTATAACCTCAATTTCAAAAGCATTTTTAACCAAACACATTAAAACTACTTTTTCTTCAACCTCAATTTCAACCACAGTTTTAACCAAACACCTATTTTTTCAAACCAACCTCAACTAAAAATACTTTTTATAAAACCACTTTTTTTTAACCACAACCACAACCGCTACCGCAATACCAAACACACTCTTCGTTTTTATAGAAAATAGATGAATTACACGCATCTAGTTGTCTTTTAAAACAAATATTCATTGTTAATAAGACATTTTTTTTGTAACATATCAAGATCTTTTGAAATAGTATCAAGTTTCTTTAAAAGCAAAATATTTTTCTTACGTATTTTTTTGAAATCATAATACAATTCTTCAAAAGCATTTTTCAACCCATCAAAATTGATTTTAGAATCAAGTTCATTTACTTCATCAATGTCAATTGAGTTTTTGGCCATCAAGCAAACTTCTTTTTCGGTTATATCAATATTAGCCATCAAACATAGATGGACTAATTCTTTTATATATATATATATATATATATATATATATATATTATCATTAATTTTATTAAAACATGGCTATTTAGGCAGTAGCTATAAAAAAAAGATGAGGAAACTTACATTGAGATATGAAAAAGAAAAAACAAACAAAACAAATCAAAACATCAATAAATCCTAAATTAGTTTATCCAAGACATAATGTCATCCGTATTAATTAAAAGATCAAATCCTAAAATTATGAACTTGTGATTATAGGACTTTAATCAGTACGAGAGACAATGAAAGATCAAGCTAATGGGCAATGTAATATATATTTTCTTAGTACAAAGAGGAAGCATATAGTATTGATGTCTAAGAGAGAGAGGACAGTTGTTAAGAGCAAGGATAAAAATACATTGGTTTTATCCTAGTGTTATGGCATAGGATAAGAAGAAGGAGATTCTGGATATTCAGAATGATGTGAAAAAATGTATGATGTTGAACAAGCCATTGACAACTAGTAATGATTCTATAAAGATTGAAAGTGTTTTAGAAATTGATTTTTAGCCTATTTAATTTGAGTCGGCTAATTGTATAGTGTCACCATATTATAGGTCAATGAAGCATAAGGGTGTAGATATTATTTTCAATGGTTAACAATAACAATAACGTGATAGATGGATGGTCAAAACTCAACGACAAGTTTTTTCTAATATGGAAACTGATGCATGATGATTTTTTTTTAAAATCATTTGTTTTCTTAGTTATTTTTTATTTAGTTTAGGAAATTAAATATTATGCTTAATAACTTTATTTTTTCTAATTTGTTTAGTATTTTTATTGTTTTTTCTTTATTTTTCAAGTTTCCTAGTTTGTTTAGGTTACTTTTAAGTTTATTTAAGGAGTTATAAACTTATCAAAGAAAAGATTACTTGGTGTCATAAATTATTAATAAATAAAATTTTGAATTAGATTTTTTGGTGTGATGATCTTATTTGGTATAATTTTGTAGTGTTTGTTATTGCTATATTTCTTGTATTATTTTTTGTCTACATCAGGAGGGGACTAAGCTAGAGATTGAGAGAAAGAGTAAAAAAAGTGTTGAGAGAGAGACACAAATAGAGAAAGTTTTAATGACATGACGTTGTGTTTAGTTATTTAATAATTTAGCATTTGTTTTAGTGAGATTAAACTATAACTTATAGGATTTGATGAATTACAAATTAAGTATTATTTTTTTTTCTTTTTATTCTAAGTAGTAGATTCATATATTGTGTTATGATACAAGTATTAGTATTGAGTTTATCAAATCACCTCTAATAATTCCTTAATCACATAAATACTCACATTTTTAAGGTTTATAATTAAAAATAAATCATTCTAAGGTATATTTGTTAGTCAATCTGTTTCTAATTATCTTTGAAAAACTAAGATAGCATCCCATTAATGTACAAGCTCTTGTCTAAGTCTATAATAAAACTCAACAACTTCGCTATATGGCATCCAATTTTTTTTTTTTAAGGGCAGACAAACTAGGTTTAGGTGACCTTGAAAATGAAAATTTAGGAGTTCGTTATGGAGTTTAGAAAATCTAATTAATTAGTCCTCAATGTTTTAGAAACTGTATATTTAATTTCAATGATTTTATTTATTTATAACTTAATCCTTTCTGTTTATTTATAATGGACAAACCTTAAAAATATCCCCTATATAGATAGTCTCAATTTTCCACCTAAATTATTTTTATTATCAATTTTACCATCAAACTTTTAAAAATTCTCAATTATAGTCTTCCATATATTTTTAAGACTTTTCATCTAAATTATAGTTTTTATATATATAAGAAATGATGTGATTTGGTAAGAAAAATAAAAATTTTCATTAGGTGTCCTAACTACTTGAATAGTATTAACTATGTTTAGTATAATATTACTTTGTTTGTTTAAGAAGATGTCTTGTTTTTTCATCATGTTGTATTATTCACTTATTTTTTCTATTTATTAAAATAAAAAAAAATTGGAAAAAAATGAAAAGGGTTAAAATGCAAATAGTCTTAAAAAAACGAATTAAGACTAATCAATTAATTTTTAAAACTAGAAAGGCTATTTAATTGGTTTTGAGAAACTAGAGAGACTAATTTATAATTCACTCCCAATAATACAATTCTGGAAAGCTGATGTGGTCATGTATATCCAATATCACGTCACGATTCACGTGTACTTTAATTGTAATAAATTTCGCCAATGTTTGCCACGTGATGTAAAAGTGTTAAAGCTTCAAGTTCGGTAACGTTTCAGTGATGTCGGCCACGTTCTGCCATGGGACCTCCCTCGAACTCCATTTGCATGGCTTCCCTTACTCATTATTTATGGGTCCGGTTTTTATTATTTTCTTTTAATTTATTACCTTTTGAAATATTAAAACTACGGGAGAAGTCTTTTTTCTAATTAAACTTCACAATGGACATGGTTAAAATAATGGCGCGTGCCATCTATTAGCTCGATTAGTACTTTTTTAAACAAAAAGTTTCCGTTATATTATTAATCTTGAATTTTTTAAGCAATAACGCCTTTTAAAATATTAATTTTATCTAACCATCAAAAACTGATTATTTTTTTAATTTAAATTTGAGTTGTTTAAATTGGATTGAAGCAACCTTTATTTAGATCAAGGTTATATTAAATTAAATAGTTAAATTTAAGTAACGTTTAGAAATGTGGTGTAAACTGCGTTCCCAAACAATTTAAATTTTTTTGTAAAAAATAATTTTTTTAATATATTTTGAATCATTTTGATGTGTTAATCTCAAAAATAATTTTTTAAAAATAAAAAATATATATTTTTTAATACATTTCAATACAAAAAATATTTTAAAAAACAATCACAATTACACTTCTGAACATATTTAGAAAATACTTAAAATTTAAGGTGTATGTTCCATTCTAACCTTTTATTTTCTTGTTTTTTTGTTTATTATTCTTGAAACATGTTTCACACATGTACTAAATTTTAGAATAATAGTTATTAAAAATAGTTATTAAAAAGTTCACTTAAAACTTGTTATGAAAAAATCTTATTTTAATTAATTCTTTTCAATTAATTACTATTAGTATTATGTTGTAATATTGGTGTTGTATTAATAGTATAAAAGCTAATCAAAAGATTTAAGAAATTGTGTTTTTATATATAGTTATGGGTTTATCCATTGTGGGTGATAAGGTTAACTAACAGACCCTCTCGCTTGCAACTTATCTTTGAAGTTGTCAAGTTAATTAGAATCCTAGGATTCGTTGTCCTAAATTTGATAATTGAGTTGGAATTTCATTAAAAATAAAACTTAAATTTAATTCCGAATATTTTTATCAATTAAATTTGAAATTCAGTTTAATTAAATTTCAAATCATGAATTTTTTAAATAAATTCAATAAATTAAACTAAGTTTAACAGCTACGATGACATAATGACAAGTAATAAAGATATATTTTGTAAAAAGTTAAACCAGACGAGGCAGCACCGCAAAATTGGCAAACATTGAGGGATTATTAATTGCCGTGATATATATATATATATATATATATATATATATATATATATATATATATCCCATGACTTATAAACATTAAATAAATAAATAGAAGCAAATTTTTATGTCGGCTGAATTGCCAGTTCCTTAGCTATGATTCTTTTGGTCTTTTGCTAATAATGGCATAGCAGTTTTATGTTCATATGTCGGCTCCGTGACCAGTTTCGTTTTGTATTGCCAGTCTTTTTACCAAACATATGCGGATCCAATCACGATCACTCTTTTGATAACCAGATTGTCGTGCATGCATTTTTCATCAAGCCTTAAATTTTGTGTACATGAAGATTATCTGGCAGGGTTTCGTGTTCCCCACTAAAATCATGCTCCGCTCGATCTTTTTCTTTTCTTTTCTTTTCTTTTTGGTCCTTTTATGAATCATTAGGTTTCCATTAGTTGAGCTGAAGATCAGAGAAGCACGTCATGTCACGCGTGACATGCCATATACCTTATAATTAAAAAAAAAAATATTATTTTAAATTATTTATTTTCAAAAAATATTATGGAGGAGAGGAAATAATTAGTTATATAAAATATAACAAGTTGGAAAGAGAATAAATTTATAATTTATAAAAAATAATAAAAATATTTTCATCTAAAATCTCTATTTTTTACTTGGATTAATTTGTCTATTTCTTTAAATAAACTCCAGAAAATAACTAAAAGTATGGTTTCTAGTTACTCACTCATCATCATAAAATTACTTTAATCATTTTAGAAATCGATGTCAAATTTTCATTAATGATAAGCGCAATTATCATTGTGTTGTGAATTAACTAGTCAGTAACAAATTTAGAGCAAAGAAGTGGAAGTAAATTTTTAAAAGGGTGATGCTATTTGCATATTAGTTTTTTCTTTCCTATAATTGTGTTTTCATCAAAGAGATCAAGTGCAGATAGCATTATCTGAATTCCGTAAATGATGATTCATGAAACCTCATAAAATTTCTATTAATTTGTTCTTTCTGTCAATCTCAAATCAGTCTTCCAACTACTACCATCCTCTCTTTTTTGTAAGTGATCCTCATTTTGATCTTTAAAGAATTGATTTTTTTCAATGCAATTTCTAAAACATAATTATTTTACTAATTTCCTCAATCAATATCCATTAACAAGAAACAGAATGTGTCTATAATTAAGTATTAGGAATATTAATTTCCCAAATTCTATTTAAAAGAAACAATCTAAATTAGTTTGTAAATATATCAGAGCTCTTAATTGAGTTCACAAAGGATATTTTATAATTCTAGTCGATTTTTAAACACCTGCTATATTTTTTCTTTTTTCTTTTTCCTTTTTTTTGTGATTTTTGTTAATTGTCATTGAAGAAAGGGTGGTTAATGGAAGGATACAATTGAGAATCATGAAACAATTAGAGACCACTTTAATGTTTGTCATATACTAAAAATGTCACAATTGTTAGGAATAAGAGTGGTAGATGTCTTCTCTAAGAAGAAACCAGTAGTTAATTAACTACTATGCTATTTTGATAGAAACAAATTGCAGTTTTTTATTAATTAGTTGTATTTTCTTAGAAGAATCATGGTTAGTAGGAGAATCATTTTATCATGGGATGGATATCCTTATTTCTTTGTAAAGTTTACGTTAAGCCTTAGTTTCTTAAGACTAACATTAATATTTGATATCAGAGCTTGTGAGAAGAGAGAAACACGAGAAGAAAATTGTAAGGTGAGTGAAAAACAAGAGAAGAGTAAAAGCACACAAGTGAAGACAACTATAGTAAAAAACACAAGTGAAGACAGCTATAAGCTGAGTAAAACATGAGAGAAGAGTGCAAGAAAGCCTCTAAAATTGCAGCAACAATCACAAATGGCATCTAATGACTTTATACAGTCTCCCACACTTTGATGATCACTCTAAGCATTGGAGAATGTTAATGGAAACCTTTCAAAGATCCAAAATGTATTGGCATCTTATAAAGTTCGGCATTCCTGAAGGAGAAACATTAATGGATGCAACACAAAAAAGAATTATGATGAATAAAAACTAAAGGACCTTAAAGCAAAGAACTATTCGTTTCAAGCTATAAATCACTTTATATATGAGAACATTATCTAAAAAGATACCTCTAAGCAGATATAGGACTTCAAGAAAAAGAAATATTTAGAAATTACCAAAGTAAAATGACAACGTCTTTAAGTTCTTCGTAGAGACTTTGAAACTCTTCATATAAAGCTAAAAGAGTTAGTAGATTAATATTTATCCTAAACACTAGTTGTAGCTAGTAAAACAAGACTTCATGAAGATAAAATAGAAGATGTTAGAATGGTGGAGAAGGTTTTACGATCAATGATAACAAAATTCAACTATGTTATTTGTTCAACTAAGGTGTTTAAAGATATTGACTCTCTTTTAATTAATGAATTGAATAGTTCATTTTTACTCCATGAACAAAAAATCCAATAATAGGAAGCAAAAACAAAAAAAAAGTTTTACAAGCTACCTCATTTCTAAAAAGAAGATAAGAAAGAGGCGGAAATCAATGCTGGGGAAGAGAAAGAAGAGATAGGCCTCATGATTCAAAAGGAATAGGTAGATGATATTTCATCAAGGATCAACAAAAAAGGTTTACTGCAAAAGCATTCATGACAACTAATAGAATGTTTCCTTAAAACATTTAGAGTGATGTACAATCCTACTTTTATGCTGAAGGAAATGATGAAACATGGCTATGACATTCACGTTATGGCCATCTCAAATTCAAAGGTTTAAAAATACTTTATGATAATTAGATGGTAATAGGCCTTCCACGAATCAATTTTCCAAATACAAAATATCAAAAATATGTTATAGCAAGCAACATCGTGAGCCATTCCCTCAAAGGAAAATAAGAAGAGCACATATACCACTAGAAGTGATCCACTTTGATATTTATGGACCTATTCATCTAGTTTCTAATTGGATAAAAAAAAGTACTTCATCACCTTCACTAATGATTTTAGCAGCAAAACATAGGTGCAATTTTTATAGGGGATGTCAAAGGCCCTAGAAACATTCAATAAGTTTAAGGCTCTTGTGAAGAATGAAAAATATAGCATGATTAAAACTTTATATAGTGATAAGGGAGGAGAATATACGTCAAAAGAATATGAAAGCAATTGTGGCATGTATGGTATTCAAAAGCAACTCACAACATCATACACACCATAATAAAATGGTGTGTTAGAAAAAAAGAATCGCACCATTTTGAATATGGTCTAAAGCATGTTGACTAGTAATAGATTATCAAAGACTTTCTAGCTCAAAGCTCTATACTTACTAAATAAAAACCCCACGTTTGTTGTCTAAAATATGGTCACTGAAGAGGCATGGAATGGTGATAAACTTATTGCCAATCAGTTCAAGGTTTTTCGCTACTTAGCCTTTTCCCATATAGCAAATTAGAAACAGTGAAAACTTGATGATAAATGTGTAAGATGCATCTTTCTTGGCATAGGTGGTTCTTCTAAAGCTTACAAGTTATATGAGAAAAAGATCATCATTAGTGGAGATGTTTTTTATGGGAAAAAAAAATGGAGTTAGAACACTAACAACTCAATACAACATAGCAAAACTTTACCAATAAATTTTGATAAAGACAAAAAAAAGATGGTAAAGCTCATTACCAAATTATAGCTTTAAAACTTTCTAGAACTCCATCACCAACATACTTTCTTAAACCAAGAAAATCATATAAAAAACCAGCATGAATGGTAAACTACATTAATAGAGATGAATTGACTGATAAAGAAGCATATGTTCATTTTGCTCTACTTGTAGAAAGTGATTTTATTATATTTTAAGATGCAATCATAGAAATAAAATGGCAGGAGGTTGTGAAAGAGAATATTCAGGCAATCAAAAGGAACAGACCTAATTAAGATTTAACAAGTGTTTCAAAAAGGTAAAAAGTGATTGATGTTAAATGAATTTATAAGAAAAAGTTTAATGAGAAAGATGTTATAAAGAAACAGAAAGCTTATCTTATGGTAAAAGGATATAAAAAAAATTTAAAAGGTGACTACAAAGATATGTTTGTTCTAGTTGTCAGATAAGATGCTATTAGGTTGGTTTTTTCTAATGCAACATAATAGTTATGACCTATCTTTCAACTGGTTATAAAATCAACCTTTTACATTGAGACTTGTAAAAGCATGTGTATGTTGAGCAACCTCATAGTTTCATATACAAATTAAAGGAATGGTAAGAAACTTTACAAGATAAAGAAAACACTATATGAACTTAAATAAGCACCGATAGCTTGGTATGTTTTATTTCCAGAAGGAAGGTTTTTAAAAATGTTCATACAAACACACCTTCTTTGTAAAGAATAAAGTTGGAGGAAAGATATTACTAGTATGTCTATATATGGATGATCTCATCTTTACATAAAACGATGCAGCAATGTTTATTGAGTTTAAATGATAAAGGAGTTTGACATAATAGATTTGGGTTGATGTATTATTTTATTGGCATAGAGGTGCAGCGCTCATAAAGTGATTTATTTATCACTTAGAAGAAATATACTCAAGAAATTCTAAATAGATTTTAGATGAAGGACTGTAATTTTATATTTACTCTAATAGAACTTGGTTTGAACTTATACAAGGATCCAGAAGGAAGAAAGATAGATGCTACTCTTCATAAGCAAATTGTGGGAATTCTAATGTATCTAACTACAACAAAGCTAGACATTATGCATCTTGTAAACATTATAAATAGATATATAGAGCATCCAACAGAGCTTCATCTTGATGTAACAAAAAGAATATTTTGTTATTTGAAGGGAACAATTGATTGTAGAGTATTATATTCAAAGGAATATTGATGGCAATGTGTGGAATTATAGATAATGATTATACATAAGATGTAAAACTTTTGGTTATGTGTTTATGATGAGGTTAGAAGTTGTTTCATGGTCATCTAATAAGAAATAATCAATTGTGACCTTGTCCACAAATAAAGCTGAGTTTGTTGTAGTAACATCTTGTGTCTCCCCAGCAATTTAATCAAGAAAATTACTTGAGGTACTAGTATTATATGATCAGAGAAGTTCCAACTACAATTATTAGGACCATAAAACTTGCCAAAAAAAAAACCCTCAGTTTTTCATGATAGAAGTAAACACATAAATATATATTATTATAATTTAACATAATCTCTGCAAGGATGAAGTAATTGACATGGTCTTTTGCAAAAAATAAAGATCAAATTGCAGATATCATGAATAAGTCTCTTAAACCTGTACATGTTGTGTTCAAGAAACCAAGAATTGTGCTCGGGGTATACTCCATGAAGGAAGTTCAGAAATAACAAAACCAGTGTTTGAAGACATCTAGTTTAAGGGGGAGTGTTAGGAATAGAAGTGGTTGATGCACTGAAACCAGTAGTTGAGCTATTTTTCAAGGCATATTTAATTGCTTTGCTATTCTGATGAAAAAATAAATTGCAGCACGTAGTTCTGCTTCCTAGAAAGTAGTTTGGTAGTTAGTTGCATTTCTTTATATTAAATAAAAGTTGAGGAAGTTATCTTGGTATTCTTTCAACTGCATGTTTTGTCTTTTAACGCTAAAATGACAACCTAATTTGTTAGCTAAGGAAATTAATTAAGAGTTTGACACTGAATTGGGACACGTAGGTTGCCACCCTAACCCTATGAATCAGAAGCTTAATGTCCCTGTTATTTTAACAGCTTGTCCTTTGCATAAAATACTAAAAAAGCTACCGGAGCTGCCTCAAAAGACAGAAGTCGGGCACATGACTAGATTCCTGGAGACAAGGATCTCAAACTAAATTATGATGGATCATGTCCTGCTAAAATATGGCCACGCTATTTACTCAGAGAACCTACTTTCCGTTTCCGGATAAATTTATTAAATCTCTAATGAGAACAAAATACATGAAAGCCTTTGGAGAATCTCCACTAATTCTACTCCCATGGAAGATTAGCTTGCCCAACAACACAATTATTTAAGCCATTTGGCAATCCTAGCTAACAAGGTCAGTATGTAATGGTAGCTAGCTACTGATATTACAGCTGCTTTATTAACAAAAAAACAAATACAAACAAAAAATTAAAAAACAAATGAGGGTTTTATGTTTTACCTCTCATCGTAAAACATTACTCATTAAAATAATTTTTTTTCTTTGTTTTTTTTTATAATCTATGGTTTTTCTTTCAATTTCAATTATATTCTTTAATATTAGGTTTATTAGAGATTAAACTTTGTAATTTTAATTTACATTTCATAAGGTGATCTTAATCTCATGATCTGAATCGTAAGTTCGAAGAGTTGACTCAGTTGATTCAAGTTTTTTTTTTCTAAATAATTTTTTTTTTAATTTTATTATTTAACATTAAGTTCATTGAGAATTATACCTCGTGATTTGTTTTAGTTTGTTTTTTATGAGATTATATTGATATCATGACTTGAATCGCAAATTTAGCTAGTTAACTTGGATTTACTCAAGCTATTTTTTTGTGTTTTTTTAATCAATTTTTTAATCTTCATTCTTCAATATTAGGTTTATTGGGGATTAGGCTTCATAATATTTTCAAATTTAATTTCTATCAGGTTATCCTGGTCTTATAATTTGAACTACGGATTTGATGAATTAACTCAGTTAGGTGGAGTTTTTTTTTTCCTTTTTGTAATTGACTTTTTTTTCTCAATTTTATCCTTCAGCATTGGGTTGATTGGGAATTAGGGTTTGTGATTTGTTTTAGTTTGCTTTCTATGAGGTTATCCGTGTCTCATGACTCAGGTCACAATTTTAGCACATTAACTCAGGTTGACTCATGTTGTTTTTTTTTATCTTTTTTTTAATTGATTTTTTCAATTAAATCTTTCGACACAGGGTTGATTGGAAATGATACTTCATAATTTATTTTAATTTTTTTTTTCTATTGAGTTATCTCGATATCATAATCTAGGTCATAGGTTTGTCAGGTTAACCTGAGTTTACTCAAGTTATTTTTTTGCTATTTTTTAATTAATTTTTTTTTCAATCTCATCCTTTAACATTGAGTTTATTGAAAAATATGCTTCATGATTTGTTTTATTTTTTTTAATGGGATTGTTATAGTCTCATGACACGGCATACAGATTGTCAGATTAACTTGGATTGACCCGAATTAATCTTATATTTTTTTCATCTTAATATTTGTAAAAAATATCTAATCTTGAGTATTTATTTCAACTCAAACTATATTTTTATTTATTATTTAAATTGTTTTTAGACCTGTTAAATCTATCAAATTCCCCTCATATATAGTTTAAAATTCTTTTTACTAGAAAAAAAACAACAATGTCTGTACATTCTTTTTATATTAATTTTCTTTGTTTGACTCACGGTATAATAATATGGAATAATAATAGTAGTATATCCTAGATTACAAGGTGCGAGGAAATTCAGTAGCCACTTTCCGGTTGCCACTAACATTATAGCCCTTAAAAGACACGTGTATAGAAATCCTCTTTGAATTGTCCATATTGAGTCAAAATGAACTTTTGCAATTCCTAGCACGAAACCCACTTAGTGTTTAATTAATCTATACATCTACGTATCTTCTCCAAGTTCCTGCCAACCATATTAGTTTACGGTGGTGAGTCTAACACATGATTAATAAGCATATTTGCTTTGCACGATGCTATTCTTGCATTTTATCCTTTTCTGAACTAGTATGAAATGGCATAGCACACCAGAAATTCTTATGGTAACGAAAGAGTAATTATTAATATTTATTCCATGAAAGAGAGAGTAAATAAAAGAAGAAGAATTAGAAAAAAAAATGATTTTAGTAAAAATATTATTATTATTATTAGTGCATTCGAATGTGATTTTCTCTTTTTTATATATATATCTTTCTTCTCAAAATAAATATTAATAAATTTAGTGTTATAAACTCTCAATGTAGCTCATAAAATGATAAAATTTAATACAAAGAATAGTATATATTTGAATAGTATATATTACAAGCACGCACTACATGTTAAATAGAAAAGAGAAAGGTGATCAAATTGTCTGAAACTTTTTGTATGGTAATGAACAAATCAAGTTCGTCACGGCGCCAAAATTAATGAGTCCAGTACTGCGATCTCTTATATATAGGTCAGAAAATCCCCACTTCACTCCTCACACACTACCACTACTACACAACTTCCATCTCCCTGCGTCTCTCGTATCCCCATAATTTACACGTTCTTTTTAATGCTTTTCACCAATCAAATTTAGCGTCACCTTCACCCACCACACCAACAGCAGCAAGACTAACACTAGAAATTAAATTCCCATCTTTATCTCTTCCTCTCTTCCATTAGCCCAAAAAATGATGAACTGCTTGCAGAGTTGGCCTGAACCTGTGGTTAGAGTCCAATCTTTAGCAGCAAGTGGTATCCGGGCAATCCCAGAGCGTTATATTAAGCCACCATCCCATAGACCCTTGTCAAAAAATAACTTTTCACCACCTCAAGATGTAAACATTCCTGTTATTGATTTCCAAAACGTTTTCTCTGACGACCAACGCCTCCGTGACGAGGCCCTCCGTGATATCTACAGTGCTTGCCGTGAATGGGGGTTCTTTCAAGTAGTGAACCATGGTGTTAGCCATGAACTGATGAAGAGGACTAGTGAGGTTTGGCGAGAGTTCTTCAACTTGCCAGTAGAAGTGAAGCAGGAGTATGCTAACACTCCTGCTACGTATGAGGGGTATGGTAGTCGGTTAGGGGTGGAGAAGGGGGCGATTCTTGATTGGAGTGATTATTTCTTCCTTAATTATATGCCTGTTTCTCTCAGAAACCAAAACAAGTGGCCTGCAACCCCAGCTTCTTGCAGGTATGCGTTCACCTTCATAACCAGCCGCATGTTGCTAGTATTCCTTCGTATCTTTGGCTATTTCTCCTTGGTCGGTTATATACACGAGTTTTCTTCAATTTAATCATTAGTACTGGATTTTATTTTATTTTACTTCTTTTATTGGCTGTTGGCAATTTCTTTCCTTGCTACCTTCCAATTTAGCCTAGCGAAGAAGGCACAGTAAGACAGGTTATTAGCACTTTAATCAGCTGACAGTGTGCATAAATTAATTTGATTCTTGAACCGTTTTTTTCCCATCTCAATTTAATGCTTTGAAATATGAAACAGAAGGGATCATATTATTGAAACGAACATGAGAGAATATCAGAAGGATTGTGTCCAATTAAGTTGCAGAACTGTAGAAGAAAAGGAGGTTTGGCAGCAGGATGTTTTCCCAAAGAATTGCTTCACAAGTACAGCCAATAGTACCATCCTTTACATGAGGATATCATGAATACATAGTTACTTAGCTGACCGTCCATGCATATGTGTTGGATGGCATCAACTCCTCTTTTTTTCTTTTTTCTTTTTTTATCATCCATCTTTTTTTAAAAAGGAAAGACGCTTTTGGAGACCAATTAATAATTATATAATTAACAGAGTAAGACAAGAAATAATATTTGAATAAGTATCACAAAGTTAAAAGGGTAAGGAAAGAGAGGAGGTTTATTTCCTATATTTCAATTATTTGTATCTTAATAAAACTCAGGGGATAAAAAAATTAATTGAATCATGCAGAAAATGAATTAATATACACAGATTTGATGATACTAATTGATTTATAAAACAGCTGATCAAGACGTAATTAAGTTTACTATTTAATCGATCATCTTGATTGTAGGGAATTGGTAGCTGAGTATGGCAGTGAAGTGGTTAAACTTTGTGGAAAGTTGATGAAGGTGTTCTCCATGAACCTTGGCCTGGAAGAGGACTCCCTCCTAAACGCTTTTGGTGGAGAAGAAAACGTTGGGGCAGGCCTGAGGGTGAATTACTACCCCAAGTGTCCCCAGCCAGACCTTACACTAGGTCTCTCCCCACACTCTGACCCCGGTGGAATGACCCTTCTCCTGCCTGATGAAAATGTGGCTGGCCTACAGGTCTGCAGGAAGGGCAGCTGGCTCACTGTTAAGCCGATCCCAAATGCCTTCATTATCAACATAGGGGATCAACTCCAGGTACATGTATCTCTATCGATCACTCTTCTTTATCTTGAAGACTACTTCCATTCAACTTTTACAGTCATATTATCACGGGTATTGATGGCAAATTACTCATCTAATTAATGCCTCTATATGTAGGTACTGAGCAACGCCATCTATCAGAGCGTGGAGCACAGGGTTATTGTGAATTCTAATAGTGATAGAGTCTCTCTCGCCCTTTTCTATAACCCGAAGAGCGACTCGGTCATTGAACCATCCAAGGAGCTTGTGTCCGATGACCGGCCAGCTCTCTACCCGCCGATGAGATTTGATGAATACAGACTTTACGTTAGGACAAAGGGTCTCTGCGGCAAGGAACAGGTCGAATCCTTAACAATATCCTAGGCCACGCAGTGAATGTTGAATCGATGACAGCGTCCCTCCTTGGTCCCGTCATCATCTAAAATAAATGTCTAATAATGATAAGCATGAGTTCCAGGGAACAAAGAGCGGGGCAAGTTTGAATCACGTGGTACAGCAATTTACAGCTTGCTTTTGTTTTCAAGTCACTATTGCCTCCGTCTGTTTAGGATAAAATGTCAATCAAATATAATGGAATTCCTTTTCATTGCTGTATAAGAAGGTGGAATTAAGTTATTGTGTATTTGCTCGTACCAAATCGTTAAGTAACAACAATGATTTGAATGTTGATGGAACTCTTCTTTGACCAGAACATGAATTAGTTGGTACACACTTGTTTTTTTAGAAAACAGAACCCAACCATAAGATTTTGTGCATAACTTGCTCTGCTTTTTGAAGAGGAGTTTTCATCTTCATTGACTATATTTTTAATTGTCCAGTTAAGAAAAGTAAATCACATATTTCCGTTCACTTTCCATGACTTCTCTTTGGCTGTGTTTCTGTCACGTGGGTGTTACTGTTTCCACGTTTCTTCACTAATACTACAGTATTTACTTGAATGCTATGAGATGGACACCAAGTTTCCATCGTGATATCTTCAGGTAGTGATGCCATCTAAAATGTAAAGATTGTTGCATCTCTATTGCTGTAATTCCAAGCCATGTGACAATGCACCATACAATAAGCAGCTCCCACTGCATGCCGGGGTTTTTGAATTTACCGATAAAATATTCTATCAGCATTTATATATTTAATATGTTAGCATAACTTTTAACGATAGGCGCTCTTAGATGCAAATATTTTATTAGAAACCTTATCATTGGTGATTTATAGCCTGTTGCTGAATTCTTCGGTAATGAAATAACCAGTGGATTTACAAATTGCAAAAGCACATTAAACAAAAAAATATCTACTTTAATTCATCAATATTTCCGCCGATGATTATTACATATTATCGACAAAAACACCGTATGTAATTCTATCGATAATTTTTTTAATATTACCGATGAAATAAAAAAGTCGATGATTAGTGGCATATTGACATTTATAGTATTTCTTTTCCAACTTTTTGAAATATACTAATAAAGTTGATTCGTTGGTAAGACCGTTAGTAATGGTTTTAAAATAATTTTTAAAAAAAAATCTATTAAACAGAAGTAGAAAATAATTAATAGAAATTAATGAAATATAAAAATAAAATATTTATTACAAATTTAAAAATTTATAAGTTCAAATACTATTAATCTAGAATAGGGGGGCTAAAGAAGGAGGAGAAGGCAGGTCTTTGTCAGGATCGTTGGGCCAATAAGAGGAAGAACATATACTATTTATATGTGATTTCACTCCATGTACAATCGGTGGAGTTTGGTCGTCTTAGCAGCAACATGGGTCATTCGAGCTTTAACTTGTTGGTTTAAAATCAACTCGAACTCTGAAGCTTAAGTACTCATAACTGATTGCAAGCATCCAATGTTTGAAACACTTTGGGTCATGTGCAAGTCCTCGGCCATGGTGTTTAAGATATTGTACATCTAATTTTTATCGGGTCCATCGGACAATCCTGCCTCTAATTATAAATCCAAATCAAGTTCTTGATGGGTCTAAGGATTGTCCACGTATCTCTCCTTCATTCGGGTGTTATATATATCCTAAAATACAGGTTAGAAAATTAAAAAAAAATAATAACTAAAGAAAAGAAATTGTTGAAGTCCAACACACCACAAAGTGATAAGCTCAAGTATCCATGAGTTATTGTACCATTTTCTAATAATCATCATTTTACATGTGCATTTCTACAAAAAGCTTTATCGGTCTTGGTTTGCATCCAAGAACCGTAGCCTGCAGGAGAAAATTGTTGTTAGTTAAACATATTCATATAAAACAAAAAATTAAAAAAAATGGATGTAATAAAAAGAGAATCTTACTACCTGTTTCACAAGAGAAATGAACAGAATGGATCTGCCGGTGTGTATAGCAATGGAACCGTGAATCTGTTGGTTCTGATTCTTTGTACTAGATTGTGACCATCGCACAAAATGCTCGGATGTCACGTGTTGAATATATTATGCCTATACAACCTCTAAGATACACAGAGGTTTGAAATCCTTCCTGACTACCACATCCTTCCAGCCTTAAAGCTTTTTTTCGCATATTATTTTGCTTTTATTTGCATCTCTTATCAAAAGTCACGGAACGTATAGGTATAAATGAATTTTATATTAATAAATAAATAAAAATTAACATATGGGTTAAAAAAATATATCTTGATTTCAGTCTTATCTAGTTGCAGAGTAATTCTCTCAAACCTTCTTGACAACAACAATGTCAGCTCTATCCCAGTAAATTTTTTCCTTGCTATTCAAATTTGTAAAAGAATAATTTCATTAATATTAATAAACTACCTGAATTAACATAATAAAACAATGTTTAAGTAATATTGACCTTAAATCTTCCAAAACATGCATCAATCATATCGTTCTATTCAGGATATTTGAAAACCTAACTCCATTAAAATAATAGCACTTTCATCGATGATTTTATCACCAATGTTATGGTTCATACAGTCTCAATATTTGTAAACTTGAAATTACATTCATTAATTAAAATTATTTTTTCAAAAATTATTAACTTGTTCTTTATTTTTTAGTAGTGCATAAGAGAAAAACAAACTTACATTGAGTAGTTGGGCTTCCACTAGGCATGACACTTCCTAGTAAATGGATCCCGCTCTAAAAGGACCCCCTAGCGTGGCAGAATAGCACTCAACGAGCCTGCGTCGAGAGTGGATGCTTATGACTCAGGTGCCTATTCATAGTCGTCAAAAGCGTTGTTACAAGAACTAGCAGTGATCATATCCATACGATGTAGTATTGACTTTCTCCTAAGCATCTACACAAATTAAAGGATTAAGATACCTTAAATCGTTTCTATTAAAAAAAAAAAAACAGCAGCACCTTCTCTATATGGGAGACTAGCCAAATTTTATTTACCTACAAATACACATCAATTTAAATTTGATTGTCACAAACCAGTTGATTTTATTTAATATCTTCAAATGTTGAATTTGAAGAAAATGAAAAATATAAAATATTATTACAATACATGTATGAACATTCTATTTTGCTATACCAAGTTAAGCAATTGATGGGAATTTCGGTCATTTAAAGAATTGGTAGTGAACATTCTATTTCGGTCTTTTTTAGATTATTTTTTAAAAAAATATTAATATATATTTATTACAAAGCAAACCTAATTATTGAATCTTTGCTTTTTAATAGAATTTTACTTTATAAATAGCAAAGCTTCTTTTCTTTAATTTTTTAATATATACAATTATTATCATAATAATATTATATTGTATATCCCATAAAAATCAATCTAAATTTATAACTTTAACTTGTAATTGATAAAGAGAAGTAACCTAAAATCATTCTGTTTTTGGTTTTTGTAGAAAATAAAAAGAGAAGAAGAAATACATGTCTATTATAAAATTAAGGATTTTAGTCTTTTAATTTGGATCTTTTTTACCGATGATTTTATTGAAAAATAATTAAAAATTAATATTTTTAACATTTTTGTCGGTGTTTCCGTCTATAACATTTAATTCAAATTTTTAATTTAATCAAAAGAATTTAGAAACCCCCCCCCAAAATATGACTGATAACTTTTTAGTTTGTCGGTTATTCCATTTGCAATAAACAGTAATTAATAGTGTCATTGAAAAGTGAGCAGTTCCAAAGCTCTTGGGAAAATACCAACAAACTTAATCCATCTATGATGTTGTATTAAATGAACATGGTGAAAAGTATCATCGAAAAGTGAACAGTTTCAAAACTCTTTGAAATATACCAACAAACATAATTCATTAGTGATGTCATATGTAAAGAACACAATGAACAGTGTCATTAAGAAATAAAAAGTTTTAAAACTCTCTGGAATATACCAACAGACTTAATGCGTTAGTGTATCTGTTTGTATTTTACGGTTCATTGGTAATTTCATCGGTATAAAATATTTTTTTTGGCTATATTGTATTTGTATTCTATATTTATCCATCCTACAAATACTTAAAATCACATTAGCATACACAACACAATAACATTAATTATGTATATAATAATAAAATTACAAAAAATAAATGTTTCCTTGTAATGTAATAATAAATTCATGTCATTATCATTATATTGAAGTTAATGTCATCTAGAAATATGACATTTAATTAATTGCTTTACACATTTGTATTGTGCACATTAATTAAAATTGTCTTCTTCTTCTTCTTCTTCTTTAATTTCTAAAAAAGTGACTGATCTCCGTGACTACAGAAGTTTCTCTTTGTGTATAGTTTTAACACATCTAATACTGCATTCACTAATATTTCTTAGACTAGATAATATATAATTAATAAAACTCTCAATCTCATTACAATAATTCATCATACGCAACCCTTCGGGTGAATCTCGATACATCCATGAACAGTCATCCATTACTTATATCAAACCTATATAGAATATTGATGACAACGTGTATGAATTAATTATGTAAGCTAAATACATTAGCTAACATTGCTTTAACTCAAACTTATTCAATCTATTTTAATAATACTTTTAATTCATTATCAATCATCTACATAAATTCAAATTTCTATATATTTACTGAAATTTTCAACTCAACAATAAAATTGACAAAATATAAAACAGATCTGTTAAATAAGTTATTATTTATTTCATTACAAACACCCAAGTCACAATTTTAAAATAAATTTCATGAATTTACAAACAAATATAGTTTCTTAAAATCTCAAACAAACCCTAATTTGTACAAATTAAGCATTCATACATCAAATTTATATTGAAAAAAAGCTATAAAACAAGTAAACACACAAACAAAATATATATACTATAAAAATTAACATTTTAAAATTTAGTTCAAGCAAAACATAGGTAGCTTTTCTTACTTGATGTTGGGAATCATCAATAAAATTTGAATTAGAACATGGATGTTAACAGACTGGGTATTTGGGTTGGCCGGATTTATGGTGAGAGATTAATTTGTGTTAAAATAAGGGGTGTGTTGTTTGTTGCAGAGCTAGGATGAAGAAGAAGAAAAAATGGAGGAAAGAGGGTTGTGCCAGATCATAAATTAAATATTAATAATAGCGTTACAGATAGATTTTACCGACAAGTTAATTATGTCGATCATTTTATCTATATAAATAACATGTCATTATTCATTTTAACTTTTTTAACACTTTTTTCCACTATAATTCCAAATAGCATGTCTGGGTTGACCATCTACCATGTCCCATTGTTGCCTTATTTTAGACGTAACAAAATGAATAGACATAAATGAAGGCACGTTTATTTGAAGTTTGAAGGAAAAATCTTCATTCTCAAACTTGTCACATTAATTATTATTATTATTATTATTATTAACTTGTCACATTAATTATTCATTTAACAAGTGGTGGGAAGGCCGAGAACTTCTCTGTTTGTTTATCTCTCTTTTTATTAGTTTATATATTTATCAACAAGAAATCTTATCTTAATATCCAATAATCCAACCAATATATTGATTAATATTGACTAGCAACATGGTTGACCAAGTCTAGAATAGACAACCTAAATTCATTCAAGCTAATTAATCCTGGATTAGCTAGGTTGTAGAACCTAACTAACACGGGGCGAGTTAAAATTAACTGAGTTGGGGTAGTTCATATTATAAATTTAGTCTAGCCCAAATTGTAAATAGCAACCAAATAGGATTATCGGATTAGGCTTCCACGCTCTTTCCATGGTGATGGTTCTCTTTCACTTTTTAGTATCATGACCCCCAACATGTTATGAAGTATGAAACCTTAAAAGAAAATCAATGTTTATTTATGTAATATGAGATAAGTAAAAGGAGGAAGACAAAACGAAATAATTAAAAAATATATTTTTGAACCTGTATAAATTTATTTATTTATTTCTTATATGCATAGATATGATTTTCTTTTTTATCTTCGTATCTATCTCTCCTTTAAATAAATTAATTATACAAGTATTGATAATTATTTATCGAGTAGTATAAAGTTTCTCATCTTTTATCTAGTGATAAAATCCAAACTGAATATTTATAGTTAATTAACGTATCATATTTCACTAATACAACATGCTATATTATTATTATTATTACAGTTGTCAAATTTAACCTAAAGTATCGAGTTAATAGCCCGCTCATAAGTTATTGGGCACTAGATTGCCCAAGGTATAAAAAAAGTCAAAAGGCCAAACTTTTTTGTTTTTTGAGTAATTGGGTTTACATTGAGTCATGATCGGGTTACTTGAATAAATTAAGTTTTGATCGAGTGTGTCAAACTTTTTAGGTGATTGAACTATAAACTTTGCTTGGTTTTGGCCTTGAATTACTAGGTTTTTAAATTAAACCATCAAGCTGGCTGCATTTAATGACCATGAATATTTCCAAGATTAGCTTCCTTTTATCATCATAAAAGTTAAATGATTTGGGGAAATTAAGAGATTTTTAATGATGTGGGGAAATTAAGAGATTTTTTAATTATGGATAATAATTTTACTTTTAATTTCGTATCTTTTCGCAAAATGTTTTTTTGGCTTTTTTTTTTTTTTTTAGGGAAAAGGTGGTGCCCATGTCATTAAAAAGACGCATGTGATGCTTTTTGATAGCCAAATCTGATCATCCGTCGTCTCATTGGATGCACAGTCGTGCTCTTTTCCACATGATGTAGTGCATGTAAATAGATAATGGTTGGATTGTTGCCGATGATTGATTATTTAAGTTTTTTTCTTTTTTTATTCTCTCCTGACAACTGAAATATACAATTGTCATCTTTGTTTGTTGTTTGTCAAATCAAATATATTTATCAAACTATATCAGGTCCAAGTTACTTAGACTTACCAATCATGTATGGACTCAACATGGCTGTCAAACCCAAGTATCTTGGGTCTGGCATTAAAAAAAAAAGTGTTTAAGTCTAACATGATTGCCAGACTCCAAACACTTAAAATATTCTTTACATTCTTAATATTTTTTTATATTTTAAAAAAACTAATATTAATCCACTGCGGAACTCAAGCCAACCTACTAATATTCTTAATAACATGACTTATTAGGCATGATAATTGCCTAATACATTTAATTCATTTGGAATTTTTTTATAAAAAGAATTTCTGAATTTTTTTTTTCAATTAGACCATTCTATTATATTGGATCGGAAAACGGAATCGGATTATTGGACCAAATGAATCAAGAAAACACCAAGTTAGTCGGTTTTTCAAGCATTTGAAATTGGTTCTATTTGAGGTTCTTATAATGCATAGTGCTTCAGTTCCGTTAATTTCTGTTAGAAATTTAAAATCTATATAAAAACAAATAAAAAATAAAATGAATATAGTTTTACTCTAAAAAAAATATGGCAAGAACACAAGAGTACTAAACAAATGTATTCGCTCAACAAACCAAGAAAAAAAACAGGGCAAAAGATAGATCGTCTTTCATATATAATCAAACAGGCATCCACTAAATGCTATATATGTGGATGTTCTTATTTCTACACAGCTATATATCATCACCAGAAATGTTTTGGTTGCCTTCATGATCTTCAAAGTAAGATACACACCGAAGTTTTCTGAACAACCGTGAAATCATCCGATGGTTAATGGTGCTTCCATTCCTTTTATTTCATGCAACCACAACAATACAACATGTTATTTAACATAAGAAAAAACTGGGCACTAGAGGTGATGGACAGGTGGCCAAAATGTTCCATGGGAAGTTGGCATCGTGAGATGGATATGAAAATTTTGCTTCTCTTTGAAGAACCATGTTTTGATTGTAAGGATCAGGATTGAGAGGTTGGAGTTGATACCGCGAAGGTAAAGCATGGTTTTCTGTCCTCAATCTCTTAAGAGCTTGAAGGTATTCTTCAGGCTGTATTTCAGCTTTCTCACCCTCCGAATCAGTTTCAAATTCTTTAGCATTTGATTCTGATTCATCACAGAGAGACGGCTGTGAACTGGAGAGAAAGACTTGCTATGTTTTGGGATTGGATTAATGGACGCACATAGGTTTCTGTTTTCCTCCACGATTCTCTCAAGGAATCTCCCTTAGGCTTCAAGCTCTTTTGAACCTTCGGAGCTGCACAAACAAAAAAGAAATCAACAAACATATGCACTGTGTTTATTTACAATTAGGAAAGCAAAACAAAGTTTCATTTTTCACTCTTGAGCAAATAAATCTGCATGAAGAAAAATATGTTGCTACCTCAAGTCGATCGCTCAGTCGCTTTTGAACCTCCATTTGCATCAGTAATGCTTCATTGAGCTGAGCTCCACTGCAAGAATTTTGCAACCAATACTTAGATTAGAACACAAGTTCATGAACAGGTTGAAGGAGATGAAACTACTTAATTAATTAGTAATTAACTCACGATGTCGCACTGAAATTTTGCAACATTTCTGAAATATTTCTCCTTTCATACTTCCCTCCTGAAGGAAGATACCAAAAAATTAGCATACATAAAAGCAAGATTACAAGTACTGAAAATTTATGGTACTCCAGACTTACTGTTGGTTTCTGGGATAAACTTCGATATTCTGTATTTCTGAAAAAAAAAGAAGAAGAAGAAGAGAGAGACAGAGATCAGAGAATATTAAAAACTGATTAACAGAAGCCCTGGATGTTAGTAATCACACTTTTGTACTATCTCAAAAAAACGAAGAAATATATTATATACAAAAGAAAAAAAACTCTATAGTGTGTGTGTGTGTGTGTGTGTTGCAGAAATAGAGCTATATCAACATATACGAGGTCAAAGTATCAATGATCATGAGTGTATTTTAGTTAGTATTTAGTCTTTCAATTGTCAGGATAAAATACAAGAGTGCAGCTATGCATCTTGCGGTCGAAATCTGAATTGACGACAGTGAGAATCCAGGTTGGAGACATAAAATCTTAATGGGTTGTATAGTTCCATGCAGGAGTGCAAGCTAGCTAGAGGAAGAAATAGATAAATACCTGCAAATGGCTCTTGACATGGTAGACAGTCAACCCAGAGATGCCCATAGCCCTCAAGATACCATTTGGTGTTGCTCCTGCGAATCGTTACAAATATAAACATGAGTGATCACATAAATAACAAGACATCTTACAAACCTCAATAAACAGGAGAAACATCACTGGAATTGCAGTGTATTGATAAGAAATTAATTTGGTCAAGCTTTATTAGCAGGGTGAGCTTCTTTGTAGTTTTGATCGCTGAAAATCTTTCAAAAGAAAAGGTTCACAGTATTAATTAGTGGCGGATTAAATATCATTAAATGAATGTACACTGATTAACCAAGAACGTACTGTCAGGACCACCAAGTTGATTAACAGCCTCCTCGAACCGATCGTGCAGTTCTTGCGTCCAGCGCAATCTTTCTTTGTTGGATACATCGGAGCGACTTGAACCCATTGTTGGAATAATGAAGGTGATTACACACTGTCAATGCCACCGTACAAGTAATGATGCACGGACTACGTCTTCTCCCTTATAAGGAGGGTTATTAAAACAAGAGAGCAAGAAAAGAACAGTTATGTAGACAGGGAGAAGATGATTGGGTCGATGAGAACTAAGATATAATTTGATTAAAGAAGATGCCAAATGATGTCTACTTGTCGAGGATAAACCAAGCTTTTATGAGTAGGAGTCTGGATAACTCCAAATTCAAAAGGGTTTATCAACTTTTCTGTCATCTATGGTAAGGAAATTCTTGGGTATCGCTCAAAGTCCAAAAACTGTACAGCTCATGATAAGCATATGTTCCGTCTGTCCCTGTTGTTTTTTTCTGCACTATCCGACCTCGGTCAACCCTGATTATCACCTGGGAGAAAAACAGGGCATTCTGTAGCGAAGGCCCACTCAAATGGACTTTCTAGTCTAGTCTTGCCAAGGCAATCAAGATCCTCTAGTGTCTTGGACTGGCTACGCTTTTAGGTTCAGATTGGACCTAGCTTAGTGACTATTTGGGACATTTCGGATCCTAGCTAGCGTGTTAGCGAGCTGGGCCAGGAAAGGATCCCTTAAAGATGTTTGGTTGCCACAGCTCATCATGGGATCATCGACAGCAGCATATCTCGAGGCCACATTTCCATAACTGGTCTCAGTCATACATCAAGCAAAATGGATGCCAATAGCACAATATTATGTTCCACTCTTCCCTGTTAAAAATCATTTTCTATAATTAGGATAACTAATTAATAAAAGGAAAATGGATGCCACTCATTGGGATGGCATAATAAGTTTAGATCACCAGGCAGACAAGCAGACTCCTGCAAAGCAAGTCATCTCTAGTTTAATATTATTCATGCATTTAACATAAAATAAGAGATCAGATTACATAACCTGCTATTCAAGCAAAGGGTTCAGTTGGGAAGAAGGCAAACTAAACAGTTGGAGGCATCTGTTATAAACAGGTATTTTAACTTTCACATTGCATAAGGATAATGTTCACTACTTTGTCTGCCACCGCAACGCTGACTATGGCCGGCTCCTCTTCATACAAGATGGACACTTGTATTGCTTAATACTCTCAGCCTTAGCAGGAGTTATCTTCACACACTTTCCATGGTACCACCTCTCGCAGACATCACAGCCGATCCAGAATTCATCTGAGTTGTAATTTCCACCACAGCTCCCACATAGAGTTTGAGTATGTTCATCTTCTTCCTCCTCAAAACTATCTTCTGTAGGCTTAGGGTTGTTTTTCGTTTGTCCATCACTTGATCTCTACAGAGAGGAGGAACCCAGTCAGTGGTTCCAGCAATAATATGCATTTAATAGTCCAAACCAGTACATCCACGAAAGGTTGAGGACAAGTAGAAAAGTGTATACATTTGGAAATTAGGCTTGCTGTTGCTTACTGAATAACTGCATCTATGCATCACTAGAGCAGTATATCAATAGAATACCAAAATTGATGGCACCATCAGTCGCTAGGGTGATGCATGATATAGTTCTACACCAGATTAGTATTTTAGTTGTAACAATTAACAAGCAGAGAGAAAAATAAGAATGAAAAGCTATTGATCAAGTTTGAGATTATCAGAAAATAGAGACAGTCTAAATCAATTTTTGATTAATCACCTTTATGCTGCCTCGAGATTTGCTTCCACTATCTACACTAGGCTTTTCTTTCACAGGCTTCCTTTCTGTTACAACTTCAAAGACAGTAGGCAGATCATTGATCAGGCTGAACAGCCTTTTCCTGTCAATAAAAATGTACTTTAGTTTCTAAAGCCATGCTCAACATAACATCACACTGAAAAACTGAACAACACAATAAAAATAAACCTGAAAGCATCCCAATATGCAAATTGAAAATAATTATGTTTCAGGTCTGCAAGACAAACATTACATGCCAAAATAGATGGTTGGTCTTTTAAAGTTTTTATATTATCTGCGGCGGCCTATCCAGTCCTGACCAATTCAAACATATCATAATTTGCCAAGAAGAATAAATATACTACCACTGCATGCTGCCATGTATTCAATTGAAAGCATATCTTGACATTACTTTCTGTCAAGGATTTTTTTGAAGTTTATGGAATCCTTTATACCAAGATTTTATAAGGTGCTAAAAAAATAATAAACAATTTCATAAATTGTCCTTTGTAAAGGAATAACTGTTAAAAAATGAGGATATTATCAAGAAGATCCAATATATGTAATAAATCTTGTTCAAGCAAACCAGTTGATAACGCTACCATGATTCTAAATCTCACCAACTGGAAGGCAATTAAGAAAGATGATCGGGTCATTGATTGGTGGGACATGGTGGTACCATCTATTTAATCATCCAACAAATCTGATGTAAATTTTCCCAAGGTTAACTTTCCTAACTTCATCAACATTTTAGTCACATCACATCAAAATTGGAGAACGAATAACAAAAGAAAAATGTACTAGAATGAGAATACCACATGTCCCTGCAATTGTGCACTAGATTACCTTTCATTCCGATTAAGACGAGCACCAAGATAGAAAGCCACAGAAAGCAACCATGAATCACTATGCACGGCAACCAGTGAAAGCCAGTCTTTTCTGTTCATTCCATCCCTAGCAAAATTAATTCCAAGGGCAGGTTCAGGAAGCTCTGGTGGAACTTCCTCTGCTGGCAGGGTTACTTCCCATGTTTCATTTGGATGTCCATACAGACACAAATTCTCCTTATCTAACACCAAAAAAAAAAAAAAGAGTTAAGCTAATATTCCTTGAGAAATCAGAGGAAAAGCAGAGTAACAGCAAAATGCAAATCTTAAAATTCCTGTTTCTTCATAAATAAAAACATTACCAATTTACAAGTACTAGTTATTTCAAATTCTCTTCTTCCAGTTTTTAATATCCATTTTAATTTCAATTTTCTGTTTACAGAGTCAACAAAACATTGAAGTTCCAACAGTGATGCCCTCAATTTCCACTTTCAAAGCTTAAATTTTCATAAAATCTACCACAAATTCTGAAATAAAACCCACTAATCCTAAAAAATACAGCAGCGGAGATCACATGCAAAACTTCAAATCACTCGACCTCATAGTTTCTCGAGAACCAAACAATTTCTCTAAATTTCACCCTAAACTAGAACCAAGATTCCACAAGGAAAACAAATCAATAATAATTCAAATCTACATTTACACCACTACACATTACCTGGATCACAGAGTCCATAAAAACCATCCACATCTGAAAACAATAAAAGAAAACGTAAAAAAACCCACGATCATATTTATAAAAAGATTCAAGATTTAAAGGAAAGGAAAGGAAAGGAAAAACAGAAAGAACTAAAAATTAAATTACCATAAGTTAAAGCACGGACGACAGCAGCCCTTCTAGCACTGAAATCTTTGAAGATCTCCTCTACGGTTCGTGGGCTTGAAGTCATTTCCATGGACAATTAACTACAAAGATCTAAAAATATATATCTATTATTTATTTATTGGATAATTTTAAGAAATTATAGAGATTGTTGTACGGTAAGAGCATGAAAGAGAGACAGGGGATGGAAGGGAGGATGATACAAAGACAACACATGGAAACGTGAAAAGCGAAACCAAAGGAGAAAAAAGGCAGAGGGAGTTCGTTTGACGCAATTAAGGTTATTTTGCTATTGGCGCGCTCCGTTTTACTGTTTGGCTTCCCACGTGTTGCGTAAACATTTGTTTTAGTAAATTAAATAAACCAAATTAGTGAGCATCTGCTATTGTTATTGACTTTGTAACTTGATGGTGGCTGTACCTTCAAAATTGCAAATATCTACCACCTGGTTTAGGCTGGCCATTTGCGCCTGAGCAGTTGAGCGATGGAGTTTCAAATTTTCCACTTTCTACACTGGTTCTTGCATGATTCCATCAGTTATGTTCTTCAAAATAACTACTCCAACTTCTTCAATTTCTTTTTAAAAAATTTAGATCTCAATCCTTCATTGTCTAATCATCAATGAAATTTCAAGTTATTCGATGATAAAACTCTATCGGGCAGGTTTAAAAACTACGCTATTAACTAAAATTACCACCACTTGAAAAAACACTAAAGACCATGAGTAAAAACATTATTCAGCGTATTTTTATAATTTTACTTTTCCAATTAAAAAGCTTAAAATAGTCGGGGTATTAAAATCTTTTCATAAAATCTATTAATTATTATTCAATTGACCAGAAACAAAAAAGATTTTATTTTCATTTCAAAATAACAATTAAATAATCAAAATACCATTTAAAAAAAAATTAAATTAGCCTTAGAGAGCATTTTTATTTTTTACAATTTTGCTATTATCAAATTAGTTGAGATGCAATTTAATAATTTATTAAATATAAAAATAAAATATGGTGAAACGATCAAAATGTTTTTAAAATAAAAAATTTAAAATTAGTGTTAAAAAAGCTTTTTCATCCTTTTGCAATGATTTTTTTTTATTATTATCATATCAGATAAAAGGTAATTAGTATTTAACTAAATATATATAAAAAAAAAAAAAAAAAACTTGTATATCCAATTTATGTGACAGCATGGAAAAGTCATTTGCGCTCTTTGAACATGGCGTAAAGCGCCTCTTACGACTAAATTTTTATTTTGTTGTTTTTTTGGAAGTGACATAGTGTTTTTTATGAATAACCCAAATCAAAAAATAGAATTAAAAATTTTAAATAAAATTGAAATCAAATTGGAAACCGGGGGACTAATATGTAGTTAACAAAATAATGAGCTAAACTTTTGTTTTCTTTTTTCTTTTTTCTTTTTTCTTTTTTTTTTTTTTAAATTTGAAAGTTAAAAACTTGTTCTTGAAAATGCCCCGATTCAATTCAATTTATCCGAAGACTCTCCTCTCCGCCTTAACCAAACTTCTAGTCCAGGCAACGAAAGCCGAAAAGTCGTCTCCAGCCCCCCGTGACCATACTCCACCCCCACTGACGCGGCCGACACCACCATCCCTCCATTACCCAACCGACACAAACTATCTTCCAAACGACCCGCCCATAAATTAGAAAGACAACATAGTCTCGGCCAGTGTCTTTAAATTAATTTTTTTCTGTCTGACTTGTTAAGACAAAATCAGAACGAGAAAATTGTGGGTTGGCAATGATGGAGGAAATAGGAGGAGGAGGAGGGAAACAAGGAGGAGAAGTGTGTGTGTCTAGATCAGTGAACGAAGTATGGAAAGGGATGATGAATGGGTTAGGGTTTGTAATGAAGTTGTTTTTACAGATATTAAGAGGGACTCCTTCTATGGCTCAATTTTTACTTTCTTATATTGGTTTCACATTTCCTCTTCTTTCTTCTTCTCCTCCTTCTTTTAAGCCATTGCCTGTTGTTGAGATTCCCTTGCAAGAAACCACGTCGAACAAGATCACAGACAAAGCCCATGATAGCAGTTGTCTTCCTGGTTATGTCTGTGATTTTGGTGCTTCTGATGATTGCCTCATTGAGAAACTCACTGTACGTGCTCTCTTTTACTGTTTCCATTATTATTATTTTTGTGGGTTTTGTTTAAATTTTTATTTTTTTATTTTTTTGTCGGGTGTTTTTTGTGGTTATTGGCACTGTTTTTCTGTGTTTTGAATGTGGCTTGCTTAGGTTTTTTATTATACATTTTTTTTCATTTAGGTTAGTTTGGTTTTAGTAGAGAGGAGAAAATGATACGTAACTGTTATGGATTGAATTTGGGAGTTTGTGTGTCGCATGAAGTGATAGTGGTTGTTTTAGTTTAAGTTTTGTTGTGGGTGAAAGGAAATCTGCCACTGGCCTAAATTATGATAGTTTAAATGTTTTTAATAAAAAGTTGTATAAATGCAGTTTATTCTGCAAATGTAGGTGGTGCTTGACTTGGATGAAACTCTTATTTGTGCATATGAGGCTTCTAGTTTGCCAGCCATTATTCGCACCCAAGCTGTAGAAGCAGGGGTGAAGTGTTTCGAGTTGGAATGTTTCTCTTCAGAGAAGGTGTCTCTCTCTCTCTCCCTATATATATATATATAACCTGATACTTTGATTTTTATCAGTATCCTAGCTGCATATTAACATGATCTTACTGGATTGAAGGATGTTGAAGGAAAACCAAGGATTAATTATGTGACAGTGTTTGAAAGACCTGGTTTGAAAGAGTTCTTGAAACAGATTGGTGAATTTGCAGATCTGATTTTGTTTACTGCTGGTCTTGAAGGTAGATGTTGTTCTGTTAGTTTTATTGATCATCCAGTTATTCTTTTCATTTTCCCTCTTATTTATCATGTTTAGATTTCATACAGGTTATGCCAGACCGCTCTTTGACAGGATAGATGTGGAGAACCGATTTAGTCAACGTCTTTATCGACCTTCAACTGTTAGCACGTAAGTGCCCTAATTTATTGCCAATGCTCTTTGTTTATAGAATATCCTGTCTGAGGCAAAAATGCTGTAACAGATGGGTGTTTATAACCATTTTGTGCTGTTACTTTGTTGGTTTATTGAGATGCTCATTGAACCTTGGGCTACACAATGCGGGGTGTGGCATCAACCTTTTGATATTGTTAGCAACTTACTTTCTTTATTAGAATCAAGCGGCAGAACAGAGTGTTCTTAACAGGTAGGGTTAGATTGCAAGGTCAGTCCTTTAGCGTCACATAGGTTCCATCTTCAAACTCAGTGAAGAGAAATTTAACTTAGAATGAGTGGGTTTGGTTATAGCCAGTTTGTCCTCTTTCCTCTTTGGTTTATTGAGAACCTCATTGAACCTTGGGCTACACATGGGGTATGGCGTCAAGCAACCATACTAAACAATCATTCCCTTCTGGATTGTAAGTGGGATTTGATCCCTAAGTTAGGCTATTAGTATACTATTGGTATGGCATCAAGTGACTATACTAATTTTAGCTAGCTTGTCCACAATATTATTCGTGTTACTGAGGCAATATATATTTGATAATTTGGTATTTTAACTTGTTTGATTGAGTAAGAACTGGCATGAGTATATATCAAAGAGTAGCAAGGCTAGATGGCTAGGTCAGAAATGCCTTTGGAATGTTATGTGAGTGCTACCTCTCATCTCAGCTGGCATAATTGTTCCCCTTTTTCTTTTTGAATAATTTCATGTGTAATGGTTTATAGGGTCTATGTTGCCAGTGAGAAGATTTGATTAGAGCGTTCATTTTAGAAATAGCTTTACTGGAAAAGCTAATTCTAGTTCACATATCATTGTTTACCACTTGCATGACTCCTTCCAGACTTGGAAGCCATGTGGAAAATTGTTGCTTGTCTGGAAAACTGGAATAAACCACAAGTTGTTGTCATTTTATTGGATTCTGAAATGAATATAGATTGAGGACCTTGCTTGCAAATGCTGACAATCTTCAACATTGTGTAAACACAGGGAATATAGAGAACATGTGAAGGATCTGTCTTGTTTATCAAAAGATCTCTCACGAGTTGTGATTGTTGACAACAACCCATTTAGTTTCTTGCTACAACCATTGAATGGAATACCATGCGTTCCATTCTCTGCTAGATTGCCATATGATGAGCAGGTAGGAATTCTCAATGCATTAAGGAATTTAACTTTTTTTAATGCTGAAGAATCTTATATACTTCATTTCTGTTTGTTTCTGTCATTTGGCTTCTGCAGCTTTTGGACGTCCTCCTTCCACTCCTCAAAAACCTATCCCCACAAAAGGATGTTAGGCCTGTTCTTTACGAGAGGTTCCACATGCCTGAATGGTTTCAAATGCATGGCATTCCTGCTTCTGCTTTGACAGTGTGAGAATGAAAAAGCTGTGTGCACCTGAGAAAACACATCTCCGTGGTAGCGTTTTGCAGTGATAAATTGTCATTCCATGTATATTATTGTTGTCATGAACAGGTGCTGGTGAAGGGAATTATGTTCTTTTGAGGAACCTGCAATGGTGCATTTCTGAAAATAAGTTATGGAGCAGGTTTTCCATGATTGAGCAAACTCAGATTCTTTTGTAATTAGGCATAGTCAGTAGTGTTAATGATTTTGAAGGTTTTGGAAATTGCTTTTTGTTACGGATTAGTTGACTCTTCCCTTGTATAAACGTTGTGGAATAATTATTTATGATTCTTTTCTGTTTTTTCCGCTACTTAATACTTACTATTTATGATTGGTTAATTTGAAGTAAAACAATTTTCAATTTTCTAGGAAACATGGTTGAAACCACGTTCCCAAGCAGTCACTGTCCTTAATACACGTTTGCTAGTTGGCTTCTTTTTTTTTTTTTTTTTTTGAAAGCTTGCTAGCTGGACTATATATAGAATCACAAGAAAAGAGTGAGGCTATAAATCGAAGCAAATATTATGTGATGTGAGGAGGCATGAGATTCTCATAATACCTCAAATGTAACAGCAATGAACGGAGCATGCACTTCACCATCTTGTTCCCTCAAGCATGGATACTGTATTTATAAACCTAGCTATATGTACAGCAAGTAGCTAAGCATAAAGAGAAATATAATATAATTTTATTATGGCCAAAATAGCGAGCACGATTGTTGGAGCGAAGGTAACACTTGCTTTTGAAATGTTTCCTCTGTGCACTATAGGTGAGGTGAAGCAGAAGATTACTGAGCTAACGAATTTGAATAGGAACAGGCTAAGTCTTAGGGGTGGCCATAATCTTGAAGAATTGGAGGATTATCGCACACTCGAAGAATGTCTAGACAGAGGAGAGGCAACCATTCATCTTGATGTTAGCCCCTTACCTGGAAATCCAGAGTTCGACATAGCTGTTGGGCTTCCGAATAATGATTGGAAGGCAATGAAAGTGAGAGAGACAACCACAGTGGCCGAATTGAAGGACAAAATCATGGAGCGCTGGGGCATTCCAACCTGTAGAATGACCCTGACTCGCCTTGACACAACAATGGAGGAAGATTCTTCCTCCTTAATTGATTACTATATTTCATTGATGGGTGTCATCAGAGTTGCAGAACATGAAACCAAGGAAGTTGTAGAAATCGAGGAGGGAGGTGAGACCTAGAATATTGGCACATCTTTAGACATAATAGCTTAAATAAACCATTTTCTCAATTGAATTTCGGAAAGATTCGAGCTTGACGACCAGTTTCCATAACATGCAGGCAACATGATAGCAATTCTAGCCCTCCAATAATTTCTATATTATTAATTATAATATGCCGACTCCATAGGCAATAATTGGGTTCTCACCTAGCTTAATCATTTTTTTTGTCAGAGTAAAAAATAATTCTCGCTGCAATTCTCTCCTCCATCTGCAAACTGCTCTCCATGCTACTCGATAACTCATCTGTATCATGTATGGTTGAGTGTGTTTATATATATATGATATCATGATGTGAAACAAGATGCCTTCTTTGTTTGACACTTGGGATGTTAGCTAGGGAGTTTGAGATTTTGATAGTTGGATGTACATGACATTGATAAATTATTGGACTTTTTGAACAATTTTGCTTTATGTTTTTTTAATAATGTGATATTTTATAAAGTAAGTTTTTATATTCAAGTTTCATAATGTCAAAGTGAATTGAAAGGTGAGTTGTTTAATGAAGAGTTGTGTGAAATTAAAAATCTATTTAAAGTAATTTTAAAAGGTAAAATTTAATTGATCAAGTTTTTGATCTACTTTCTTGAGATCATCAGTTTAAATCTCATAAATTTTATACCCATTTAAGATTTACATGATTATTAACTTCAAAACCCTTAAGATAATCAAAATCCATACAAGCAAACTCGGACATCCACGTTAATAAAAAAAAAATTAAAATATTATATATAAATCCTGTATCCTTACGAGCTAAATCCACTTAAAATCCTTACAAACAATGAAAGATATGCTCTTGTTCCTGGTTGCAATGGTAACACAAAGGACTTGGAATTGATGACACCTGAATCGGAGCATATCCGATGGGAGACAATTGAGGAAAACCATATAGATCAGCATCTTAATCATCTCTGGTGTATGAATTGTCTAGAGCCAGCTCCATTTTGAGTCATGATACAGCTAATTAGTCTTGGAGATCATCAGTCAAAAGTAGGTTGATTGAGTGGAGTAGATGCCGGCTGTATTAAGTTAATACTATTACCTACCCGAACAACACAATCATCTGTGTATGCCAGGACATGAATGGAATTCTAAAATTAGTCTCATAGATTTGTATTTTTTTTCTTTTAAGAAATAATATCTTATGAACTATTTTAATTTATGATCTTATAGAAACAATACATTTTTTTTTAAATGGAGAAATGTGAAGAAAAAAAAAGAGTCTTGATATATAAGTCACTTTGACAACACTTGTATTCTATGATTAATTAATATTTTGTATGTGCAACTACAATAATTGATATTTTAATCTTTATTTTGTAAATTATTAAATGTTTTTTGTGTAGAGAAACGTAGTAAAATTATTGAACATAAGTGTAGAATTGGTCTTTGCTTCTTTTCTTGTAGATAATTCATCACAGTAGTGTGTGGTATAAAGAACAAAGATGATCAATTTTTTTTTTAATTTTTTGTTGCTCTTAAAAATATAGGGAGATTAGCAGTTACTGCTGAAATGTGGTTTTCCCTTAACCGCTGGTTTAAGTTAAGAGTTATTTGGGTAATGGTTCAAGATTTTCATTTAATAAAAAAAAACTTTAAAAATAAGTAAAGTATATTTATCAATTATATATGAAAATAGTTTTTATTTAATAAAAAAAGCTTCAAATATAAAATGAAGGTTGCCTAGTATCCCACTTGTCAAATATATATAAAAAATAAAAAAATATCTCATTTATAATTTTATGCAATACCCTCATTCCCTTCGAGCCCCCACTCTATCTCGACCACCAGTTCACAGCTACTGTTAGGAGACTTGTAAGGTATGGCGGGGAAGATGCGATGGTCGCTTTTGTAATTAAAACTTGTTAAACCAGCACATGATTCTCAACTAGATCCTCAAAGAAAATAAGTTCTCACCTAGATCCCCCAACAATATTAAGCATACCCACTCAAATTTATGAAAAAATGGAGACGTTTCAAGATAAATAATACGTCCTTGTTTTTTTATGAATTTAAAGGCGAAATTTCAAGATAAGGGTTAATTATGAATGTGGTGAAGGAAAAAGTTACCATGACAGCTAATTTGAGCACATACTCTTAGAATTTCTCAGGAAGGTGATGTGCTAGAAAATCATTACACACTTGAATATTATGGCTACAGAGAATAGGCAGCCTTTCATCTTTCTATTTGCTGATGTTCTTGGTTGCTATCATAGGTACTAATTCATCGAAGCGTTGCCCTTCACGCTGCTATCTGTTTACAATTCCTGTTCTGGACTCTTTTAGTTTTATGCTACCAGGGATGTCCTTGCAAAGAATTCTTGGAATCCATATAAAGATGGAAATAACAGAAAGCAAGAAACAGAATAACAAATATCTCAAGAGCAGACAAGATTTGTTGACAAAAGAAAGTTGATGATAAGAGAGAGATAGAGAGATGGCACTTCAACTGAACCACTTCTATCCATACACTTCTAAGCATGGCAAGCAACCTAAGCCTCCACTTACCTCCACCAGACCCAGGCCAACAAAATTTCAGGTCAAAGCAGCGTCCACAAATGGCAGGGAGCTCATACAGTCTGGTGCTGTCAGGCCAATACCACCGAAGGAGGCAGCCATGGCAATGAGCTCTGAAGGTTTCGTACTCCTGGACATCAGACCAGATTGGGAGAGGGACAAGGCACGGGTGGCTGGGTCATTGCACGTGCCACTCTTTGTCAAAGACATGGACAATAGTCCCGTAACTCTTTTGAAGAAGTGGGTTCATTTTGGATACATTGGCTTATGGACTGGCCAAAATTTCACCACGTTGAATCCTGATTTTCTCCAGCAAGTGGAGGCCAAAGTTCCTGACAAGGATGCCAAGCTTCTTGTGGCTTGTGGTGAAGGACTAAGGTAAGAAAGATTGGTGTTTGTTTCTTAGAAATCTTTGTTAAAACAGGCTACTAGCCCAAAATGAAGTGACAGATATGGTTCTATAGCCACCTTGCTTTACTTTGTTGCGATGGCTCAGGTCCATTATGGCAGCTTCGAAGCTGTACGCGGGAGGATTCAAGAACTTGGGATGGCTTGCTGGAGGATTCAATCGTTCTGCAGTTAGTGATTTCCCAGCTGTTGAAGGTTCAGAAAAATTGCAATATGCAACCATAGGTGGTGTTTCCTACTTCTTCCTTCAATTACTCATACTGTTGCAAGCCGTGGGCAAGGATGATTGATTGGCAAATAATGTGATATCCTCTCAAAATCTGTGAGCGTTTTGAGGCAGTTTTTTTATGGTAATGTTGGCTAGAAAGTCCAGACGTTTTTAAGCATGTCTTGACGTTGCTAATATTTAATGCTGGCTACAGAAATGCATGTTAAACAGAACACATTTCCCACTGTGCATCCCAAATCATAACTCTGCCATCACAGTTCAAAATGCATGAACATTCCCAATGGCAGGTACGAATCATGCAGGCTTGTCAAAAGATGAGGAAAAAGACACATTTGCTCACAAAATTGAATGCCACATGCTTAAAAAATCAACCTTCAAGATCAAACAAGATCTTAGAGCCTTAAGAGTTGAATTAAACCATGAATAAATAGTCTAACAAGGAAAGGGACATTTATTGGATTGTCTCTGTGGTGCTCCTAGTATCGGATGAAAAGAAAAGGTAAAAGCAATTGAAAAGATCTGCACTTGGCAAATATTATACACAAAGTAGCCAAGTGCTTGTGGACTGCTTTTGGATGACTTGAACACAGCTACATCAGAGAAGACTCCTGCAGAAAATACAATCAAACAAAATCAGCAAGCTCTCCACCATCTACGTTGCTGAAAATATTTCTGCAAGATTACAATACAACGATCGGAAAGAATTGGTAAATTGGGAAAAACAGTACAAGCAGCTGAATAGGCAAGCATGTATTGAAAGACAAACAGGAACATTCAGCAGGGCTACAAGTTCCGCAAGCGATAACATATAAATATCAGTAACAAGACCAAAACTTGAGATCTCTCAAGTCTCGAATAATCACAAACTCTTACCACCTCCACGAGATGCTACAAGGGTGAAAAAGTATCTATCACTGGAAAGGAGCATTTCTAATCTTGTCATCCATGCCAAAATTCGAATTTAAAGATGAAGCATAAAGCAATCACATGAGATTCCTAAGGCTTGCCTCCTAATGAATTCATGGTGAGATGCAAAGCAACCAACTATGAAGATATCCAAACCATTCCTAGTCAGACTCTTTAAAAAAATTACAATTGTAAGCTATTCTCAGTAATTATTTTATTTTATTATTTTATTTTCTTTGGTCCTTTTGGGGGCAAGAACTTGCTAGTTTCAAGAAGCTCTATCTGTGCCCAGATGCAGCCTATAATGGCGTGATATGTGATATTAAATCTCCAATAAACCAAAGGAAACAATAAGATTTTCTTTCGTTTCTTAGTGATATGCAGCAGTTCCAAGCTGCATGGTCACACCTCCAGGACCAAGAACAGGTCAGTGAATCAACAATACAAGTAATCACCTGGTTTTAACTTTCTTAAATTTGACAAGGGAACAAATCTTCAATAGAAAACAGCAACATGTCCACAGATATCAATCATTGGCGTTTATCTGAGATTGTTTTAACAAGAATCAACGAGGTTAACATAATTTTTTAAATCAAAGAAAAATCCGCAGAAGTAAAATAGAATAATTATGTCGATGTTGTGCATACTGTCAAATCCTTGAGTAAGAGCACTGGGACAACAAAGAAGCCAAAATAAGCAGCCAAACACCAGTAATCACAACACTTTCTCTTCACTTACAGCTACAGACTAGACTCAAAAAAATGCCTCAGTCCCACATCAAGGAGCACATACATAAACATATAAGTTTCCAGATTATCATTGTTAAAGACAGAAAACAAATAGCCATCAACTGATCAAAGGGATAATAAGCTATTAATTAAAGATAGAACATAAAAGGTGCCATATATTTGACCATTGACAAATAAACAACGCCACCCAAGATAGTAACACCATCTAAAACATAACAAAGTACAAGAATTATAAAATCTAGAAAACATCAAATCCAAAAACCAACAACCTTAATAAAATTACTACTATCAAGCACCAACATCTTTGAACCTCACCTTGAGCCACCCCCAACAAACCACCAAACCCCCCCTCCTAATCCGACCGACTAGCAAACCTCTCCACCTTCTTATCATTCAAATTAAGCCCCACCATAGCCTCACCAAGCCCACAACTCACCTCAGCCAGCAACTCAGGATCACTATAATGGGTAACAGCCTGCACGATAGCTCTCCCCCTCTTAACCGGATCCCCACTCTTAAAAACCCCAGACCCAACAAACACCCCATCGCATCCCAACTGCATCATCAACGCTGCATCAGCAGGAGTAGCCACTCCACCCGCCGCGAATTGCACAACAGGCAACCTCCCGAGCTGCTTTGTCTGCATAACCAAATCATAAGGCGCAGCGATCTTTTTTGCAAAGGTAAAAACCTCATCATCATCCATATTTCTCAACATCCTTATATCCCCCATCACAGACCTAACATGCCTAACAGCTTCAATAACGTTCCCCGTGCCCGCCTCGCCTTTAGTCCTAATCATTGCCGCTCCTTCCCTTATCCTCCTCAAGGCCTCACCCAAATTCCGGCATCCGCAAACAAAAGGGATGCGGAAGTTATGTTTGTTAATGTGATTGTCTTCATCAGCCAGTGTAAGAACCTCGGATTCGTCAACATAATCGACACCAATCGCCTCAAGGATTTGGGCTTCGACGAAATGCCCGATTCGGGCTTTCGCCATGACAGGGATGGTCACTGCTTGTTTTATTTCTTTGATGAGCTGAGGGTCGCTCATGCGTGCCACACCACCTTGTGCACGGATGTCGGCGGGGACTCGTTCTAATGCCATGACGGCGCAAGCTCCGGCTTCTTCGGCTATACGGGCTTGTTCAGCGGTGACCACGTCCATTATGACCCCGCCTCTGAGCATTTGAGCTAGGCCTACCTTAACGGAGAATGGGGATTTTTTGGTTTCTGTTATTGTTCCATTGCCGTAGACAGCCACAACTCCGGTTCCTGCCATTTTTTTCAGAGAGAGAAAGGGATAGATTGGTTTTGGATGGGTTGTGAGACAGAAAGAGAGAGAGAGGCGGCGATAGAGGAGAGGGGGTTGTGGTGCTTAAGTAGTGAGAGCGGTGGGGCTGTTGAATGGTTCTTATTTATTTGGAAAACATCGACTTTAGTCCTACAATTATAAAGATGTATTCAATTTGATTTATAAATATTTTTTATTCTTAAATAGATGGTTAAAAAAAATCTTAAATTTCAAATTGGCCCAGTTATAATGTGTCAATTAATAAAATTAATTTTTTGATGAATAATTTTGTTATCATATGTGAGCTTGGTTCGAAGGGGGTGAAGGCTATTTCATAATTTTGTAAAATGGTTTTGATAGAGAGATTAAATGAGAGTTGGGGGACTAATCTGAGTAGCCTTAATTCTTACTGGTTGAGGAGGGAGGTTGTGTCTCGATGATATGAGATTCTGATCGGACGGTTGAAAAGAGTCTTGGAGGGGGTGGGGTCAGGTATATTTTCGGAACTTGGAGGCCACGCCTTCCTTTCGATATGCGGAACCTCGGTTTGGGGAATCAGCTCAGCTTACGTGGGGAATCAAGGTTCTTTTGTTTATTTGACTGAAAGGAATTTTTGCCCTACCCAATTTGCCTCGGATTTTTGAACGGCCTATTATTTCATTTTTGTTTTATTTGAAGTAACAATTGATTGGTTTTAAAAGTTTTTTTGTTTTTATAAAAATAATTTTTTTATTTTTTAAATTAATATATTAAAATGATTAAAAATATTAATTTGAAATTTTTTTAAAAAAATCAAAAATCTTAAAAATTCGGACCACGCCTAAAATAACTTAAATTATAAATAAAAGGATAAAAAGAGTAATTAAGGCATGACATATAAATCAATTTAATATGGAATTTTTTGAAAAGCTTAAATTAAGGGAGGAGATTTTTCATACATCGGACCACGCCTAAAAGAACGTATTGTAGATGGTATGAGATGATTTGAAATCAAAATTGTATCCATATTTGACTAACAAAAAAAAAAAAAAGAATTCCTGGACAGGCGGACTGTACATGGCCACTAGTATATTCAGAAAATACTTTTTTTTTTCTCGTACTCGATGGAGAAGAGGAGAGGTGATAAGGTAGGATTTTAAGTGGCTGGGACAAAGGAGAGGAAGGCTGCGGCTCATTTCCAATCCTGATAAAATTTATCCTCCCCACAAAGAAAGTGTGGAAATGGTCATGCAGTCGTCTTCGATTTGTCCTCCTCATTTTATTTCTCTTGTTAAACATGATTAAACAATGTGGGGTCAGGGGGGATGGGTTTTGGAAAAAGGTTTGCATTTGTTGACTGTCGTTTACTCTTCTGGGTCGCTTTCAGTATGAAAGAGCAAGCAAATCTTTATTTTGCTTTCTGTTAAAATATGATTGGTAAAGTATTTAGTCTAATTAAGTTTGATTGTTTTTCTTTTCCTAAGGCGCAGCTGACTGATTACTGGTCATCTGGTTTTAACTTTTAAGAAATGACAGGGAGCGTTACCAGTATTGAAGCCATATGCAATGTTGTCATGAGAAACAACTCTCTCGCCTCCGCTGGCTTCACTAGATATTAGAGATCATATCTTAATTTCTTTTGTTATCTATTTAAACCTAAAATAGTTAATTAACCTGATAAAAATCAAATCATCCTGTTGATCAGCTCCTTCGGTCGCAGCAAAACCAGACATCACGTTTTTGCCGCATAATGAAGCTCTCGGAGACCAAATATGGAAAAACAGAAGATAACATATTGCATTAAAACTTTGGATCCTGGGTCCTAGGTAACATGTATGCTACGCCTATACAAAGATATAATGAATGTTACATGGCGGAAGGGTCAAAACAAAAAACAAAGGGCATGGTCTTCCATTTCAAAGAATAAGCTGATGCAATCGCATCTGGGCATGAAAGCAAGCAATGGTGTAGATGCAACTAATCTATGTTGCAAGTTATTACCGGATCTACAAGGTGTTAAGAATGTAGCTTCATGTTGCTTAAACTGTAAAAATCTTCCTCACCTTCTTCAAATTCCTTTGACATGTAGGGCAAGTACCATCAGCTTCTGCTATCCTGCGAAGATCAAATTTAAACATATAAATTGGCTTCTTATTGGTCAAGATGATTGTCGCGGAAGGAAAAATAGCCTTGCATCAGTAAACACAATCAGTATTGGCAACGACCAAATTTTATTCAGACCATTTCTGACTAGTAGCTAATGACCCAGAAGAGTGAGTCAGAAGTAAAATAACGCTAAATAGCATTCCGGAACTTTACACGTTTTTATTGATTCCCTGCGATATTTGAAAACACTAAAATCATCCGACTCTTTTTATGTGCAATTGCTCTTATGAGACAGAATAGAATACCTTAATATGGTATGATATCAACTTCAAATAGAAATCATGACATTCCACAAGTCCCACCCAACCAAACCATGCCGTGATCAGCTTGTTCTGAAGGTCATGCCTAATAATTGGTGTCAGGTTGAGATTGTGCCTAACAAAGAATGCAGCCATCTAGCTTCCATTAAAACAATAGTTCAGTAATTAAAAGATACTATTAAAGTGCACCGATAGACCAACTAAAACACTGAAATGGCTTCCAAGCCTCTCTAGGTCTCATCAACTCTGCAGACAGCATGGTTTTAAATATCGAGTATAACCAAGGAATGTGAGACATTTAGACTGCTGATATTTTACCACTTATCACGGAAGGGGTTATCTTGTCCACTACGATCAAAGAGCAACCGCATCAGCCAGCAACACTCTGACTGTGATTTAAAACAATGATATTTTACAATACCAAAGGCCTAAGCATGGACTTGTCGCATTGTAAATACTTTCTGTAACCATATGCATATTAATAGTGCTTTCTTCATTTTAATATGCGCCATCTACCAAGTGCCAAGTAAGTCTAAAACACATCCTAGGGTTACACAGGGCACGCCCTCACAGACTAAAGGAAGAATTGATGCATTTACGTCATCCCCAGTTTGCCAACCTTAATTTGTCACGAGGTCCAGAAAGTGCTGTTTCAAGATCAAATAAATAATCTAAATTTGAGGGTGGAGAGTAATTACCTTGTTCCACATGCAAAACAAGCAACACAGTGCCCACATGGGAGGAAGAAACATTCCCTCGGAGCATCAAAGCAAAGTGCACAAAGACGACGGGTATTATTGCCATTTTCACCATCTCTTGATTTCCCTTCAATGGAACCAGCTGCAAGAAAATCTTCAAGATCCTGCTCATCGTTTGAGACAGAATCATAAGATGAGCCCCAACTTGAAAGGTCATCATCTTTACATGAAAGCAAGGGGGCTCTCTGAGCTTCTACCTCTCCAAACAGAAGTCTGGTTCCATCTTCACGAATGCATTGAAACTTGTTCAAGAAGTTGAATGCCGCTAGTATGAGACCTGTCATTCCACCTACAGGCAGAAAAACACGTAAACATAAGATATCCCTGTGTCAATTAAAGAGAGGAAACACAAGAATAGAGTATACCTATGCCGACAATATATGTGACCCATCTTGGTACATAGGAGACTTGACATTCCACTCGTCACTTTCTGAACCCTGAAGCAAATGAAAAAAAAAAAACACACATGGTTAAAGGTTGGGAATCTTCGGTTCTACAGACTGTTTGATGATGATCTTTTCTCTGGTAGTCCTACTGAAATCTATAAATACAATACTGTAAGAGTGCCAATGGGACAGCAATAAAAGAAATGGAACTCCAAAGTGACGTCTAAAGTGGGACTGGTACTTTTAAAACGTATTGTTTTCCTCTTCCATTCAACAAAGCTCTCAACTCCAGATGTTGGCCTTACATTCAAACAAAGGCGTTACAGTGAAGATAAACAGATTTACCTGTTCTGGACCGAAAGAGTTTAAGACAGCAACATTTCCATTGGGAAACATAATGTTCAAACTACACTTGCCATCAGTAAATGTACATTTGTAGTCAGCTTTGGTTGTATTGTATTGGAAAGATCTTACTCTGATGGCTAACTGAACCTGTTTTAAAAATAAAAAAAAATTAAGACTCGCCCAAGTAAATAGTGCAAACAGCCATACAGGAAGGACACAGGACTGTTTCAAAATCAACACAAGTAGAAACAAGATTATAAAGTAATAAAATGAAGACAAAGATATTTCACGCCTATGATAAAGCACATATGAAAATAGGCCATTTTTTTTTGGACTGTTTGAATATGTCTTAAGTAGGTTATAGGTCTAAAGCGTTGACTTCCAGAACCCTGCATGAATGCACTATAAAAATATATATAAATATATTTTGCCTAAGATTTTTGTATAGGAGGAAGGATACCATAACAGTCATCTTCATTGTTATCTGCTAGACCGATTATAGAACCTAGGGATGATGAAAATGGAGAGGGAGGGGGGGACCTCTGTCACTGGAGTGCAAATGGCCCAAACCACAAAATACTTTTTCATGTTTTGTCTACAAAGTTCATGTTTTGTCTACAAAGTTTGTCCTTTCAAATGAGCTGTAGCTTAGGTTGACAAGAACATGAATGCTCTCAACGTAGAAAAATTGTAAACTTATCAAGAGATGAAAAACAATGTAAGGAAAAATAAGCACCTTTTTTGCTATTTATGGCATAATTCACGGGTCAAAAGGTGACGTTAGCCAAATACTAATCCATGTAGATTCTCATATTCTTTTGTAAGTGAATCAAACAAAAACATTATGTGGTTCAAGCACCAGTGGCACAAGGAAATTTTCATATTTTGCACTTATCTGCCAACGTAGAAAATATCACAATGATAAGGTGCACTGGGTGATCTAAACATTGCCCAAAGGAAAATATTTTAGCAAGTTCAATACAAGAAACAAGGAAAGGCAAGGTCCTAAATTTTCAGATAAAGTATCGTTCATGTCTTTTTATTCTTCAATTACTTAATATGATGTCTGGGAAGCCAACTTATTCTTCAATTACTAAATATCATGTCTAGGAAGCCAATGAATTACAAAAACAAAGAACTGTCTATCTGTGGATCGTAATAGAAGAAATGAGATATTTATGGATTAAATCTTTATCAATTGCTTGCGGAACATTCCTGCAAGAAGAAACCAATTGATTATACATAAACAGGTCCAAAAGTTTGCAAATTACCTCTACTTTCTCTGAGTTCAAGTTACCCACTGCAATATAGTAGCTTGCAGAGGTCAATATACTCTGTTGGACAAAACCACTTCCTGCGAAGAAAAAAATTCCATATCAGTTAACATTTTTATACAAAGAAAACATCTAAAATCACAACCTTAATCTCACCTTGAATGACATTCCATGATAAAGTGGTGTTTGGATAAGTTGGATCCTCCAGCCATTGAGAAAGGCCTTCATTCCCTGCGATTTCCCAGCTTCAGAATCACATGAAAATAAAACTCAAAGTCCAATTTTGTAGCCAACAAAGAAAGATAACTAATTCCCAATTCACATGGACTCATTACATTTGCATACCTACCCTAGAAGCAAGCACGTATGACAATTCCAGAAAAGCCACAAAATATAAGCATACCTTGTGAGATTACAAGGAAAACAGAGGAACTCGGGGAGTTCACCCTGTATGAGATATTTATTTGAGATCCCTCATTCAGAAAATATACGAAGTCCTGGGGAACAAAAGCAAAATAAGCACAAGAACATTCACAAGCACCAAAACCAATTCAAAACATAACTGCAACCATAGCTTTACAGACACCATTGCACAGAAAAAAACACCTGCCTTGTGAGAATCGGCAGGAACAGAGACATCAAGAGTTCTAGACCAGGTCCGTACAACATCAAGCGGAGGAGGCTTAGCAAACCCATATAGCATCAGCCCCGGATTAGTATCATACAACTGTTCCACCTAGAGAAAACCAACCCCAATTTATCAAAATTACAATCCAAAACACCATATCAAGTTCAAGAACCTCTTTTAATTCAATAATGGAAGTACTGTATCTAAACCATTAATTCCCGTCGGTACCAGCTTTAAGAACGACAGATACCGATAAAATAAAAAAATTTACCTTCATAGACTGCACCAATAAGGGATTACGTGGTAAAAGAATCGAGCATTTCGGCCCTAGGGTTAGCCTCATGGAACCATAAACCCCCAAAATCAAAGTCATGGACACTGTCAAATTAACAACCAATTATAAGATACTAAAACTATCAACAAAATTTAACATTGAACAGTCTAAAATCTGATCTAAAATAATAATAATAATAATAATAATAATAATAATAATAATAATAATAGAGAGAAAAATGATAAACGAAAGACAAACCAAAGAAGCAGAATGTGAGAACCACGACGACACAAAACCACGTGCAATCTCTGATAGCAGATAAATCATCAAACCCAAAATAATTTCCACGGTAGGAAAGGTCAATGTATTGGTGTTGCAGATACTCTATCTCTGGCTGTCTAAACTCAAGTTGACGAAAACGTTGATTATCTTCTTCGTGGACTGGAAAAGAAGCGTGATTCGAAGAAGAAGAAGAAGAAGAAGAAGAAGATGCAGCAGCGGAATAATCCCTAGAAGAAACTGAAATTTGACCTGGTTGTGCCATTCTAAGAAGCAAAATGGGATGGATAATTTAATTAAATGGGTGAAAAATTGAAAACCCTAAGTAGGAACTAGAGGGAGAAGATGGGTGCAAACCTTGGAGAAGTTGAAGAGAAGAAGATTCCATGAGAGTTGATGATACTGGCTGAGTTACTGCAACTAACTCACCGATCAGTCTACTGTTTTCGAAAAGAGACCACGGACTGGTTGTTGTGAATTCTGGCGGGGTTTTATTTTATATTTTGGAATGCCTAAGCTATGGACACTTGTCTGATTAAATGACTAAAATGACCTTCCGAGTCCTTGGATAATTTATTACTGCAGATAACCTTTTATTTTTTTGTGAGAAAAGCTAATAAGGTCCTCTTTCGGACCTTTGTCTCCTTGTTATGCGTGGGCGAGTGAGTGTGTGCGCGCGTGCAAAAGTGTTCTTTTAAATGATGTAGCCTTTATAAAGGGTGTTTTAGATATTTAAGTTCATGATAAAAAAGTTAAAATATATATATATATATATATATATATATATATAAAAGAGGGTAGCTTGGTTGTTTTATTTTTTAAAAAAATGATAAAGCTTTGCCAAATACAATTACCTTTATGTGTTTTGTGATGTTTTCGGGGTGGAGCTGTTCTTCTATACACCAATCAGAGAGAGGTTGTTTTTAATATGGGGTGAAGATACATTGGCTTAATTTTGATTTTTGACTTATGACTTCACTTTAAATTAGATTACTATATTTTTCATTGGTTTTGCCATGTATGCTATCATTTTCCCGGTTAATCAAAAAAGGCTCCGTTGGCAGAAAAGGGGAAAATGACATTAAACTCAAATTTCAACTCATATTTCATTAAGACATTTAAAATATATATTATAATTTGGAACCTATTTGTTGAGAAATTATGAATCAATTTTTTGGAAGAACAAGCACGGTTAAGCTTGATAGTGTGTCAAACTTCGGGCATGTTCAAGGAAATACACATATTTCCTTAGGTACGTCAAAAATGATGATCATCATCTCTTGGCATACCCACAAGAATGAGATAATATAGGTTTGACGAACATATTAAACCCAAGATACTTGGATTTGACATTTAACATGAGTCTAGAAAATATGTCAGATCCAAGGCACTTGAACTTAGCAGTTCTTTAAGTCTAAGACAGTGTGAGTCTACTTAGAATTGATAGTCTAATACATCCAATGAAATGACCATTCTCCCTTAGGCACGCCTAAAAGAACGACCACATCTTTTTTTGGGCACGCCCAAGAAAATAACCATCCTTCATTGGTAAAACAAGAAAATGAGATAATATGGATATGACGAACATGTTAGACCTAAGGTACTTAACTTGGCATTGAGTCAAGTCCAAAGTAACATGGGTCTAACAAACATGTCAGATCCAAGACACTTTGACTTAACAGTTAACCAAATCTAAAGATAATATAAGTGTGACAAATATGTCAGACTCAAGGTACTTGGACTTGGCCATTTGCCAAGTCTAAATTGGCATGAGTTTGACAAATTAACATGTCAACACAAGGCACTTGAACTTGACAATTCGGCAAGTCTAAGATAATAACTATCTTCTTTTAACACGCCCAAGAAAATGATCATCTTTCCTTGGCATGCCCAACGGAATTACTACATCCTCTCTTTGGCACGTCCAAAAAAATGATCCTTCCTTAGGCACTTCCAAAGAAATAATCATCCTCCATTGGCATGCTCAAAGGAATGATCATCCTACTTGAGGCACGCCCACAAGGATGACCCTCCTCCCTTGGATCTAGCATAGGAAAAAGGGAAAAAGTTCAGCCTCAATGGGTTCAACTACATCTGACATCTAGGATCCTAATATCTTTATACATTTTAATTGTATAAAAATCTTTCAGGAACTCATCACATTTCTATCAAATATTAATATAGATGTAAGGGATATTTATCCCTTTTTAAAAGCTATCACTATAAAATTATACTCTAACTTTCTCTTCACAAAAAAAACAAGATTCAAGAATTATAAATATATCATGAAACCTTCAAATCAAAGGTTCACAATCTTCATATATATTTTTAAAGCATTTTTTTATAATATTATTGTTTTTTCTCTCTCTAAAAAGATATTTATTTAAATATTGGAAAGTCTTCATCTCCATCAAATAAGATTTTTTGTAGATACCAGTCACAAATTATCTTGGTCTACCAAACACTAAGTATAAGCTATCAAATATATTGATTTGAAAGAATAAAAAAAATTACTAAGATCAATTGATTAACTAATCATCCAACCTCAGTTAATAGGTTGCTTGACCTTTTTTTGCACTTCATTGCTTATTAACTATTCTTGATTTGGCATCACTTCTAGTTACTTTTTATCACTTATTAATTATTAATTGACATGAAAATTTAGTATGAAAAGTTCGTGTATAAATCATTATCCTTAAATGTGAAGGGATATTAGTATATTTTCCATAACAAACTGGAGGGATTGAGAGTACATCCTATAATTTTCCTACTAAAAAAATAAAAAAAAGTATGCATAAACCAATGCCAATGGGCACGGGCTGAACTTGAAGGTAACTAATCTTGCTAAGCAATTTAAATATGCTAAAAATAACAGAGGAAGAGATGGCCAGAACTTCTCTCAACAGCTCAACAAATTATCAGGCTAGCATAAACTGAATCTGGTAAAGAAGTTATTTCTACAGAATAGACGTATTGCCAGTATAACAAGAGGAAGTAAATTAAGGAGGTCACGTACGTGGATGATCAGAGAGCACAATTTTATTTTTTTTATTTTCTTACAATTCCATTAAACCCCATCGCATAATCTTAATGGGAGATCTTGAAATGCAGGCAAGGGAAAGAGCTAATGAACCCAAGAGTAAAATCCAAAAAGGATGGAAAGTTGTCGGTATTTGCAAGCGGGGATGGTACATGCTACGAAGAAGTCTCAATATTTAACAATGCAGTGGACAAAGTCAGAATCACAGAGGCAGTCTCTCTCTCTCTCTTGTTTTTTTGTTGTATCATATACATGCCTCCATTGTTGTTTCTTAGAGATGGTTTGCCTCCTCCTTTTTGCTCTTAGGTGTTGTTGCTGTTCTTGTCCAATTCCTTTTCTTGAGAAATTAATAGAAGAAATGAAGCATCTTTATTATTTTGATTCTCCGTTTTGTTCAAACCGAGAGGAGGCGATCAAAAAAATTGTTGAAATTATTTTCATAGGAATGGCCGGCCGGCAAGCTATGTGAATCCTCCGAATAGCTGGTGCTGTGCAATATGTATCCTAGCTAACACATTGAGATTTTACTGCATCTATGTTTATTTGATAACAATCTGAGTTTTCCTTTTATTTTCTTTTCTTTTCTATCCATGAACTGTCTCAAACTTTTTGGTGATGTTAGTTCAGAACAACATTTGTGTCCGGTATTGAAAATAAGATGATGACAACTTATATTAATTTAGCAATGAATGGTCAATGATTACCCCTGTATTTTGTATGTGTAGTTGTGATTATTTTTAAAATTATTTTTCATGCTGAAATATATTAAAATAATATTTTTTTATTTTTTAAAAATTATTTTTAAGATTAGCGCATCAAAATGATCCAAAACATAGAAAAAAATTAATTTTTAATAAAAAATAAAATTTGAATTTTGGTGGAACACAGTTTACACCGCGTTCTTAAACACCCTCGTAGTAGTATGGTTTTTAAAAATATTTTTTGTTTAAATTTTTTTATATATATTTATATAGATTTATAAACTTTTACCACTAATTCAAACAGTTTCATTCCAATGATTCAAACAGTTTTTACCACTAAATATTTAATAAGGAAAAAGAGAATGAACTTCCATCTAAACTTTACCTTCTGAAAAAACTGTCAAAACTAACTAAAAAATTGAAGAAAAAAAACATGGAAAAGCTGCTGGTGCCCGAAATGTATGTGTTCATCAACCCTTTTTTTTTTTTTTTTTTTTGGTGATAAGTAACTTGCATTAGTGAAGCTGGGAAAACCTAGAGTAAATAGTAGAGTTTAGGTTATTGGTCCCCAACAACTTCCTAGCCTCCAAAAATTCTTCCTTCCTCGTAAGAGTTTCAACCCTATCTGTAGCAACTCTTATCTGACGCCATTCGCTAGAGGCCAAAAATATTCCATTTCAAAAACATAAAAAGAACATCAACAAGGCTAAAACCATTCAATGCAGTGAGAGACATAGAAGATTTGGAAACGTAGTTGAAATTATAGTTTTTTAAATTTTAAAAAAATTAAATTTATTTTTATATTTTTATATTGTTTTGATATACTAATTTCAAAAATAATTTTTAAAAAATAAAAAAAATTATTTTAATATATATATATATATATATATATAGGAATTGCTATGGGCAACCTTTTGTTTCCAGGTGAGTATCGGTTTGAACAATTCAGTTTCACCAAAACATTAAACAAAAACATTAATTTTAAAACGAACCAGACAGAATGAAAGAACTTAGCTGTCGGTTTTACATTTGCTAAAATCAAATAATTACAATCTTAATTAATGAGCTTTTAGTTGGGTTATTTTTTACAAGCTTTTATTTAATAAGTATTTTAGTTTATAATATAATGAGTTTTTTGGTTTAATTTGTCTTGAGGTTAATTTTTTTCAGTTTTTACAACATGAAAAAAAATCAAATCAAATTATTTACCAGAATTATCCAAAAAATTAGAAAATTATTAGCTTAAGTTAATTCAATTAATTTTTTTATTGAGTTGTTTTTTTTTCAATATAATAGATATCCAAATTATCCTTATAAACAAATACAAAAAATAATTGTTTTTTAATTCTTATTATGATAAAAAAAAAATATGATTAATTGTTTTTATTAGTTTTTGGATTAGTCGTTACTACTTCCAAGTTGGATAAAACTAAATCGGACGCCTACACATTTTACATGAATAAATTATAACTATCAACTTTTTTGTATTTAAAAAAAAACTAGTTGAATATTTTTTTAGGCTAAGTTAATATGGATAACATTGACCAAACTCACTTGATCTATGACCCAGGACTTGTTTGGAGTTAACTCTTGGGTCGGGGTTAAAAATCAGGATTAAAAAAATAAGAACCATATTTAGTATTAAAATAAAATAAAATAATGAGAGATGAATAAAAAAAATCAATTGAGAAAATAAATGAAACCAAAAGAAATTATAATGAAAAAAATGAGGATCAAATTAAAATAAAAATTAGATATGAAATTAAAAGAAAAATCAATTAAAAGAAGGGTGAAAAGTAAAATAAATATCAATTAAAAAAAAGAATCAAATCTAGCATAAAAATAAAATTAAATGATAAATAATAAAATTAAATATATACATATATATATATAAAGAATTTAAAGCAAATATAGAATAATACAAAAATCATAAGGACTGCAATTGAAATTATACAAAAATTTAGGATATTTTTTAACATAGAATGGGTGAATGAGAGAGAAAATAGGGTGGGGGAGAGAGAAATCCAGTCACCACCTCCTAATAGCTGCACTTAAAACAACACGCGCTGATTAGGGAGAAGTATTGCCTTGAGTCGCTTCACCTGAGATGGTAATTGGGTATTTTTAAATACTAAAAGAAGTGTCAAGTGTTATCCAAATAGCAGAGACAACCTCCACATATTGGCATGTTTTTATCATGCGCTGACAACTTTTTATTTTTTTATTTTTATTTTATTAATATTAAAACACCCTTAACTCTATATGAAATTTACAAAATCAATCAGAGTGTGAAAAATATCAAAAACCCTAAAGATAAAGGTATTTATTTTAAAATTAAATGATATTTTCGTAATTTTATCATGCTACCCGGGGGGCACTCTTCTTCCAAAGCAAACCAAAATTTTGCTTCCAAAGATATTTAAAATTTTACATTGTGCAATCACGAGAGAAAAAGATATGCATACCCCTCATCAATTCTACCATACCAAATATATCCAAAGTCCAAAAACACCTTTCAGGCCAGCTTTTGAGTTTCTCTCTGTCAAAAATAATTTGATAAATTTACTGTACGAATCCGTAATGAATTATGAGATGGGCTACAAAAACTAACCTTCTAGTATTTTCTGTAATTATTGTTTAAAGTTTTAAGTAAGGACAGTGTCGGTATTTAATATAACAATTCGAAGAAGGGTGCCAATAGCCTCTCTCTCTCTCTCGAAGCGTGCCAATAGCCTCTCTCTCTCTCTCGAAGCGTGCTAATAGCCTCTCTCTCTCTCTCGAAGCGTGCCAATAGCCTCTCTCTCTCTCTTCAATACAATAAATGCGTCAGTGGTTTTGAAGAAGGAGCCAATTAAACGCTTTTGTAATTTAGGAGCTCGTCGCCACCTATTTGACATTGAAATTCAAAACAACCCGACGGTAAGCTTAACGCTATTTCAAATTTTCAATAAAAAAATAATTACAATATCTAATCTCAATTCTGAACGGAGAGAGTACCGAGAAGATGCCGTCCTTTACTTTTTGTCTTATATTATTCTAGAAAAAAACTCAAACGCTCTATAAATACAGGATTCATCACAGAAAAACAGAGAGAAGAAAAGAAATGGTAGGACCTGAGAGGCCACAGTTCGTGCTCTTTGGATCATCAATAGTTCAGTTCAGCTACAGCAATGAAGGTTGGGGTGCTCTTCTTGCTCACATCTATGCTCGCAAGGTGTTCTTCTTTCCCCTTTTCTTTTTCCCTTTTCTTTTCAACGGGGATTTGAATTTGAATAATATAGTAATAGTTGATTAAACCATATATAACTCGTAAATGACTATCCTTGTTTATGAGTTGCATTTCAATATTCTTCTCTTTCGAGAAATCTCGAATTGAAATATATTTTTTTGTTATGAAAAAAGAAGATAGATAAATAGAGATAATTTGTTTTTTGTTGATTGTAACATATGTGGTGTGAGAATTTTGCGAAATGCTATGATCCAACCGCCAATCATGTTGCTTTTACGTGGGCCGTTAAGAAGGTTTACGCGGATCATCAACACAACTTTCATGTCCGTGTTGCTGGGATCCACATTTCTTATCTTTTAGATAGTGCATGGATTCACAGTGGCTTGCAATTCTATGCCTTTATGGTTTATGAATTAAAATACATTAACAAAAAAAAACTAATTGAGGGGGTGAAATTACTCTTCTCCTCCTTGTAGAATACTGTCTATTTTAACATGTTTTTCTTTTTTTCTTGATTTTTAAATTTAGTTTTTTTTATAATTTTTATTTTTTGATATTAGATTTATCGGGATTGAGTTTGCTAATTTATTTTAATATATTTTATATGAGGTTATTTCAATCTCATGACTCAAGTTATGATTTATGTGAGTTAACTCGGGGTTTTTTTATCATTTTTTTTTATAATTTCATCTTTTAATATTGAGTTGATTGAGAATTAAGTTTTATAATTTATTTTGGTATGCTTTTTATGAGAGTATCCTAGTTTCATAGCCGAGTCACGGGTTTAATGGGTTAATCTAGGTTATCTCAGGTCTTTTCTTTTGTCTCTTTTTCTAATTGATTTTTTAAAATTTTACTATTTATCATTGGATTGATTGAGAATTGAACTTTATAATTTATTTTGATCAACTTTCTATTGAGTTATTTCAATCTTATAATCTAGATTTATCAGGTTAACTAGGGTTGACCTAGTTTGTTTGTTTTTTGTTATTTTTTAATTAATTGATTTTTAATTTCATCTTTTAACATTACGTTGATTGAGAATTGATTTTCAAAATAATTTTTGATTTGTTCTCTGTAAGGTTATTACAGTCTTGTGACCTGGATCATGAATTCTTTTAAAAAATACGATCTTGAAATTTTTTCAGTCAAATTATGTTTTTTATAGCTGTCCAAGTTATCTTTAGACTTGTCAAGTCAATTGGATCACATCAAATCAATCTCTATATAAATTATTTTTTTAAAAAAAAATACATTAGCAATACTTGAATATTTTTTTACGTATAAAAAAATTAATCCAACCGAAAGTGCAAATAAATAATCTAATTAGATCTATATATAAAAAAAATAACAAAAATTATCCTAATAAACGATCTCTTGTGATTGGGTGTAGCACAAGGGAGTTTCTTTTCTTTCCTTTTTTATCTTATAATCTGGAGCACAAGAAAAGAATTCCAATTTTAAAAGTGACATTATTTTTTACCATACATTTTTCTTAGATGTGATGACTACTATAGGATAAAGTTTTTCCTTCGCAATGACTACCTTTGGTTTACAAATGGGCGCAGGCAGATATAGTATTGCGAGGATACTCGGGTTGGAATTCAAGGCGTGCGGTGCAGATTCTTGACCAAGTTTTTCCAAAGGTGTCTTCTTTTTGTCACCAACAGGGAGACCTGAACCAGAGTAGTCTTAGCTTAAAGAATTTGCCAGCGGTTTTGTTTTCTTTTCCATTTAGGGTTTTTCTTTTGCTGCTAATTAACTTGTTATAGTAATGCTTGGATTCTGATTTTCTGTGATTATCAATCAAGGATGCTGCCAAACAACCTTCCTTGGTAATTGTCTATTTTGGCGGTAATGATTCTATCGACCCTCATGCAACCGGACTTGGTCCTCATGTACCTCTTTCTGAGTACATTGAGAATGTCAGGAAGATTGCTATACATCTCAAGGTAATATGCTTGGCAAGTAGAATGTTGCTTCACCGGAGCACAGAATTGCACCCTCAAGCACTATTAGACAGAACACTGAATATTTCCCACTTCCCGTGTGCATGCAATTTGGTACGTTAACACTGTTGTCTGATTACCAGAGCCTCTCGGAGAAGACTCGCGTCATCTTTCTCACCACTCCTCCTGTCAGTGACGAACAAATTCGTGCCCATCTGAGGTGCGTTATTTTCATTCTGTCGTTTTCTGTGATTTGTTTTTGGTTTACAAGACGTTGGATAATGCTAATGAGGATCCATTGTTTTTTAAACAGTGATCGAATAGATATGGTTCGAACAAATGAGTCCTGCCGGATATATTCAGAAGCATGTTTAGAGGTGTGCCGTGAGATGAACCTGAAGGCAATTGATCTTTGGACTGCAACGCAGCAAATTGATAATTGGGAAACTGTTTGCTTGACGTAAGTTTATCTTTGAATATTCCATCTGAAAAAAAAAAAGAAACAAAACCAGAGATCACGTCCGGTTTCAGGCTTTATTAATCAAACCCCAGCCAAATCCATTTTGAGTACTCTCTCCTATCTGATGCTGATCTCTGATACTTGTAAGCAGGGATGGAGTCCATTTTGCACCGGAGGGGAGCAAGATAGTCGTCAAGGAGATTCTGAGAGTCATCAAAGAGGCCAACTGGGAACCAAGTCTTCATTGGAAGGCAATGCCTACTGAATTTTCTGAGGATTCGCCGTATGATACGGTCAGTCCTGAGGGAAAGACCGTAAATGTCTCTGAGATTGATTTGCTCGGAGATTTTCAGTGGGAATAGAACCCAACAATCACTGTTTATTTTTTCCCTTTACTGGGAGGTGCATCATCTTGATGTTTAACCGTATCATTCTGGATATTTTCATCACCACATACTAAAACATAAACATAGCTTTCAGATCACAGGAAATAAATGAATGGATAGATACTACTAATAAATGTTGTGGTTGAAAAAAAAAAGTTATTTCACAAAGAATATTTTCTTACTCATTGAAAATCCAAGTTGAAGGAAAAGGAAAAGATCGTTTTAAGAGAAACATAATTATTGTATAATAGTTGAAAAACAGAAAAAGAAAAAATGAAAGCAAAAAAGGAAAGGAACTGATGCTGAAATTACAACATCCAGCTGAATAATTGCTTCCTACCATAGGTTGTCTGCAAGCATGTCTGGAAAATCAGCAAGTTTAACACGGGCACCTTAAACCTCTTCCATGAAATATCTACTGGGCATATCACTATAATTAATGAGAATGTTTTGATTTCATTAGGGTGTCAAGTCAAAGTCCAGTATGAATAATGCGGTCGCTGTCGGAATCTGCAAGCTCATTACAACTGTTGAGAATGTAGTTCGTGTTGGGAAAGTTTGTCTAATCGGAGGAACTATCGTCTTTTTCATGGGAAGTTAAGCAATTCTAGGTTGTTTGAGCAGTTCTCTCTCTGCCATGTTCTATCTATTCTATCGTCTTTTTCGGAGGAACTATCTATTCTTGTTCTTCTTCCAATTCTAAGCATATACGTGTTCCTTGTTAAGGACTAATCAAGGCCATAACAAATTGATATCAGAGCTTGAAACCCTTGGTCACTAATAGAATCTTGAGATCTGTAGCAGTTCTAAGGGTGAACGAAGATGAAAAGCAACAGGATTAAGGCACTAAAAGAGCATAATAAAAGGCTTGATGAACAAACACAAAGTATTTTCACTAAGAACTTTGAGACTTTATAGCTGAAAACCGTTGGCAATGGCAAGAACAAACCAAAAGAGCTAACGAGATCAATCTGTAAATGTAGGCTATGATGGAAACCTTAAAGTCATTCATGGCCATCCAGGAAGTAGAAAGAGGAAGAAGGGATAACTCACTTCCTGATGGGATAACTCACTTCATGACAGCCATATCATTGGGTATAAGGTGGCACTACCTAAGGTAGAATTTGTAAACCCAAATAAAATGGATTAATTAGGAAATAAATAAAGAGATATTAAATAGATTGAAATGATTTCTTAAGGATTTAAAACTTCGTGTATATTATTTTAAAAATGGGTCGAGATTGAATAACCAGTTTGTAAACCCTAAGTTAAAAGAATTTACGATCTTAGTGAAGTATAAAACAATTTACTCGGTCATGCAATGGTTAATTTTAAAATAAAAATTGAATTAAATGAAGAGAGGGTGAAATTGAATAAAAAGGAGGACAAATAACACTAAGTAGAAAGAGAAAATCTTGTGTGGACAAAATAAAATATAAAAGGCAAAACAGGGTCAAACAGCAAATAGCCAAAAAAAATAACTATTAATACCCCTCTCTTTCACTTATGTCCAGTGACTTTGGAAAACAAAAGGGGGCTTAGGGTTTTCTTGGTTAAATTTCATTAAATCTTGGAAAATTAGATCAAAGAGTGTTAGTTTTAGTGATCAAAAGAGATTTAAAGGAGACTAAAGTTAGAGAAATTGAAGAATTTATAGGGTTTATTGGGTATAGAGGGACGATTCTGGTAGAAGAGAAGAAGTGAAGGAAGAGTTGGTTCTTTGTTGATTTCTTTTTATTTCTCAGTGATGAAGAGGTAATACATAATTTGAATTAGTTTTGTTGTGAAGTTATGCAATTTGTGAAATTATTACAGAAGTTAAATGGTGTGCTGAAATTATTATAGTTCAATAAATATTTTATTGTTAATTATAATAGTAGTTTCACTATTAATTTTTTATATTTTCGTGAGATGTTTCTTTGGATCTCTTTTTCTTTCAAAGTAAATAGATGGTGTTTATGCTATTCGGTATTCGGAAGGCGTGTGTAATGCTTTTTAGTAATCAAATATGACCATTTATCGTCTCGCTATGCAGTCGTGCCCTTTTTTACATAGTATAGCACGTACAATCAGATAATGGATAGATTGTTACTGGTGTTCAATTGTTTGTGTTTTTTTCTTCTTTTTTTATTTCCTTGACAACTAAAATACACTATTGTTTTTTTATTAATTGTTTGTCAAATCAGGCATGTTTGTCGTACCTAAATATATTGGCATTGGCATGACTGTCAAACCCAAGGTTAAATCAACACATCTTGGATCTGGCATGATTTGTTAGACCCACAATGCTTGGATCCATGTCAAACCCACACCCATGTTTGCAACATCCATGCACTTGGATATGCTAAACCTGCGCCTAGGTTTGGTAACTTGGGTTTGGTGATCATACGTGATCTAAGTGATTTAAATTTAGTGATTTAGTGATCATGTGAGATCCAAATAACTTGAATCTAAAAAACATGTCATTAAAAAACATGTCATTCCAAGTTAATATAAACAGGTAATAATTAAGATTTATAATTTTATTTAAAAAAAAAAGAAGAAGATGAAATCATATGAATGTTTCTGAGCCTGATTTTCCCAGAGATTTTACGTGGGAATCGAACCTTAACACCACTTCTTTTTTTAACTAGGAGACGCATCATCGTGATGTTTAACCATATCATAGAGGTTGAGCTTGTCCTGGCTGTTTCGCATGAGGGATATAATAATTCGATTGCAAGAGCACATACTTTTTTTTCTTAAAATTAAAGCTCAACCCTTCTTTTTTTTCTTCGAGTGCCATTTCACAAACATACCCTACACGAGAAAAGAGAAGAAAAATCTCGCAACAGGAATCATCAATTCGAATAATCTTTCTAGTAGCAGGGCTTGGAATGCTTTTGCATGTCAACATGGCAAAAACAGAAATTGGTAAAAAGGAAATAATATAAAAGCACACAGAAGAATGAAAATTGAACGACTTCTAAGATCTTTTGTTCTCAATGGTTATATTACATCGTCGGAAGTTGTACAAACCCATCTATGACTGCTGAAGATACTCGGTACATGCCCAAGCAAGGGTATAACACTAACTAAATAAAGAATAATACATACACAAGGGCAAAAAAACATGCAGAAACAGTAGCAACACTCACCATGCCACTACCACTAGTGAGCCCAATTTGCTCGGATGATATCGCCCGCTTTTCAACACCTTTCAACATTAACACAACTGGGCCATAGACATCCAAATATGAAACAAACTCCAAAACAGATGATACAAATGAATTCCGAAGCCTCCAGGCAGGTACATGCACTTCTGGTAAAGAACATGCTTATGAGGAAAGTTGGAACCTGCCACTTCGCTTTTTTCTTCTCCATCCCTAGCAAATTTTTTTTTAAAAAAAGTGAAAAGCAAAATTCAGATTTGTGTAATCAACAAGATTTGATAACCATAACCAGAATACTAGTAAAAAATACAGCATGTCAAAGTGGGAGCTACTTACAAAGGCAGCATAATAAACAAAAGTCAAACCCGCCAGAACAACAAATGATATTTGGAACACGTTATACCTGTAATGCAATCACCAATGTGTCCAACAAGATCAGTGGAGGGGACAGGGACAAATAGAATAAAAAAAAGAGGCAAAGAATGTTTATGTTGGAGCTCACTTGTACAAATATTTAATTCCACGGAGTGACTGCAATGTGTGACCGAAAATTTCTTGGGCTGCAGTAGCTTGAGCATAGTAGCCAAATGCAGTGGCACAGAACTGAATCACGCTGAAATTGCAAAAGCCAAAATATTTTTTAATGATTAGAAATTAAGTTTTCTATCACAAAATAATTATCTTCTGTTATAAAATACAGAATACAAGCGTTCTCAAAATAAAATACACAATAAAAGTTGCAGCATAGGATGAAGGAAATGGAAGGCAAAGGGCAAGGTTTCATTGTGAAGTTCATTATTGCATATAATTAAAAGACAAGGGACATAAATGTTCATAGCATCATTATCTAACAGATTCTCCAAGCCTCTAAATGTCAACTTGGATAATAAAATCATATGACCAAATGTTAGTTATAACCAAATCTTGCATTAGCTTTTAGCAACACAAACTGGAGAATATTTAGAAAACAAGATGCTCAGGGATCAAAGATGCGAACCTAATGGAGCATAGAAGAATGAGTCCCACATTGAAAAGAAAGGAGTTCATTAGAGTGGCTCCCCACCTGAAAACAAGTCCATTCAATTAACAAGCCATCAAAATACAGATGAAATTACATATCAACAGACATGATAAGATTTTTTTTTTTTAAAAAAAAAGGAGCTGCCGTATCTATTACTTCATGGGATGAATTGTAATGAAAACTAATCTCAGGCCCAGCATCATTGCCCCAGCTATGACTGCAAGCAGAAGGTAGAAGCAGAAGAAAGCAAACGCAACAGTACCCAGAAGACCTGGCAAAGTAGCAGAAAATACATCTATAGGTAAGATCACCAAGTAAGAAAGGGGGAAAGGGCAAACAAGGAAATACTAGAGTATAAAAAATTACCCCATATGTCATCCAACTTGATGAAGACCTCATTCAGGAAAGGAGAAAGTGGTGGATCAACCAACAGGTATATGATAATATGAGCAACCCAAGCCACCGAAACAATCAACCTAATAAAAAAAAAAAAAAAGCAACCGAGGTCAGAAACATCGAAGACAATTTATCCGTACTTCTTTCTTATTCTTCAACTTCCACATGGAGCATTTTCCAGTTTTATAACAATATTATCCTATCTATGCTTTGAAAGAATGCTCTGTACTCATCTATTCTCTAGGATATTGGTCACTATGCACTGCTTAAAGGAACTACTACTGTCTCCCATGGAATGGAAAACAGAGAAACTCCAAAGGTAATAGAAGAAATGCATAGAGCTTTGAATAGTCACACATGTGGCTGCACTTACCCTAAGATACCCAACACAAGTTTTGCCAAGTAGCCAAGAACCGTCAAAGCCCAGGCTGTCTCAGCCTGAAATGACAGAGAAGAACATTAATGGTAAAATAGTGATTCTGCTTCAAAGCTAGTCAGGGAGTTAGGATTATCACCTTCTCCCCTTGCGGGTACATCTCTTCTAACAGCTTTACATCTTCTTCTAGCTGAAGCAATTCCTGAAGTTTAAACATGCATGAAAATTAAGTCCAGTGACCAAGACATGGATTCAAAATGAACCGACCAAACCATCAAATTGTTCACAACCACTTTTTGTAGTAACCAACCAACTTATATTAAAATCTTGAGCTTGTACAGGTATTCGAAAGAATTAAAATACTTTGATTGAAGTTCCAAAACATTTTAACAATCATACTAAATCATAGCATGGAAACAAAAATTACTTGATTAACACCCATCTTTTAATTCAGAAAATAAACAGAATCAACTGAGAAGTTTTGTAAAACTCAAGTCTGAATCTAAGCTAGAATTCTCATAGCTTTAGGGTGAGTAACACAGAATAAAACAGCCAGGCAGCCACAAATTCAAGTTCAAACCCTGCCTGCTTAACAGTACACTGAGCATGCACTGAACCCACTGCACAACAATGAAAGAAAGAGGGAGGGAGAGAGACTAATTAAAAGCATGCAGCACAGAACTTCACAGTTACCTTTTCTACTGACTTGACATTTTTACGCCATTTTCTACCCTTGGAACCACTTCTTTCCTCCTGATGGAGTGCATCAGCTGCTTTCTTCACTTCTCTCGCTTTTTTACCAAGTTCAGTTGCTTCCTGCATGATATTAACAGGTATCCATAAGAACCAGAAAATATATGCACTTTCCCTTAACTATTTAAGGTATGTAGTTGCACACTACTACTTGTCATGCAAGGAAGAATCAACCTTAATATACTGTGACCGCGTGATAACAGCCTTTGGACGCCTGATGAAAGAGAAGATAAGTCCCAGTGGCAAACAAGCAATCCCAACACCACCAAATATCTGAACAAATGAGAGAGCATATTATATATGATATTCTTCCACATGGACAAAGCTGAAAGGAAATTCACACATAAAGGAATTTTTATGACAATTGAGTATGGTCTTTGGAGACTTGTATGTATTTAGGCATCCACATGTTTTCATCACAGAACCTTTACCCAGGCACCAACTCTTTTCAAACTATTGATCTTTGATGAATCATAAAGGGGCACTACACCACACTCAAAATTTGATTCCATATTTCACAAAACAAAAGAAATTTTTAATAAAATCAGAAGCCAAAAGTTTGCATGAATGATCATACCGCAAAGAGTACAGATCCAACAATTGTAGCAAGAGCAACAACATATTCTGGAAATGTGGCGCGCATGGTCCAAGTTTTCTCTGAGGAAGCACTTGCAAGATATGCAGAGCACTGCAACCAGAAAATCAAAAATGAGAAAAATGAAGCACAGAACATGCATAAGAATAAGTTTCAAGGTTCCTTAATTGCACTATTAAACTGCAATATAAGAAGCAAATACAGGTAAAATAATATACCACAACAACATAGCTAACCAACTATACAGATGCAGAACCTGGTGTGAGCCACTTCCAATACATGGTTGACTGCCAGAGAAACCCCAAGTACTCGGAAAAGTAGTTGTGGTCGAAGAGAGATGCCTAACAGTGAAGTCAACTTTTCCAATAACCCCTAATATAACCACAAAAGGAATTAAACCAATAGCATGTACATTACATCTAAATCAATCAACACAAACACAACGCTAACCTACTAAACCTTCATCTAATCATGTAACACACAGAAAGTTACACTCAACAACTAAGCACACACGCCCATTAAACAAAATCCTCACCCGAATGTCATCTAGCCATAAGAATTTCATCTAGCTGATTTAAATCATCATTTATTAGCTCAATTACTCACATTTCTAACTGTACCGCATCAATTCATGAACTCCAAAAAAATACTTCATACACCATTCTTTAGCTAGCTATTTAAAACAAACCATCTCAACCACGCCTCAACATACATTTTGGTTTTCTTCAATCAAAATTATTAATTAAAATCAAATACATTTATAATATATATATATATATATATATCAACTGTACCGTATAAAATGCCGAGCACAAGACCACACACAATCGCCGTTGTTATAACCCACAATAAAGCACTTTTAATTCTTTTAGCAACACTCCTGCAAGCCAAAATAATGAAATTACGAACCCAATTAAAATGAGATTCAATTTACAAATTAATAATCTCCTAAAAATTACAAATAAAAAAACCTACTTGTCCTGATCCCCTTCATAGTAAAACATCGCAAACGGAATAATGAAAAAAACCAGCACAGCATCAACAATGTATACAGCAATCCACAGATCCTTCATTGGCAAGGTAAGATTGCACGCGCCATTATAAATCGCGTGACGACAAGCTTGCCGGTTGGCTACGTCAGCCGGTAACATCAAAATCGAGATAGCGGCAACGGAGAGGCCAAAAACGACAACGAATTTGGGAAAATAAGCTTGATTCTTGTCGTCCGGATGCTGGTAATTGACTAGGAGGTAGACATTGAACAAGAGCACGATGATGCATACTACTATAGCTACGATTACCAGTGCTAAATTGAAATCTCCCATTTTTAACGCTCTCTCGATTTGAAATCGAGAAGAAATTAGGGTTTCGTTATTTTTCTTTCTTCAGATTTGGTTTAAAAGGGGAGGTTTCTTTTTGGGGTTTGGCTCCGGCGAGGTGCTTTGAGAATGGCGTGTGAGAAGAAATGACGGTTTTGTCCTGAGAGAAGGGGGTTAATAGCGGAGGGAGATGGGATATGTTAAAGGTGGGTTTGGGGTTTTCGATTATATTACTGTCAAAGAGTCTATTTATTTTTGTTTTTTTGAAAAAAAAAATTATTTTTTATTTTTTTATTTTAAATTAATTTATTTTATTTTCAAATTATTTTTATATACTATATAAAAAAAATTAAAAAATATTATTTTTAAATATTTTTAAATAAAAATATTCGAAAAATAATCGTCAGGATTGAAACCAAAGCCCATGGTTTTTATAGGGTGAGGCTATGGGCACAGCCTTTGTATTGTCAAACCCTTTTTGAAATTTTATATTTAATAACCAGACTGCTTAAAGCAATTATACTATATTAGTGTAAACTAGCCCCTGCAATTGTGCCACGCTGCAGGTAGGTTTCAAAATTAATTGCTAATGTAAAAGAAGAAAATGTCTGTATTATAGATATGTTTTCTAGTATTATGTTTTTTCAATTGAAAAATAGAAAGATGATTTTTATTGAAAAATATATAATTTAATAATAAATAAAAATTTGTTAATAATAATTAAAAACTAAAATAGAAAGTTCATCATCAGAAGTAAAAAATAGAAAATAGATACATATGTAAATATTTTACTTTATATGTTATTTTTATTTTATATGTTTTATTTTATTTGTTAAGAGATTAATTTTGGTAGCTACATACAAATAACTTTTGTTTTTTTATAAATACAGCATGCAAATACAATTTATATATCTGAAATTTAAAAATAAATTACAATAATATCTCTAAAGTAATAGAAAATTATAAAAATAATTAAAAAGATTAATTACTATTTAAAAAATAAACCAAACAATTTTTAAAATCAAAGAGATGACATTAATTAAAATTAAAGTTAAATATAAAAATAAAAGAAATCAGACCCATGTAAATTGTTGAAAAGAATGGATAAGGCATCATCCACTCTATAAACGTTGTCATCCATTATAAATAACAAGTCGTCCATTAAATCATTATTTGATCACCTCTAATGATAAAAAAAAAAAAAATCAGGTTCAAGATTTTAGTCCAAAAAAAACTCTAATTTATTCAACTTATTTTTTTACTAAAAACATCTCAAAAATATCATAAAAACCTAAATAAAGAGATTTTCATACCAAAACATGTAAAAAAAAATCAATAAAGATATTTTCAAATCTAAATCACCCTATAATCAGATCCAAAGGCAAGAAAAAAATTTAAAACATAATTTATGGATCTTAATGTATTTTTTATTCTGCATGTGTTAAATGGAAGAAATCATTTTTATTCTCAAGTGGTCTATTACCCACACCAACACAGAAATATACCAACGAACCCACTGATGAATAAGAATCTGGAAGAAGAAAGAGCCAAGGTTTTATATTTCTAGCATGATGAGAGATTCATATCAGGGCATAGATGCAAGAATAAAAAGCTTTATTCACTATGCATTGTTAATGATGAAAAAAACAATGAAAAAGATGCTAATCATGGGCAGGATCTGGGTTATGAAGAAATCACTTCCCACATCTCCATTGATGTCTTAGAAGGGATATCAGGTTTTCACACTTTAATATTTTATGACAAAGTCTTGAAGAAAGTTTTGTAATACTATTGGTTAATCTATGCTATACATTGCGATTTTAAGCACGTAAAAACCTGATAATTAGCCTTTAAATAAAATAAAATCGAACCATTTAGATGATTTTGATAACCATAAAATTGGTTGGTATCATCTTTTTGTTGAAGCTCTATTGCAAAGCCGATTAGCTAGCTTTTACCATTAGGTCAAATGGTCAGCATCAACGTTTTCTCGAAAACTCTTTTCATTGTCATTATGCTTGCCAACATGGATTAATTTATCCATACGAAAAAGAATGAGATGTTTGAAATCATGATTAAAATCTGCTAAGAGTGTGAAAAAAATAGAGATTTATACTGCATAAAGGAATTTTAGCATAAAAATTTATTTTCATTACCCCATTTTATTTATTTATTTAATATTGTTTAATTATTTTTAATTTGAGTTTATTCTTACCTATTAAACATTGTTTAAAGGTTTATTTCATTATTGAATTCATGTTAGTTGATTACTAGTTTAGGACCATTAGTTTGCAACCCAAAAGAGTTTTATTATTAGGTTAGAATTCTATCAAACCTAATTTTTAACTTTTCATATTATTATCTACTTTATTAGGGATTTCTTGACCATGTAATCAAGAATTCTCTTCATAATGAATATCTACTTCTTAGCCAAATAAAAACATGGTTACTAACTTAATAAGAAACATCAAACAAGGGGAACTAAAGCAACCACACAAGTTTATACAAAGGCCTTCAGATGTGCATGCAAAGAAAAAGACTTCTCTTATCATTTAAAAAATAAAAGGATCAAAGTGAATTTTTCAACTCATTTTTTAAACTGCCATTTATTTTCTTTAGCCTTTTCACTTTGATCTTCTTTCATTGAATCTTGCCATTTGTCAACAAATTTGCTTAAATTAACCATCAATTTAGGCTTATAATGGCACAAAGAAAAAAACAGAGCATTGTCACAATTCAAAATGCTTTGTGTCTAAATGAACAATGATAAACAATATTTTTACATAATCTTTTAAGCAGCGTTTGGTTACTGTTCCGAGACAGAAAGATGAAGACAATAAAGATAAAAATATATTTGGTTGGAAAGATAAAGATAAAGATAAAGACATAAAAATAATTATGTCTCTAAGACAATTTTGAAGTGAATTTATGTATTTTTAAAATAGAAGGTACAGAAGGAACATGTCTCCAAAGACAATATTTATTATTTTTCATTCCTAAAATATCTTTGTAAAAACCTCTCAATTTTAAATTTCTCAATTAAAACATATAATAATACAAACGATTATTGTCATAATTTCAAAACCAAAGTCGGGGGTTGATCCGGGGCAAATCCCGGGTCACTAATTAAGGTCTGGGGCACGAGTATGGTTGACCTGAGTCGGCTTAAAAATAAAAATGATTATTATCATAATTTTAAAACTCAATTCATAGGTCGACTCGGGACAAGACTCGCGTCATGAATGAGGTTAACTGTTGACACGAGTCAAAGTAAGAAAAAATGTTGTTATTATCATAATTTTAAAACCCAATTCAGGGTAAAGCCTGAGTTGTGTGCAAGAGGGTCAACATAACATAAAAATAGTTATTATTATAATTTTAAAACTTGATTCGGGTGTCAACCAGGGATAAGGCTTAAGTCATGGACCAAGAGGGTTAACTTGGGTCAATGTAAGGATAAAAGTTGTTATTATCATAATTTTAAAACTTGATTCGAGGGTCGACTTGGGCAAGGCTCAGGTCATAAGTCAAAAGGGTCAACACAAGTTGACCCGAGTCAACATATGAATAAAAATATTTATTATTGTAGTTTTAAAACTCAATTCGGGAGTTGACCCAACGCAAGGTTTAGGTCATGGGTCGGGAGAGTCAACTTAGTTGACCCAATTTTTTTTAAAAAAATAATTAAAGCAACCTTGTTTTAACTATTTTTTCAACAAAAAATCAATAAGTTTTTTTATTCGTGTTTTATCCCAGGTCGACTTAGGTTTTTTATTGTGTTAAGTTGAATCAATCATTTCAATATTTTTTCTTAAATTGAGACCAAACCAGGCCCCGGGTCAACCCATCAAATCAGTTCTGGTTTTATAATTAGAGTTATTATAATATTATTAATTTTAATACTTAAAATAAACTAAAGTAAAAAATATATTTAATTACTTTTTAAAATATTTAAGTTTGACAATAATTCATACTAAGGGTAAAATTGACTTTTTTATTTGACAACAATACATATTAACAGTAAAATAGATTTTTTAAATATTTTATTATGTCTTGTCCACTATAATCAAATATAATACAAAGATAGACACTTTGTCTTATACATTGTTATCAAAAACAATTATATCTTATCTATTTTTCTGGCTTTTCTCTAACTAAACCTTATAGTAGTGTTGATCAATTATTAATAATTCTTTTAAAAGATTTGAGTTCGAATTTATATTTTGAAGAAAAAAAAAACCTAATTCTTATTATGGATGCCCTAATTCAAGTTTTAAAAGTCCATTTACCAGGACAGAAATCATATCCCAGATGGCCAGACTAGGTAATCTAGCCCACTGAATCTGGCCCCGAGGCTTTAAAATCCAATGTTTCACAGACCCAAAAATAAAAAACCTCACTGATGAATAGCTTCCCTGCAGCAGCTGACTAGAAAGAAAATGGACATAGCTCTCTTCTCTCCTTCTTCACTTTTCGCGGACGATGATGACTTCTCTTCTGGTACTCACTCTTCCTACCAACCCCTCTTTTAGATAGCTCCTTTGCTTTATATTACATATGTTTTATGTTTAATTTATGTGAAAAAGGTTTGTACCTTTTACTTTCGTTTTTTGTCGTCTGTTTATAAGAGGAAACAAAGGAGACCCAACAGAATCATGTAGAGAGGAGGCACAGTTTTCCTGGAATGGTAAGTTTTGTTCATTTATTAGAATTACTACTGAACTGGACTTGGTTTGGTTAGTTAAATTGTGCAAATTCTGTTAAGGAGGTGGGGTTTTTATCTCTGTCTTTTTCCTAGTAAAAGATCGAATTTTTTGTATTGGTCTTTGTCATTTGAATATGAGATCATATAAGGGTAGAAAATGATTTCTTAAGTGGGATCTGGGTTGTTGGCCATATAATAGTGTCTACATACTGTTTGCTAATTTTAAGAAATTAAGTTCATTTTTTTACTATAATAGATACGCTAAATCTTGTTTATGATTTGAACAGATTGAGTTTTGTACATGAAAGTTAGGGTCAATGTTGTTAAGATCATGAGTTGGCTCGTAAATCATATGATTTGACGAGTCATCATATAATTATCCTGTAGAATTGTTTTAAAAACTCAAAAACAGATAAAATCAGATTGAAATCGTTCTAACTCGGTAAAATATGTAAACTCTTGAGTTTAATATTGATTTTACGAGTTCATGTGAAATATAAATACTGCCTACTTTAGCCCCCGAAACAAACCCTATCTTTTCATTGTATGTGCAGCTGCCACCCCTCATTTTAACACCTCATATTTTGCTTGCAAGTTGTGTTGTCGGTGCGTCCTAATTTCTTCTCCTCTTTCTTCCCAATCCTTTATCGAAAATCACAATTGAAAACACACACTAATTACTTTGCGAAGCCCAGGTGCTAAGGAAAATTCTTGAAGAAGATTTTCTTCTTCTTGCATACCCGAGGGTACTTTGCTAATGAAGGTTTTTTCTTTTGATTTCTTCTTTATTACATGAGCTGGGAAATTATTAATTATTTTGCTTGTTCTAGATTTATATATATTATATGGCCATATATAGAGTGAAATTAGTAGAAAGTTGGGAATGTTTATAACATTGAAATTTGAAAGTAGAGTTGTTCTTAGTTCTTAGCACAAGTGTATGCATATATATATATATATATTTATTTATTTATCTTGATCTTTGGTGATATGGGTTTTAACAGTTATATAATTGGCCGAAAGTTACACGGATTGAAGGAAAAGGAAATTCAAGAATTGTGTAAAGGGCTTGAATGGAATGAAAAGAAATTTGAGGAAAGGTGCAAAGAATTTAAAAGTTGAGGGGCAGTGTGAAGTGCTCAAATTGAAGAAGTATCAATTTGAAGAATTTGTCAAGGAAGCTGAATTGGAAAGGGAAAAGATTATGGAGCAGTATAGGGAGCTTGAATCGAAGAAGGAATTTGAGAAATGATATAGGGAAATTGGTTTGAAAGATAAAAAATTTGTTGATGCACTTGTGAAGATTGATCCAACTGATAGCCATATGGTTCAAAATACTATAGATCTTAGTGATGCTAATCTTTGTTCTTATGTGATTATGAATGGTGAGGCATTGTAACTATTCTTAAACGAGTATTGCAAGGATCATGGTACAAGGAGTGCATTGCTCTTCAAGTTTTGTCAGACCTTATGATGCTTGTTTTGAATGCAATTGAAAGCATTTGAAGAAGGGAGATTTGGAGTTTGAAGCTAGTGTTGTTATAAGGAGTTGCATTCTCTTGTTAGAGCAATTGATGAAAATATCGCCAGAAATTAGGCCTCGTCAAAAAAGGAAGCAATGGAAATTGCCTCTGATTGGAGTTAAAAAAAATTGAGAGTTAACCTTGCGCATTCTTTATAAGTTTTAGGATTTCTGCAGCTACTAACTTCTTATGGACTGGCCTCTGATTTTAATTTTGACTACCTTTTGAAGTATTCGAAGATTATTTCACGGCATAGCCAAGCTCCTAAACTATCTGTATCCTTGGTGAAGGCAATAAGACTAGTTTTAGTTTACATGACACATCAACAAGTTGTTTGTTTTAGGTTTGTTAATTTTAGCTAATGAAAATCTATGGACATGGATAATTGTATTCTATTTTTAAATTATTCAAACTATGAATGAATTTTTACTTGAACTGTGTATTTTAAAGTGTTTGAACTATATATATATATATATATATATAAATTACTTATGATTTTACAATCCAAGTTTACATTGTATTTTCCGTGTCGTGTCAAAAATGCGTTTTGACAACCTTTGTTTAGGGTGGTTTCTTGTATATGGGCTTAGTCCATGATATTAGGGACTTTGTGTAGTGATTTTATAACAACGGAAAGCAAAAGAGTGGTTGCTATATTTAAGGGACGCTTGTTGTCAAGACTAAGGAAAACCTCATGATCTTCTAACCTTTTCGTGTTTTGACCTGTTTGCAGGAGTTGCTCATTAGAGAATTCTCTTTTCACAAATTGAATGCTAATTTGCTCTGGCCAGGGACATTTGCATTTGCAGAATGGTTAGTTCAGAACAGGCCATTGGTTGAAGGGCGGCATTGCATTGAATTGGGCAGGTATCATTCTTGCTCCTTATCTCTGATGGTATTAGATTTTCAGCAGTATTGCTCAACCTTCTTTTACCAAAGGCTATTTGAGGTGATAATTCATAGTTAAAATCCTATTATTTACCTTCTTTTCCCATTTCATGTTTGGCCTTACTTCAAGTTGATTGGTTTACTGTGCATCAATGTCAATCTATTTTTAAAAACTCTTATAAAATGGTGGGATCATAACTGTGAGGTATTCTACTGTCTAATAAAGTTAAATAAATATATATTTTTGTGCTTAACGTCTGTGGTCAAGTCTTGTATGTGTGCCCCTTGAGTTCCCTACACTTTCCTACATTTTTTTTAGCCATTAATTTGGAGATTTGAGCCTTGAAGCAAGGGGCCAAGGTATAAACCTCCTTATTAGGATTATTAACTGCAGTTTCATTTTCTTCAAGCTGCATCACAATGTGTCCTGTGTTATTTTCAATTGAGGGCCTTAAATTTTGTCGTACCTAGTAATTTACCAGCTGCTCCACCTGTTTTTTACTTTGAAACCATGATTCTTCTCTTGCTGATATGGACACTTCTATTCGTGCAGTGGCACTGGAGCTTTGGCCATTTTTCTTCGTAAATCATTCCATCTTGACATCACTACATCAGACTATAATGATCAGGAAATTGAAGAAAACATAGCTCACAATTGCAGAGTGAATGGAGTCACACCAGTCCTTCCTCACATTAGGCGTGAGTTGCCTCATCCTCTAACTAACAAAGAAAGATATTACCTGTAATCATTCAGTAGACTCTAGTAAGCATATGGTTCTTCAGGGTTCCTAACTTTCTTGTGCGTCTGGGAAACTAAATGTTCATTGTGAATCAACTTGATAGATAAGGTGGCTATCATAATCTCTTCCGCATGATCCTATGCAGGCTATCAGGTGGGTGTGATCATCCACATGGTGACCTTCTTTCTTTGTGATGATTATGAGAGGCATAGTAGTAATCATCATGACTGGAATTTACAACTGGTTTCTTTTATAGATATAGAACTTTTAATCGTCTTGTTGGTTCATAGCATTCTTTTAATTGTTTATCATTTACTGTATTTTTCATTTTATATGATTTTTCTGGGACTGGATTATGTTCAACAAGAATGTTTCTGTTTATCTAGATTCTTGGGGGGACACCTTTCCAGATGCTGATCCTGACTGGGATCTGGTTATAGCTAGTGATATTTTACTGTGTAAGTTTCTAATTTATCACCTGCAAATTTAATAATGCCCTTTACAGAAATGAGAAGTTACTTGATTTAATTAATTATCTGATTGACATTTTCCTTTTGTGATTGAAAAACACCATTCAAGAAAAGCAATGAAATCATGATCCTGTAAAGCATAGGAAGACCCACAAAAACTTGAAAACCAAAAAGAAGATCAAGTTTCTTGTTGATATAAATGCAGCACTAATGCCCCCTTGAAAGTTCATTCTTGATGGTGCAATTATCTGATGGTTCGGAATAAAGATTTTTTTTTTCATTAATGGGTAACCAACTTCGTTGGGGATTGTTTCATAGTTGATACTGTACTTTGGACCCTAGATCTGGGAATCATGGATCTTTATTATTCGTTGGTTTCTTAACTTTTATGCCCCTTTATTAAGTGCTTTTGTTATGGATTTAGTAACTCAAGTCGTTTGATTTACTTTAATTGTTGCAAAGTGAAAAATAGAACCATATTGCAAAGTGACTCGAGTAAGCAGAACAGTTTTTGTGTGATTGTAGAGAACAAATAATTGAGCATTCTGTCTTGTAACATAACATGTCATGTTTGATGGTCAAGAAATTGATGTCCTGGTTATATTGAAATTCGTCCATATTTGATTGAAAATTCACTTTTGATTTCTTGCATCTCTCTTTCTAAGAAATTTCGTAAGATTTTTTTGTTCTCCTTTATTCCGTGCAGATGTGAAACAGTATCCAAACTTGATAAAAACTCTTTCCTTTCTCCTCAAATCTTACAAGCTGAAAAATGACAGAGCAGGCTCTATCATGGAAAATGAGCAGAATGGAGGTATTATGCTCTCCATTTCAAGAGGTGAAAGTAGAATGCCAAGTTCAAGAATTTGATGATTGTTTTTGGTCTGATGCTGGCAGGAACACATAATATCGGGTTGCCTAGGCCAGCTTTTTTAATGAGTTGGAGACGTAGAATTGGCAAGGAGGACGAATCTCTCTTCTTTGATGGTTGTGAGAGCGCCGGGTTACAAGTGGAGCATCTTGGATCCCGGGTTTACTGTATCACACCCAAAGATCAAGTGTCAGGATACCAAATAGAGTTAACCAGGTGAATTACCCGCCCGATGCCGCAGGTATAACAGGATATTTAAGAGTATGAAACTCAAAAACATTGAAAGCATTCGATATTTAATGGAGCAACCATATCGCGATGGCGAGTTGATTGGTCCAACTCAGAAAAAACAAAAAATGGAAATCCAAAAACTGAAGTGAAAAGGCATTGCAAACAAATTTGTAGGGTGTTCATTTTCTGTCATTGCAATAGGCAATAATCATTAGTTACCTGTAATGAAAAATGCTAATGGATATCTTTGAATCCTGATGTTGACTAATCTGATCATGCTTTATGTTGTCCAAGAGATTTTTTTGGGTTTATTTGTGGGGTTGGTTCCTTTTATTTGGATGCATCAGAAACCACTTCAATTTCAAACAAACAAAAATGTTTTAAGAATTGGCAAACTAATCTCAGAAGAAAACAAACCAGATTAGTTGTTGCAAGTCATCCAGTTAAAACAAACCAAACCGAAATGCAGCTTGATTTAGGCAAGCCTAGTAACTCCAACGATAAACAAATTGTTTAACAACTGAAAGTCAAGCAAAATCCTCAACTAATAACAAATAAACCTACATGCTCTCCCAATAACTAAAAAAACCCAATCTGTACAAGTGGGTTCTGCATTGAACCTCGTTTCATTTGGGCAGGCTGTCCCAAAATGTTTATACTAATTTTTCAATACCTGTTTTCCCTCCTTTCCTGCAACACTGCCCCCTATCTAAATTTTACTGCCTCCTACGTGATCTTGCTTTCTTCCTTTTTTTTTTTTTTTTCTTTTCCTATTTCTTGTATGTTTCTTGCCTTATTTGCTGCAGTATTTTCAGGTAATGAGCATTGGAAATTAAAAAAAAAAACTACTTAAGCTGAGGCACGAGAGAGATATCTAGAACTAATATATAGGTATTTATTATATTACATATACATTAAACTAACACACATGAGAATTTCATATGAAGAGATCACTTGTATCTATGGAAAGGCTTACATGATGGTTATGTAAATGATTCTTAAACTTGAGATTACTAAGTTATCTTATATAGAAATGTTATGCTTTGATCTTGCTACACGTTGTTCTAATTAAGTGTAATAAACAAGTAGATATTAGGTATATCATGAACTATATAAAAGTATTTTAGCAATTAAAAAAAGATTTATTATTGTAGATGAATTAGAGAAAATGTTATATTTGTTATCAAATAGTATTGACTGTAAATTCTTATGCAACGTGGACCAATAACTATGCTATTAAGACAAATATGATTTGATAGGGTAAATATATTCCATGCTATAATATTCAAATAGAAACATTGTTGATGAAATGATAATAATTACAGTGAAAAACTGATCACTAAAAGATTATATCAAACAACTTATGTCTTTTCTAATATTTAGAATCATGAGACATTGTTAGACATTATACGTGATTTTCAAATATAAATCAATTAATTTTTAAATTGATAAGAAATTATTCACTTAGGTTGATTACCCATATAAAACTAAATTATGTTCGATCCACTTTGGACAAACAAATCAATTATAGTCCTAAAACTCACTTCACAAGAAATTAGTATGAGATAATATTGATGTTCTCCAACATGACTCCTTGAAGTAATATTAACTTCAACATCATTATAATTCTATCCAAGTCTATGGCATATAGCTTGTTTAATATACATATGCAACATGCCTAGATTAGCATTCAACAACATATTGGTTTTGCCATTGTAAGTAATATTATTGTTCACTTCAAGAATAATAGTACCACTCTCATAACATAACATAAAAATATTTAAAATATTTTGTAAAATACAAGAAAACTGATTTAGATAAATTGGACACAATTTAAATGAAATTGCATAAAATCAATCACAATTACATCAATTCCTAGCTAATTTATCACATATCAAACAAAATCATTAATTTTGAGAAGTAATTCAGAATTCAACACAAAGCCTAATTGATGAAAAATTTACCTAGTTTATGTTATTTTTCAAGCTCAATTGTATGAAATCAATCCTAATTGCATCAATTCTTAGCCATTTTATCACAATTCACCAAGATACCCAATTACAACAAGTAATTCTAAAATTCAACACAAAGCCTAATTGATCAAGATTCTACTTAGTTGATGTTATTTTCAAGGTTAATTGCTTGAAATCAACTCTAGTCGCATAAATTCCTAGCTTATTTATCGCAATTCAAACAAAATCCTCAATTTTAAAAAGTAATTTAAAATTCAAAACAAAGCCTATTCGATCAAAATTACACCTAATTGATGTTATTTTCAAACTCAATAGCATGAAATCAACCCTAATTGTATCAATTCTTAGCTAATTTATCTCAATTCAAATAAAATCCTCAATTTACTGTAATTAACCCTAAGATTCAACGCAAACCCTAATTGATATAACTTCTACTTAATTGATGTTATTTACATAATCAATTTCATGCAATCATACCTAATTATAATAATTAAATCATAATTTATCTCAAATGAACAAAACCCAATATCAAGCTCAACCCTAAACAATAATCTAATCAAAAACTTAAACAATCATAAATTAACTATGAAACTCACAAATTTAAGAGCAATGTAGGATATTTATCTTGATTTATTGACTAGGGAGTGGCAACAACATTAGTGGTAGTGAGTTTTTGATAAAAAACAACTGAAATGAGGCTTGGAGACTACCATGTTGTTTAGAATCTTTGGAATTGAAATTCAATTTCGAGAGTTAAATTAATTCATGTGTTTAGAATTCTTTTGAGGATATTGATTTGAATTCCAAATGGAATTCAAATAATAAAAAATAGATAAAATTAAGACCTTCTAATTTGCAAATCAATTTCTCTTAAAATTAAGATTAAAAATACTATTTTACTTTAAGTTATGGATTCATACTACCTTCTAGAATTATAAACAAAAAACATATGAGAATTGGGTGGAGCCATATTAGGGCATAAAGGGGCAATTGTCCTCTTAACTTTTTAGAAGTGTGTTTACGTGCAAAAACATAAATTAGGAGTTGAAAAGTCACATAAATGGAAGGGGAGTTGCATAAAAAATATGGGAAATAAAAAAGAGAAAAAAAATACTTGTTTCTTCACGTCCAAATAAAGCAAATGCATGTTTCGTGGAAAATCATTCATTTTTGGATTTTTTTATATGCATTCTATTAAAATCACTATAAAATCTTTTTTTCAACAATTTTTTTTTTATATATAATTTGGGTTATTTTGAAAAAAATATTTTCGATGAGATTGATAATAAAATCATTATAAAATAATTTTAAAATATAAAAACTTGAAAATAACAATTATAATATAATTTTTTTCATTTTAGAAGTATTCTTAAATTAATTTCATAGAATATGAGTTAGTATATATATTTCAAATTGATTTTTTTATATAATACATATCTACATAATATATAATATCAAGTATTTATTAATAATTGATTTTTTTATATAATACATATCTACATAGTATATAATATCAAGTATTTTTTTATTTTATATAATATCAAGCAGAAGTTCAACATCAGAGTGAATGGAACTGCAATAGTAGCTCTCAAGGGAAATGCATTGTTTGGAAAAAGTTTTGTAACTAGCAAACAGAGGGGCTTTATCTCTGCTGCATATATTATAGAATTGACTCCTATCATTGACAAAATAGTAAAAATTATTAATTTATAATAAAGATTGTTAATTTAATTCAATAGTATAACTAAATTTAATTATATAATTTATTATTTTATCCTAAATATAAAAATTATAATAGTTCGATGAATTGAATTCAAATTATTCAGGTCGGCAGAGGTTGCGTTTCGGTTTAGCTTTTCCTTCATTTTCATTGTCCTTTCCATCAACTACTCATGTCTGCGTAAACTGCCAGTATGACACGTAGTTTCGAGGGGGGCTCAGCTGGAAGATATTTCAGCTGTGACATCGGACAAATTCAACTTGAGAATCAATGGTCGGTCTTTGAAGCTGTTACGTACTACGTCGTATATATGAATGTCTTAAACTACTCGTTGAGTTATCCATTTGGCAAGGGTTTTATTTTTTTTTAAAAAAAATTATTTTTTTATTTTAAATTAATAATTTTTTAATATTTTCATATTATTTAAATATATTAATATAAAAATATTTTTTAAAAAATTAAAAAATATTATTTTAATAAAAAATATTTTAAAAAATAATCTCAGTTTCACTTTCAAACACCTCACAAAACCTGAGCTGTTTTACTTTGAAGACATCTGTCATCCTTCGATAACATGCAAAGCAAACAAAAGGGTGGTCCCTATGTGCCAACCTTTATACGAAGACGAAACTTCGAGGAAATTGCCTGACCTCGTAATTATTGTCGTCTCATTGTGTGTGTGTGTGTGTGTCTGTATGCACTCAAACCATATGTGATTTGTATTATTCGACGTGTCTATTTCTTAAACACAATATATTCTTCCACGGACTTGTCTTCTTATAAACCATGTATTTCGAGACTACTATTTTTATTTTAAATTCAAATTTTTGGGTGTTTTTAAATATATTAAAAATAAATTTTAAAAAATAAAAAATATTATTTAAATGTACTTTCAAGTCACTATACCAAACATAACCTGATTTTAATAACATGAACTTGATTATCACATATAATTAGATAACGATAGTATATATCGACATATACCCCGCTGCCCAAAAAACAAATCCATTTAAAACAAACGGATTCCACCAAGAGACCTGTATATTACGTACCTTGTGAGAATTAATTTGATTAAAAATTAACACATGTCTAGCATTCCTGTATCTTTTATAAATAAGTGTGGGTTTTTTGTTTCAAAAATTGGGATTTTAGAAGTTAAGCCAAGATTTGGAAGCAATATTACCTAAATTGAGGGAGGGAGGGAGGGAGGGAGGGAGGAAGCTTCGCAGAAGCTGCATGCCTAGGGTTCAGCACACATGCATGTAGGGCAAACATTCGGATTTGGCCTGTGGGATATCGTAAGGTAGACGTTAAATATGCAAGATTTGGATGGGAGTATTATACAAGCGGTGCTTTTGGAATTAATGAGTAAATTGAAGAAACTTTTGCATAAATTAATTATGAAGACAATGACCAAAAATTCTATTTTCTCTTTATTGCCTTTCATTCCTCACCTCCCCAGGCTTCCGGATAAGAATTACAGAGCAAATACAAAGAAAAGAGGGAGAGAAACAACAATATTTATTTCGTGATTATAAAATAAATAAATAAAATAAAAATTCACCACCCAAATATTTGTAACTGCATCATATAAATTAAATTTTGTAAGAATAAATCATACCTCGAGTTACCTAATTTTTTTTTAATTGTATGTTGGACGAGACTGATGATTTAATTTTAAATAGCAAAGAGTGAGGGTGTTAGAATTTTAACTCATGATTTTTTTTGTCAACGAAACTTCAATGGGTGAAAACAATTTCGATTTAAAAATTAAAGTTGCGGATGAAATTTCCAAAATAATTTCATATTACTTATCTAATATTATATTAAAAAAACACAAAGATTATAATAGCATATATGCATTTGGGGGAGGAATGTTGACACGGGGTGTTTTTTAGTGAGGGCAGAGGAAGTAGATTTTTTTGTTTTTTTTTTATGAATAGCAGAAGTAGATTAATTGTAAACTTAGTTCAATTCGATAAAGGAAAAAAAAAAGAAAAATTCGGGTAAAATTTTCTCATAGTAATTGCTAAAAAATTGATAATTGCATTACCCACATGGATATATAGGTCCCTCAGTGGCTGGTGCAAGAACTTCTTCTGAAAATCTTCAGTCTGCCAGCTTTGTAGACCCACCGAAACCCTTCAATATATTTTGTGGCGAGACGTTTAATTAATGACGGAAAGCTTCTCTATGATTTTCTACTGGGCAGATCACACCATAGTCAACATAAAACAGGAATAAATAAATAAATAAATAAAAAGAAGTTAAAATTCATGGCAACAGAGGATGTAACTAGAATAACTTCAACGGCTGTGCCCTAGAGAGTGCCGAAGTAGGAATTGAGATTTCAGGTCGGCGAAGTTCCACTATAAATTTCTCAACTTGCTTCGTTGGTAAATATATAGGCCATTGGAAGGCTTAATTCAAACACTGTTCATCGGAAATTTCTGTCTGCCTTCCTTGACTTGGCTTTTTCGCTTTTTAAAATCGGTTGGCCACACATCTCGTATCAAGAATTTTCGCAAATATTCAAATACAGTTCTTTATAGGGTTCTAATAGATTCTTGACACCAGGTAGATATTATTAATTATTGCACGAAGCCAATGATGTATTACATATTTAAGATTGAGTTATCACTAGATAATAAAATATAAACTGCACGTGTTATAACTTTGAGAATACCTATCAATATTATAGTACTCTTATATACTATATATTTCTTAAATCATATCCTTTATAAATTAAAATTTCATCGGCGACAAAATACCAATAATTCTTACGTGTTTCCATGCCTTTTTCAAACCTTGAATGAACAAATTATTTTTCTTACAAAATCATATGAGATTTACCACTACAAAGAAATAATAATAATAAGTACCCCGTTTTTCTAGATACTTATATTGATTTTTAGTTTAATATTTATATTCAATAATTGTGGTTATTGACAAGAATATATTGGATCAATTATTTGAATTTATATTTAATAAAATCCATTAGAAATTAAAAGTGTTTTCGCTACTCAGTCTAGAGTCTCAGTAACTCGTTACTTTCTTGGAGGAAACTGCCACAACATGAGCGTCTTTTTTAGCAAGAATTATTGCAGCAGGATCATGTCAAGGATGATTCAAAAGATATCACGTGCGAGTTTAGAGTTTCCAAGATTTAGCTCAAGACCACAGGTTATAATAAGGAAAATTGACAGATCATAACCAGCCCTTCATCTTAAAGACAAATCTCGCCGCATTAGATTAGTCCCTGTGGTTATAACACACTGACAGTGAGAGGTGGTGATGTCATATTAGAAAGCGACACACAACTCCTTATTATTTTTATATTTTAAAAATATTTTTTTATTTTAAATTAATATTTTTAAGAGTTAAAAATATTATTTTAATATATTTTTAAATAAAAAATATTTAAAAAATAATTATAACTATACTTTCAAAACATTGCCATCAATCTCCTCGCCGCGACCATGTCTTTCGATTTTTCGTGGTTGTCTTACTTTGGAAATTAAGAAGATGAGAGTGGAGGTCATTAGTTCTTGATTCTGCCTTGTTTTTTTATTTCCATTTTCGATGTAGTTGTAGGAAAGTTTTAAGCCATATGCATTAAGATTTTTGACTTGTGCTCATTAATGCCTATGGGGTCATAATCGACACTGGTTGTAGAATCTGGACGTGGCGGAGAATACAATATATACGGAACTTGTGCTCATTAATGCCTACTACAACTTCTGAAGTCGGTTATTTTGAAAAATAAATTTAACAATCCTTATTATTTTTAATTCTTTTTCTATGATATCAAATCGTGGATTTTTTCTTCATTCTTTAAAATACATACACTGACAGTGCTTAAGCATCCTTTTTTCTATGCTGCGAAAAAAAAATGTTTTGATTCGTACTTATTAAAACTATTTTAATAATATAACTAATTTATTATTAATTATTTATATAAATTTAAATTTTCATAGATTTATTAAAAATTTCAAATTAATAATAAGGTTAATAAAATATAAAACAAACATATTAAATAAATTATTATTTATTTCATCACAAAACAAAGTTAAAAATTCAAATTAAATTCCATCAATTTACTAACAAATATAATTTTATAAAATCTCAAACAAAATCTAACATGTATAAATCATACATTTATACCACAAATTTCTATAGAAAAAAACTATAAAATAAATAAACACCCAAATAATATACATAAACTACAAAAATATACAATAAAAAATAATATTTTAAAATTGAGATCAAATAAAAAATGAATAATTTTGCTTAATTGAAGTGAGAAATCCTTAATAAAATTTGAATTGAAATATGAATATTGACTATTAAGTATTGGGATGGCCGGATTTGTAGTGAAAAATTGGTTTGTGATAAAATTAAAAGGGGTTGTTATATTTGTTGCATAACAAAATGAAGGAAAAAGAAAAAATAGAAGAGGAAGAGAGGAGAGTAATTTGTCAAGTCATAAATTAAATATTATTGAAAAATTTAATGATAGATTTAAGTTTGATGATAATTTTACCTGTAAAAATAACATATCATCGTATTTTTTAGTTTTTTTATTTATTTTAATTTTTTAATATATATTGAGAAAATATTTTTATTAATGTTTATCGATAAATATTATGATGACATTTTCAGTTAAAAATATTTACCATAATTTATCTATTAAAATATTTCATTAATATATCGGTTTATATTTATCAGTTTTCGTAGCTATGATTTATAATCCTAGAGCGCATCTCTTTTAAACTTCACATTGTCATCTACAATTATTTATTTCTATTAACCGAAAATCAATAATTCATCAATATAATTTTTTTTCCTCACAAAAAAATCATAATAATTGAAGAAATTACCGTACCCTAGCCACGTCTGCCGACTGCCAACATGTATGAGAACAAAATACGAAATTTCCTGGAAGGTGCGGTATATATGCATACAAAAGTAATCGTATATTCCAGCTCCTATTTATAACTGTATCTTTCAAACCCTGAGAACAAAGAGAAACAGAAGAGCACACTCCACTGTCTTACTTTACTTCTTACAATTTAGTGATACCGATCATTGGTTTTGTTGCAAGCCCAGCATGGCTTCATTGCAAGAACCATGGCTTTTGGAGAATGGCAACCTTAAGGGCTCAAGCAAGGAGATGAGACATGGAAGGACTGCACACAACATGTCATCCTCATCACTGCGCAAAAAATCAGACCTCACTCTTGTGTCAAAAGTTAAATGTGGAATGCTAAGACTCTTGTTAACTAATCTTCAAGAGGTCATTTTGGGGACAAAACTTTCAGTTCTTTTTCCTGCCATTCCACTGGCCATTGCTGCTCAATGCTATGGCTTTGGGAGAGTAAGTATCCATTTCCCTATATTTCAGTAGCTTTTAGGGTTTGCACAGTAAAAGAGAAAGGTTTGGGCACCTTGGCGTGTGAGGCGATCATTTTATGTGATCAAATCATCTTAAATATTACTTGTCTAAGGTGATTGTCTCAAATGGAACTTAATGAAGATAGACTAATTAGAATTGATCCACTGATCAGCACATTAATCCGATAACTAATTAAAGGAAAAATGAACTAAGAAGTAATTGAAAATATAATTACATCTTAATTATATGTTTGCTAATATTGCCATTCATATGAACTAAGAAGTAATTGAAAAGATTTAATTAGTTCTGTTTAGTTCTTTTCCTTTACTGGTTTCAATCTAACAGTGTTTTTTATTAATTTCACGTACCAGCCCTGGATTTTTGCTCTGAGCTTACTTGGACTGACCCCACTTGCCGAACGTATCAGCTTTATAACAGAGTAGGAGATTACTTATATCATATACTATTAATTGATTTTCAATTTTATAGCTGCACGCAACCATGCTAAAAGTAGAACTGGGATTGATCGTTTTCAACTTTGTTTCCAAAAATTGCAGGCAAATTGCTTATTACACCGGTCCAACAGGTACTGATCAACCTCTCAGTTTTCTTACCTGTCTTTAATACATGGCTGATGATTTGCATTTTGGATAAAAACTGTGTGCATGGAAGCAAAATATATATATATATACTGTTCTAGTTATGTAAGAGGAGGCCAACATTTCAACATCAAATTATTTTAATTAGTCATTAAGAACAGCATAGATGGTCTCGTAAATCATTCAGAGTTCAGGAATCAAACTAAATTAATTTAAAAAATGATGGGATCCATTCGGTTCTAAGCCTTTCTCGTGACAAGAAAAATACAAAAACTGATAGTTGTTTGGTGGGGATGTGATTCAGACTCCATGAGGAATTCAATCTAACAACAGAAGAGATTTTGTCACGTATCATCAAAAAGCTTGTTGCTATATATGTCATTTTCTTTCAGTCATCTGCCACTTCAACAGGATGAAGAATTCTTCACATTAGTATAATCCCTAATCTTTTTAGCCATATACTTGTCAATTATTTCAAAGATTCTAGACAGAAGGAAGAAGACATTATCATTGGCATCGTTTTTGGACTCACATACTTTGCACCAATAAAAAAGGCAATGTGCCCACACCCAGACTCACAGATGGTGAGCCTGCACCATGAAAGTAATGGTTGATCAATGTCCTTGTTGATCCTAATTGGCTTTGTCAGCCTTGCAAATAAGAACCCTAAGCCAGTAAATATCCAGCCAGCACTGGTGCAGTTGTATAAGGTTAATCCATGTACATGAAAAACCTTGCTGGAATTGGGCTTGTAATAATACATCATACATGCTTGTGTGGAAATTTCAAAATTATTGAAGGAAACTCAAGTAACCATGAATTCAATTCCTTTTTATATATCTTTGTTTTTGCAGTGGGAGGGCTACTGAATGCAACATGCGGCAATGCTACAGAACTGATAATAGCAATTTTTGCACTGTGGCAACACAAAGTCGGAGTGGTGAAATATTCACTCCTGGGTTCCATACTATCAAACCTGCTATTAGTTCTTGGCACCTCGCTCTTCTGTGGTGGCATTGTCAACCTTGGAAAGGAACAAAAATATGATAGGGTAAGCTAGCTGCTGTAATCTGAAAAGTTCATTAGTTCTGAATCCCTCCTCTTCTAATTATATGAAGGCCAAAGTTTGATCATAACATTGGCATGGTTATAAATGAATGAACAGAGACAAGCTGATGTGAACGCACTGCTTCTGCTTTTGGCATTGCTGTGCCATATGTTGCCACTTTTGTTTCGGATTTCTGGAGCCTCCGCTTCCCTCACGGCTGTCCCAACACTGCAGATGTCGAGAGCAAGCAGCATTGTAATGCTGGTTGCTTACATTACATACATCATTTTTCAGTTGGTGACACACCGACAATTATTTGAAGCACAAGAGGTGATTAATTGGTCTAATAATTCGTTTCCATCTGAATGGTGTGATCGAATTAAATCTTTAAAAAGACATAAAATTAAAATGTATTTGAAGTTTCTTCAAGATAGGTTAGCTGAGATATTAATTACATGGCGCAACTCAACAGGATTCGGAGGAAGATGATGGTGATGTGAATTCAGAAGAAACACCTGTGATAGGATTCTGGAGTGGAATAGTTTGGCTGGTTGGAATGACTGCTGTCGTGGCCTTGTTGTCAGAATATGTTGTGGGGACAATCGAGGTAGCTACTAAACTAATAAGCATCTTGTAAATGTAAGCTTCTTAGCTACTTTTAATATTACTGTGGCATGAACTGAAAAATATACCTTTTTTATTTCACAGGATGCTTCAGAATCTTGGGGCCTTTCTGTCAGCTTCATTAGCATTATCTTGCTGCCAATTGTTGGAAATGCGGCTGAACATGCTGGAGCAGTCATTTTTGCTTTTAAAAACAAGTTGGATATATCTTTGGGTGTTGCACTAGGCTCTGCTACTCAAATTTCTTTGTTTGTGGTGAGTTTCATAATTAAAACTCGAAGGGTATCGATCTTCCGACCCAACCTTTCTCCTTCTCTGAAAAAATGAAAAGTCTGAATCAAGTCATAACTTATATTTGCTATATGACTTTCAGGTTCCACTCTGTGTAGTTGTTGCTTGGATGTTGGGCATTGATATGGATCTTAATTTCAATCTCCTTGAGACTGGTGCTCTTGCTATATCAATAATCACCACAGCCTTCACCTTACAGGTAATATATACTACTAACCAATTCTTCATCAGTTAAGCTAATAACACCAAGATTACTTTTTAGAATGCTAATTATAAATCACTGAAACTTGATATAGCTCATTTTATGCAGGTTAGCCCTTTGATTTTTAATGAAATTTAATTGCTTTATTTGTTACAGGATGGTACTTCTCATTACCTGAAAGGATTGACTCTATTGCTGTGCTACGTTGTTATTGGAGCATGCTTTTTCGTATCCAAAACACCACTGAGTAAGGCCTTGCAAAACTTGTAGAGGCTTAGTTAAGAATTTAAAATCTGTCCCTTCCATCCATTGCAATTCCATTTCATGACCAGATTTTGTATTTTTATTCTTATTCAGACCACGGGAATGTCATCGACTTGGGTACTGTCAATTCCGAGGTCGGAGTCATCGCAGCTTAACAGGTGGGTTCTGTTCGATTCATAGATTGAGGATCACAGCATCAAAACATCACCAACAGATTGAATGAATTTGTTATTCTTTCATTTTGCTCCACCTGTCCTGGCCTGCATGCCTGCCTGAAAGCAAGCAATATTTTGCATTTTGCTTGTCGATGATGTTCTTGTTATCCCTTCAAAGCTTAAATGCCAGGCGCCATTGTGGCTTTAAGAAGAGAGGCCACAGCTTATGTAATGCATAGATTTCTGGGTGTTTTTGCAACCGAGTTTTTGTATCTTATGCCAATATATAGAAGGTGGCATATGGCACAAGGGTTATTGATCAGTACTCTTGTAGCAAAATAATTAGTCAATGAGAAGAGTTAGTTGTTTGTGTTTGCAACTTGATTAATCTATATTGTTGATCATCTTTTTCAAGAACAGATGCATGCTAGCGATGTAAGAAATGCCTGCCTGCCATGTAGAGATCCCAAGAACTTGTAGTACAAAAAAACACAAAATTAAAATAAAGTAAAAGGAGTATATAAACATTTTAAATGATCCGATAAACATATTGGGTTCTGCCTAAAATGAATGAATAGTTTAATTTGTTTTATTCTTTCATCCTTTAATTCTGCTCTCTCCTATTATGAAGTTGAATTTCAGAAACTTGTTGATGGAAAAACACAGAATACTAAATGAGTGGCTCATGCCGTAAATTAATTAACCCTAATTTTCTTCTGATAAGAAAAAAAAAATAAAACTGGGTGTGGTATAATTCCAAACGATCTCCAGGGTTCAAGTTTTGGTAATGGCACGCTTTCAAATTGGGTCCCAAAAATTTGGCTTGGAGGAGTTATTTTGTTGTCCTTTCATTTATGGATCTTGAGAGCATCTCTAATTGCAAAAATCATTTGAAAGAGCCAAACTATTAATATGATATTTTAAATAGTATAAAATATCACCTTTTTTTTTTTTATGTGCACTCCATTGAAAAATGTTATTTTAATAACTCATTTGATAATATACAACTACTTACATGGAACTATAATATAATCATATTATTGATTATACAATTAATTAATTAATTCAAGTAATTTATCATAATTAAATAATTAATAAGGTGATAGGACAGTTAATAGATATAATTTTAAGCTCAAAAAGAAAGAATGGGGAGACTGTGAAAAGATTGTTCACAATGCCATATATATATATATATAATTTGGCTTTTATTGAACCAAATTATAAGCTAATTTATTGTGGGAGAGTGAGATTGAATGATTGGGGAACAAATTAAAAAACACATAGGAATTAGTGGCTTTAAAAAGCTTGGGCAAAATATATATTTTAGTCCCTATACTTTACAAATTATAGATATTGGGTCTTTTTAGTTTTCAAAATTAAAGGGAAAAAATAATTTTGATCCAAAACTCTATTTTCTTTATTTTTTGGTCCCTCATGTGAAAGAGGTGAGAAAGTCACCAAAAATCCAACACTAAAAAAAAATAAAATTGTTAGCATCAATTTCGACTATTAAAACAATTAAAAATGGTGTCAACTTGTTTCTTTTGATGAGAAAAGCTCATATTAGGGGTTTTTTATCTTAAAATTCCCAAGAAAAACATATATGATCTTGGTAAAAATTTTTGTTTCGAGTTGATTTTGAATTTTTAGATGGTTTTTTTTTGGTATTTTAGGTCATAAATAGGCTTATCAAATTGCCTATGATATTTTATGTGTGTTTTGGGTAAAACAAATAAGTTGAAAATTCAATTTTTAGATTGAAAAAACCTTTTCCCGGACACTATAGTGACAAAAAACTAAATAATATAGACGACGCATTATCTAATTCTTAAAAAAAAAAAACAAATTGGGGCGGATGCGAAAGCAAAAACAAAGGCCTAACCCTAACAAAATCGGTCAGGCTCAACAAGTCCATTTAAAAAAAAAATTCTATTTTTCTAATTAATGCTTTTTTTATATGTATTTAGATTAATATGTATTTCTCTCTTTTATTTTGTTTATAGAGAATCTATTAAATGATGGTTATTTTTTGTTTATTTTGTATGTATTTGAATTTTTAAAAGGTTTTTATGATTCATCTATTTTTTTTTTGTCTTTTATATAAATAAATTTTATTTTTAAAATAAAAAATATTTATTTTCATATAATATTTCTAATACGTGTAGCCTTATATAGTATTTTTTTCTTTTATTTTATTTAATCAATTTAATGTGTATGTCTATTTCTATTATCGTTAATTTGATTGAATAAAAAAATTATTTTAATAAATAAATTTAGCAAAAACAACTGGATAAATATCTCGTCTTATAAAATTAAATATTTTAATCTATAATTTGTCTCTTGAGTTTTTCAATTTTATTTTTATTTATGGTTTTTTTTCTCATTTATTAAAACACATAGTTTTTAATTTATTTAATTATATGTATGCACAAAATTTTTTATTATCTTTTTAACTACAAAAACATATCAAAAAAACATGTGTATATAATTTGTTTTGTTAGGAAAAAATATTTAATCCATGACAAATCCCTGTTAAAGTATATAATGTGCTGCAAAAACAGGAAATGATATGTTAATTGACAATTTTTGTTTTCTTATGGCTTTTGATTTGGCTCTTGGGCTGGAGATGCCTCGAGAGACATATTTGTTGGTATAGTGTTTAATGAATATAAAAAAGAAAAATTGTTGAAAAAAAAAACATATATTCCAAAGTACAAGGACTATCTTACAATAATATAATAATTTATAAATGAGTTGTATAGGTGGTGGATCATTTCTTATAATCCTCTAGATGCTTCTTATGTAATTAAAAAAAAATGTTCTCCTAACAGTCATAGTCTATTATTACACTATACATTAGGGTTTTACTTCTCTTTATTATTATTATTTTTTCACTCGTGAGTCATGACAATGTAGTTTCATATTTGCATTTTATTTTATATTTGTTTTTGTATTTTTAAAATATTTTTTTATTTTTTTTAATTTTATTTTTACTTTAAATTAATTTTTTTATATATTTTTAAATTATTTAGATATAATGATATTAAAAATTATTTTTAAAAAATTAAAAAAATATTACTTTAATATTAAAAAAATATTTTAAAAAAACAAACCTAACCCATATTTAGTTAAATAGAGCACGTAACCACCATCTCGAAATTAAATGAAGCCGGCCTGTGTGGTCATCGCTTTCAAAAATCTTTTTTTTTTTTTTCAAATTATAAACAAATGAAGAACGAACAAATGATTTGTCATTGCAATTTGGTCGTGTCCAAAGGCTGAACAACCAAGAAGGCCCAAAGGCGCGCATAGAGTGGGCAAAATATTAATAGCATTTTTACTCCCCATGGTTTCTCAATATTTCATTTTTGCACCCAATACTTGCACATTTCCATATAATACACGTGTTAATATTCATTACTGTATCACGGATTGATTGATAGTAGGAACGATACAAGCATATGTGCGCGTCTCAAGACATGAGGAAAATGAAACAATCCAAAACATTTTTAAAAAACCCTCTAGTTGTTACCAGGATTTTATAAATTCTTTAGAATATATAATTGAATATTAAAAATGTTAAGATAATAGGGTGATAGAGGTTAAGGGAGCAAATTGAACAAAAAGGGTTAATATTGAAAATGTTTTAAGTAATAGGATGAAATGAAGCATATATAAACTTATAGGGGCTAAATAAAAACTAAAATGTAGTTTGCCTATCTCTCTCTATCAATGAAGAAATATTTCTAATCAATCAGGCTGTGTGCTTCATCATCCCTAGATAGACCCGCACACACCAAATCTTTAATAAAACAAAAGCACTCACTCTACTCTGCTTAAAAATCCCAAGAGATCCTTCTGTTTAAGTTTGCTCTTCTCCCTCTCTCTGCGTTCTGCTACCATCTTTCTACCTTATCCTTTCTCTGCCCCTAACAAACTCTCAAGTATACCAATTCAAACCATGAGAGAAGAAGAGAGAGCCATTTTATCCTTCCAGACGTTACCAAACTTAAAAACCTCACACTCTTCGCTCTCTGAAACCACGCACCACCGCGAACCTCTGTGGAGAAACGCGCAATTCAGTTGCAGAATCCGGAGTGGTGGCAATAATGGAAGTTTTGGCAATTTTGCTTCAGTTTCAATGGCGGAGATGAAGGAAGATGGAAGAAATGAGTTCGCACCGAGTTCGGCTCAGCTATTGAAGTATCCGTTAGCAATACTGGCTTATGTGCCAAGAGATGCTGCGATTTTTTCCGCTGGAGCTGTCGCTGGTGCCGCCGCGAAGACTGTCACGGCTCCGCTTGACCGTATAAAGCTACTCATGCAGGTGTTGTTTTTAAGTTTCTGTGCTTTCAATTTTTATCACGTGTTTTTCGAGGTCCCGAGTCGTCAATGTTGCTATCTGGTTACTGAGAAAATGGAGTTTGAGCAGTTAATGTAGAATTCTCTAAATTGTGGATTTTGTAGCTTCTATTTTGGTTACTGAGAAAAAAACTATATGGCATTATTATTATTATTATTATTATTATTCAAGCTAAACGGTAGAGGTTTCAATTATCGACAAGGTAATTGCTAATTAGTAACATTATCAATAACGCTGATATTGCTAATTTGATGTGTTTATAGACTCATGGAGTGCGGGCCGGGCAAGAAAGTGCTAAGAAGGCAATTGGTTTCGTTGAGGTTTGTAGCAAATTTCAATGTCGGTTACTTGTTTTTCTTAACGAAGTTGCATAGTGGTCAATTAACTGCAGGCAATAGTGATGATAGGGAAAGAAGAAGGAGTTAAAGGGTACTGGAAAGGAAACCTTCCTCAGGTGCTTGGCAGATTTTTAACTTTCTTGAATAATTAGGATAAGGTTTTGTTTTCCAGTTTGGGATTTATGGTGAATATTTCAGGTGATTCGCATCATACCTTATAGTGCTGTCCAGCTCTTGGCTTATGAAACTTACAAGGTAATACTAGTGAAAATGTGTTTAAGCAAGTTCTAGGAAAGTGTTATAAATAATTGAGTTGCTATTATTTGAGGCATTTGGTTGATTTATTTATTTATTTATTTTTGCATGTGAATTTGTAGAAATTGTTCAAGGGAAAGGATGGTGAGCTTTCAGTTATTGGCAGACTTGCTGCAGGTGCTTGTGCAGGCATGACATCTACTTTTGTGAGTAATTCATCAATGGAAATGGAAATGGAAATGGAAATTCTCATTATATTGCTACCTGTTGGGATAGTGTTTGTGCTCAAAGAAGTACATGAATTTGTTTCTTAAATTTTTTTACTGTGTGCGTGGACATCCAATTTTGTATTGCTCCATTCAAAAAAATGTAATATGTATCCAGTACTACATGCCTTTGAATCTTAAAATTATCTTACTGTGTATATTTTTTCAGGTAACATATCCTTTGGATGTCCTAAGATTACGCTTAGCGGTTGATCCAGGCTATCGCACTATGTCTGAGGTATTATATTGATTACTAGACTACGTTTAATGACAAGATAATCATTTATGAACAGAAGAGTATGGATGATGTCCAGATTGCATTGACAATGTTACGAGAGGAAGGAGTGGCGTCATTTTACTTTGGTCTTGGGCCTTCTCTTCTTGGCATTGCTCCATATATTGCCGTCAACTTTTGCATTTTTGACTTGTGAGCACATTAATGCCTAGAGCTTCTTTTATTTATTTTTTATTTAGTTGTTTTTGGAAAAGAATGCAAACATAAAACGAGTGTTGGATGTTACTCCCTTTGGACAACAGGGTGAAGAAGTCATTGCCGGAGAAATATCAACAGAAGACTCAGTCATCTCTACTGACAGCTGTGGTGTCTGCAGCTGTTGCAACACTCACGTGTTATCCTTTGGATACAGTAAGAAGACAAATGCAAATGAAGGGTACCCCTTACAAATCAGTTTTGGATGCCTTTCCAGGTAAGGTGCACAAAAATGTAGAGAACAGACATGCATGGAGATGTTTATTGTCTCTGACATTACCATAATGCTAATATCAGCAGAGCAAAAGGGCCATAAATCACATATTAGACAATCTTGCTTTTCTCATTTGTTAATGCTTATGTCTATTATTGATTATTGAGCCCATCATTCACTCCACAAAACTCCAATTTAGCCACTTGTTTCTTGAGCCGATGCCCAAGGGCATGTTAGTTCATGTTGAAAGAGCCTTAAATCTGTTTGTGTGCTCATGATATGCTATGGTCTTAACCCAATGCCAGGGTAATGTTAATTCAAGTTAAAAGAACTTTTAAATCTGTTTACAATACCTGTTGAGCTGCATTTCTTTCTCTTAAATACCTTGATTCTGAAAATTTTAAGGACATCTCTGGGACTGCTTCTATGCGTACTTGTCCAAATATTATTAAAAGGAAAACATGTTTCTAGTTTCTAACTGGATGAAGCTTCTCAAATTTTGTGCTGTTTCTTGAGGTTCTTAATGATGGAAGGCAGCTTATGCATTTCTCATTTATCAACTCAACATAGATTTCCTAGGTCTTATGAAATAATAGTGCCTCTTAATTTTTCATGTGGCTGTAGCCCTTGTTTGAGTGGTATCACTTAAATCCCAAGGGCTCTTGGGTAAAGGTTCAAGTCTTGATATAGGTCATATATCTTAAATCGAACCAAAATTGTATGCTATTAATTTCTTCTTGCAATTTATTTTGGTGACTAAGGGATCAAATCTAATTTGGTCTTATTGATGCAGGAATTGTGCAGCGTGATGGAGTTATAGGCTTGTATAGGGGTTTTTTGCCCAATGCATTGAAGAACCTTCCAAATAGCAGGTTCGCTTGCATTCCTGTTTCATTATTTGATATATTTTCATGGAAACATCCTTCAATATGATGTCTTGTTTTGTTTGGAAACTGATGAGCTTCTAGTTTTCTTTGATCCGGGAATACTAGATCATTTGATAGTTAGCTGATACTGTGTTAATCACATCTGGCATAGAAAATCTAAAATTATGGAACCCACATATAAGAATAACCGTGCCATATTTGGCTTTGCAACTCATCCATTGTGCTGTCTGTACCTGTATCAAAAGGCACATGTTTCTTTCTTTTGTAAAATTCTTTGGTACATAGGCACTTTGACTTTTTTTAATTTGTACCATCTAGGTTTGTGAAACTTAATTTCATAGACACTCTTAACAGTGCCCTAATGTTGTTGGCACTGTGGAGATTATGTGTTCCCCGTACATGAAGGATATACGGGCTCACCGCGAAACGAGTTCATTTCATAACAAATTTCTTCCTCCTTTGCTGACATGAATCTACTTTCCTCTCTTCCGCTGCAGCATTAGGCTTACCACTTTTGATATCGTGAAGCGTCTAATTGCAGCCAGCGAGAAAGAGTTTCAGAGAATTGTGGAGGAAAACCGCCATAAACAAGGCCAGGATGCCGGTAATTGAACCATCCCGATAATGGATTTCTTTGTATTGTTATGAACCGTTATGGTGGTTCCACTGTATTTTTGTTGCAGGCATCATCTAGCGCTAGAGGAACATGTTCGTGTAGGAATTATGATTTTGGCAATTGCATGCCTGCTTGATTTGTTAGGATTCTTAGCTGCCGGTAAGTTTTGCTGGGGCTATTTTTTTCGCAAGATGGTTACGTGCTAGTCAGGGTAGCTTATAATATAGGCCCAGTCGATTTGTTGTATTCTTTGCATCATCAATGAAAAATATTTTTGTGTAATTGAGGATCTTAGATTCAGGTTTCCTAACAGAATAAACTGATTTCTTTTTTGAAATCAGCGGAAACGACTTCGTCTAAAAACAGAATTTACTAAATTTGATATGCAAATATATTGTTAGCCTAATAACTTTCTTAATTTAGATGGAGTCATACTGCATGAAGATGAAAGAATGGTAAATTCTCTCATTTGTTCGAGATAGATGAATGAGCTTCGTTGTTTCTAAACATAACGGCTATAATCTTCTTTTCAAATAAAAGAGAAGAGTATCAAGGAATTGTTTTTCCAAAATTCTAGAATTAATACTTTATTATACTTGTGCTTCCTTATTATCTTGAGATATTTTATTTTATTGAAGAAACCATTTTTTATAAATAATAAAATATATTCAAGTTGATTTATAAAATAAATAAAGAAAAAAAAGGAGTTGAAGAGTTCTTTTCCCAGTTAAGCAAGCATTCACGTTCACCAGTCAACGCTTTCGGGGCTCTAAGCTTTCTCCACAAAAGAGGGCCTTTGGAGTTCCGAGGAAAAGGCGGTCACTCATCTATGGGCTCATTCATGTCAGGCATGCATACTTGGGCCAGAACCCGGGCCTGCACGCGTAGGTCTGCCCGTAACAAAAATAAGAAGAAGAAGAAAACCAAAACGACGTTATTTGAGAGAAAAATCACTTCAATTATTTGACAGTCAGAACTCCGTTTTGAATGAAAATTCAATTTTTTTTTTTTTTTTTGAAAAGGATGCTTGAATGTGAAGCTAGAGAGAGCGTCTCCTAGTAGAAACCGAAAATTTCGTATTATAAAAAAGAGAAACGGAGGACACACAAAAGAGAGAGATTCCTATACAGGTAGCCCGCGCTACTCAGTCTCAGTGCATTGGTTAAATTTTAACTGATGTGAAAAAAAAAAATGTTCAAACGCTTTTATTTTTTAAAAAAGTAAGAAAAATATTATATCTATTATTGATTTAACTGAATTTAATAAATTTGATTAAATTAATAATATAATTTAAAGTTGACATCAACACTAAATAAAATAAATAAAAAACTTTGGCAATACATGATTATAAAAATGAAGTATCAATATCATATTTAGAATAAGAAAAAAAAATCAGCCCATAAAATATTGTTTCCAATAACCATGAATGTTTTTAGAGAGAGAGGAAGCTTCTCTACTTCATTTTTCTTAAAATTTCCTTACGAAATCCACTAAAATAGAGAGATTAAGTGAGATAATGGAAGAAAAGAGGGAAAAGAAGGATTTTTGAGCTGGGTTTGTGAGGAATAGAAAGAGAAAGTGACAGCAAGAGAGAAAATGGACAAAAGCATCGAGAAGACATACCAAAAAAATTAAGACCATTTAAAATAAGGATAAAAAACACTTCTCAAACTAAAACTTCTTTGTCCTATCTCTCATCTCTCTCTAGAACATTTGTTTTTTACACAACATTCAATCAACATCTCAAAAATAAATTTTAATTCAAAAATACAATCCTAATAATTTTAATGTAAATGTATTAAAAAAATAAAAATAGTATAATATTTATGTAATGTGACAGAGATATTTTGAAAATTTCATCAAACTCAATTTTACTAATCAACATTAAAACCTTTTATTTTGAATCCTCATTTAACTTAAATTTAAGATTAAATTATATAGAGGTTGATGAGTTAAAAGGCAACATAAAAAAAAAATTGGTAAAAAAATTTGGTTTAACTGAAAAGAATTTAAGATAATATCTTTTATATATATAAATATTAAGATAATAATATATTAGATTGATATCAATTAGCTTGTCAAACCTGTAATCCATGACATAGACCCGACTAGATTTAATAAGTTCACTTTTTTAAAACTATTCTTGTTTAATTATATTATAACAAAAATAAACAATGATAATAAATCAATGAATTAAATATAAAAAATTAGCTATGATGAGCTAACATAATGAACACTTGCTAAAATTATATAAAAAAAATTCATAATTTTATTGGATGATAGAGTGAGAATTAAATGTTATTTAATAAAATATCATTTAAAATACATTATTAATTAATCTATTTTTTTTAAAAAAAATATACCTAATATATTTCAATTATTTAATTCAAAAGAAATTACATCTAAATTATTGAAGAAAGAAACAAAATTTTAAGAGCACGGACATGGAAGGAAGACCCAATATGCTCAGGGCATTTAAAATGCTTTTTTTTTTTTTAAAAAATAACTTTTTTCACATTGTTCGCCCAATTTGTGTTTTTTGTAAGAAGCTGCCTACGCGCCGTCTGCTACTCGCAATCTAACCACTACAGAGGTGATTAGAAATTAAAATGGTTTTTTATTTTTTTTAAATATATTTTGATTTAAAAAATTTTAATAAACACTCTCAGAATCTCAACAAACTAATTAAACAACCTAAAAGATCACAAAAGGTTCTAAAAATAAAAACATCAAACTAAGAAGAAAAAAATCATTTTTCAACACCGATCAACTTTTATTTTAATTAAGATAAATATTTAAAAATATCTTAATAAAACTTTCTTCATTAAATAGAACTTGTTGATTTTAAAATAAGTCATTTTTTTTATCGAAATACGGTCAATTGATGTCCTTTTTTTTTATTATTATTATCCAATTACTTTCTCTCTTCTCTTTCAAATTTAGAGATTGAAATATAAATAAAATAAAATTTGTACTAAATTATTAATTTTAAAACTAACGGGATCAGAAAAGAATTTGGACAAAATATTAAGGCTAAAAGGTAAGTCACTGATATTTATTTTTTTCAAAAAGATTGTCATTTAGCTAAGCTTTTAATTTTTTTCTCAACCTAATATCTAGACTCTTTTTTTAGAACAATAATAATAATAAAATAATATAAAACAAATCATTAAGTTAAATCACCAATTAATACAATATAAAAAGATGAAATTAAAAGAAAAAAAAAACTTGATAGTTGGATCAGAGAAAAATACAAGACCAATAAAAAAAAATTCATTTTAAATAAAGAGCTGCCATTTTATCTTATTTTGAACTTTGGTCCCTTATTTTTAATTATTTATAAACAATCAAAACCAATTTTTTTTTATAAAATCAAGAATTAACTCAATGTTAAAGTTTAAAGTTTTTTTAAAGCTATAAAAATCTGGAAAAAAAATAGCATGAAATAAATTATAAATTTAATTATTAATTAATGTAATTTAAAATAATAAAATTGAAAGAAGAAAAATGAAAACTCTTGAGATTCCACAATATCTTCACTAACAGGGGCATAGATTGACATTGAGGCTTTTTTTTTTTAAAAAAAATTAATTTAATCTAATAATTTAATGTTTTTTTTACAAGAGAGAGGAGTATATTTTCCGATATGCTGAATAATTCCTCCGTCCTATTAAAATGCTGTGCTCGATCAAATGACATGTCGTGTAATGCAAGAGCTGTCTAGATAGAAACTGGCTATGAAGAGAGAGATGTAGCGTCTTCTCTGAAAATTGCGGGCCAAAAAAATCCTCTCAAACTCCAACAATTTTGAAGCTGAAATGTCGTACCCCTTGCAACTCTCATCCCCTGGACTCGCTTTTGAATCTTCGAAAACCCGCACGAGAAAGAAAGCGCACCACTTCCGAACTCTCTGTTGTTCCTCCTTACAACATCCCAGTCTTCAAGAAAAGCCTGATAACGAGGTGATTTTGTTGGAGAGATATGGAAATGGAACTGCTAAAAGATATACATTAGACGACGCCGTGCAACTACAAGGTTTTCTTGAGAAAAATGGCTCTGAAAATCATAGCTTCGAGGACTCACGTTTGTCTGAAGCCGGATTGTCCTGGCTTCCGGATATTCTCAAAGATTTTATTCTACCTGCTGGCTTTCCAGGTCACCATTCGATAACCCCTCTTTTGTTTTTTGTTTTTCCATGTAATAGCTTTGTTTCCTACTATTCTTCAATCTAAATGCAGGGTCGGTTTCGGATGACTACTTGCAGTATATGGTGTTACAGTTTCCTACCAACATTACTGGGTGGATATGCCACACTTTAGTCACATCAAGTCTTCTTAAGGCATGTCAATCTAACTCAGGCAGTTAATTTTGCATGGGTATGTTTTCTAGGATCAATACTCTTTCGTAGTTTACTTTGTTGCTTCACATGCTTGTTCTTCACCTTAGGTCATGATCCATTAGGGGTGTAAGGTGTTCTATGTTTTTTTTTTCATTTTCTTTTAATTATTGCGAAATATCTCAAATTTGACTCTAGCTCTGGCAATATTTATGCATACTGATATGAATTTCTATGTACTACCTTTGCAGGCTGTTGGTGCTGGCTCTTTCACAGGAACTGCCGCTGCTGCTTCTGCTGCCGCTATCAGGTGAATTAATGTTTATTTTCATCGGTTGCTTAGATATTCAACGCATCAGACTAGTGTTCATTTTTTGGAGTGCAAAAAATTAGTCTTTTATTGGACTGAGCTGTAGGTTTTGCAATTGTTTCCGCAGATGGGTTTCAAAGGATGGCATTGGAGCTCTAGGGCGGTTATTCATTGGTCTGAAAATTATAGAAGTGTTTTAGAAATAAGTGATTGAATAAATACAGGTTCTGTGTTAAATGGTTTCAATGACTATTGTATGTTTTTCTAGGTGGACGGTTTGGAGATCTTTTTGATGATGATCCAAAACAATGGCGCATGTATGCGGATTTCATTGGCAGTGCTGGGAGGTTTGTGTTCTAGCTTTTTGTTTGAGTTGAAGAGCATCAAAATGAAATATGCGCACAAGATTTATCAATGTTTTTTGTTCCATTACGCAGCATCTTTGATCTTACCACTCAAGTATATCCTGCCTATTTTCTACCATTAGCTTCTCTTGGAAACTTGACCAAGGTATTCTCTTTTAAAGTTCTTTATTTATACCCTCCATCCTTTGTTATTTTTTTATAATTTTTCAGCGGAAAAGAAAATGCACTTCCTAGGTAGGCTTCTTTGAATGTGGTCTCTACTGCAATCCATCCCGAGCTTTTCTTTAGCATAGCACATTATAAAGATCACAAGAAACAGTGTGAAATGTTGGACATGTCACATGTGTCAGGGGTAGGCTCAAATGCAAATTGTACACATGGTAGAAAGTCATGCTTCATTGCATAGGGATGTATTTTTTTTCATTTTGTACTGAGATCAGACACACGTACACTAGAAAACACAGATTATCTTGGAAACATGGTTTTCCCTTTTTGTTAAAACAGAAAAATCTGTCATCTTGCCAGACAGACATGGATGAGAGAGGGAGAAGAAGAGGTGATATGGAAGCCAGTTTTGTCTGTTGAGTTCAGAGCAACCAAGAATTTTACTTAGTAGTTAGCTCTCTTGAAAGTTATGGTATCTGTAGCTCTTAAATGATATTTAGACTCACCTCAAGTAAGCTGCATTCCCAATCTAATCAGGGTAGGCTACATGCATCTTCCTTCATCATTGGCAATATCAAGGACAAAAATCTCCTTAAGTTATGATATTGCGTCCTTTTTTGTCCACCTACTTGAATTTGACTGCTCTTCTTCACCAATAGATCCTTAGGCCAGTGTTGGATATGGTCAGGCCATCGCAGCCAACATCCATCAACTCATCCTCAATAGGTGACATCTCCATGTTTCCATGAATGCACTCATTTCTAACTTACCCCTTTCTCGTGTTTCCATACTTCCATCTATGTCATGTTATGAAAGTGCTGCTTCTAACAATATTTAATTATTTAGAAGACCATCAATGTATTTGCTTGAAACCAAACCATGATAATAAACACAACTATCATGATGTTTCTTAAATTTATTTGTAGTCTTCAGCATTGCCATTGATGTGCTAACTGGAATCACGTTATGCAAGTTATTGAAGAAACTACACCCTTTATTAAATTGTGTATAATGGTTACAAGATAAACCTGTTGGGAGCAAAACATGGCCAATTCTGTGCATCAGAAGTACCCATTATTTTTGTAGAAATCAATTTCTCCACGGTGTGATTGTCTATTTTCTTTTAAATACACTGTTCAAACATGCATAATAACTGATAACTAATCTATAAAATGTACCATGGTTTTAAACAGGCTGTCGCAAGAGGACTGAAAGATCCTTCATTCCGTGTGATTCAAAATCATTTTGCGGTCTCTGGAAATCTGGGAGAGGTAGCAGCAAAGGTATACTTGGATTTACTGTAAGATGGACCGTTTCCTTGTTGGTTAAAAAAAAAATACTTTTATACCAAAACAATATAATATAGTTAACCAATTGGTATTGGGTGCTTACTATGTTCTGATTCTCTGAACTACCTTGCAAACATTTGGAAATAGCATGTATAAGAGTAAAATTTAATTACATTAGCATCAGAAGTGTTGCTTAGGATACAAGGCAACAAAAAACCAATATTAATGTTGATATGAATATGATTTTGTTGTTGACCGCTCAATGAGTAAAATTTAATTTTGGAATCAGTAGAGAAGTTTTCTGAGTGTGAAGCATTGCTGAATCTGCTTAGTAATGAGGAGAGTGCTGTAGTTTGTGGCTCATAGACAGAAGCCAGTGTGGAGCGGAATGACAACATCTGCCTTTCTGGGATGTTATTTACTGTTTTATTGTCAGGTACGATTGATAGGTTGGGGGTACGGGGGCAATGCCAGTACGGTAAAGGAGTATTATTGGAAAATTACCAATACTCCCTAGGCAGTTTAGGGTTTACTATAAATATACATTATGTAATCCTAAATTGACATATAGTGAAATAAAATCTCCTTGCTCATGTGGATGTAGGCACATTGCCAAACCATTTTAAATCTTATGTTCTTTCTTGTTTTCTCTTGCTTGCAATATTCATCAATAATTGTTGTAGGTTACTCAACAAAGAGTAATGCGGGCTTCATGTTCTGAACCCTGGAGTATTTCTGGACTTTAGAAATATTGATGCTCCAGATGTATTGTGCAATTATACTAGGATTACTGTTGTTCTATTTGTTGAAAGTATAGAAGGTGATTTATTTTTGTTGAAAGTACAGAAGTTGATTTATTTTTGAATCCTTTGATAGAGGAAATTGTAAGCCTTGTGTTGATATTTAAAATGTTCTTTTTTTCACTACTACTTTTCTACTTTACTATTGGAAGAATACAAAGGGAATATGTATATGAGCTGGACTTTGACTGATATTTTCTGTCTCGAATCAATGATGTATGGGCTCTCAGCAAAACAAAACATAGTGTTTTCATGATGATTATCGATTGAATGTGTCAGGAGGAAGTTTGGGAAGTAGGTGCACAGTTGCTTGGCCTTGCACTGGGCATACTGATACTGGTATGTTTTATAGTTCCGGAAGATGAATTTTTATTTTTTAGTTAGTAATTTCAGTTATTAAACAAATATCATGGTTTTTTTATGATGCATTTAATTGACTGTTAGAATTGTGATATATGAATGCAGGATACACCTGGCCTTGTAAAATCCTTTCCATTGCTGACATCAACATGGATGAGCATGCGGCTTCTGCATCTTTGGTTACGTTATCAATCACTTTCAGTTCTGCGATTTGACACAGTAAGAATGCTATATGTTCAGTTCTTTTTCTCCTGGATGCTTATGGTGGAGAACCTGTTGTGAGGCAGACGGATTGAACCACACTGAACGTGGCAATCTGTTCACCTTGGGGGATTATTAAACTTTCATGTTTGAATCATTGCTGAGATATTCATTTTGGCTTGCTCTTTTATAGATAAATCTCAAGCGTGCTCGTATATTGATAAAATCACACATTTTGCAATCTCGTGTCCTGGGTAAATTTCTTACACTTTCTAGTCTCTTGTTCGCATAAATTTGCTCATTTTGCAACAAAAATCAAACTCTATTTGTTCAGGTTGTGTTGATTGCAACCAGGATGAAAACATTTTATCATGGGAGACATTCACTAGACCACGAATTATTTTTGGTGTGCCTTTAGAGGAGATGATTGGTGGTGAGAGATCTGTTGCCAAGGTGTACCTTTGCTTACCTCATTTATAATAAATGAATCCATCTAAAGCTCCATGGTATGTTTTGAGGGGGATAGACATATGAATTTCACAAGACCCAGTGAATTTCTAAGCATTTTCTCTTACCTTTCTTTTTTTCTTCTGATATATAAGTTTTTTGCCTTTGCTATTAGATACCTTGTAAGCTTAAAGTGTGTGCTAATCAAATTAATAACTGCTATTCAAATAAAACATGGAGTAGTTATAAAGGTAAATCAACAATGCTGATAAAGTCAGCTTTAAGCTGTATTGTTTCAACATAGGCTTATTTGTAACTTACCAAAGCAGTTAGGAAAGGCAACTTTATGTCTGCAGAAATATTATTGCACTATTACGACATACTTGTGCTTTTTGTATGGCAAAGTTTTCAATGCCATCTCCTTCATTTGAACTTAGTTTGAGATGTTTTCTCATGGCATGGTTATTTTTATTTTTTTTTCCTGTTAGAAACTTAGAAGAGAAATATACCTCTTTGATCATTGAAATAATTTTTTGGAGAAGAGCTTCTTATCATAAAAGCTGAGACCATCATGAATAAGAAAACTTTTTTTAATGAAGAATGTTTGGTAACTTAAGCAGCAGAAAAGCAGATAATATCTCCATTTTGGGGTTGGGTGGGGCATTTTAAATGTTAGCCTGTTGAAGCTCAAATCTGGATCTCTAATGTTCAGGTTTCTTTTTGTCCGAACAGATAAAGATGCTCCTGAAACTATATGCAAAAGAGAAACATTTTCTTGTTGTGAACCAGCAGAAAACAGACTTTGAGGTCTTGGTGTCATTCAAGGTACGCAAGAAAACAAGCTGGAATGATTTGTGGGTGAATAAGTGATTAATGTCCTCAGCTCAGAGAAACCTCCTAGTTCCATGCAGGTAGGAGCTACGAGTATGTCCGTTTTGCGCAGCATGTGGCAGACTTACTGGTTACATGAAAACTGGAAAAGTTTTGACAACCGCAGTTCTGATAGTGATTATGATCAGCTTGCACAAAGCCTACTGGAAATGGAGGTTAAGTTTGAGGATTTCATGCAGCAGCTAGATGCAGCTGGATGGGATACAAGTCAAATAAATCTGAAGGTCCCTCGAAAAATCTCCATCGAAGAATTGGGTCCTGTTTGATTCTCAAACGTCAGCAATTGATTTTTCATTTCTATGGTTATTATCAAGAGCCACCTCCTGCTGTGCTTGACATGTGGTCTACCAGCCAGAGTAGACATGCTGTTGGCATAGTTTCATTTATGATAAGGCTGCTTCTGAGATAGTCCAGCTGCACGTGGTTTAGCCCTGCTTGAAAAGAAACAGAGATTTGCAAGCAATTTTGCCAGATGGAAGGGTTCGAGGTCATAGGCTAGTGGGAAGGTTCTAGTTGAGTGTTCACTGCCATTTGTGAGCCAGAGGAAAGCTCGTTCCTAGCTTCCATATAGTTTCGAGCTTTTCGTAAATGTTACAGGATTTTGCTTGTTTGAAATCTTGTGGAATTTATATCTCATTTACACAAATCTCTTAGATTTACCAAATGGTCATTTTTGCCTCCATTTTTCTGGTTAAGTCTCTTCTAGTTCTACTTGCTGCTTATCAATTGAACCTTTAAAAGTACAAAAGGAAGAGATACGTCTCAGCTTGTGTAATCTGTGCCGGCAACATCGGGTCAGATTGGTAAGGCCTGTTTAGTTTGCCAACGTTTTTGTTAAATGTGATTTGGTTTAGGGACGTGTTCGGCAAATAAGTTTTTAGATTTATTTTGACAGTTTTGTTTTTTTTTTTTAAATATAATTTTGCTAAAGATGGTCTTAAAAAAATAATTTCATTTAAAAATTTTAAAAATAATTTTTGTTGTATACAGCCCAATACTTAAAAAAATTGCATTTTAATTATAAAAAAAAGAGAAAAATGTTTGTTTAGCTTGGTTTTAGAAAATACTTAAGTTGATTTTTCTTTGTATATTTTTTGGGATTTACAACAAGCTTATAAATTTTTTTAAAGATTTAGTCAATATTTCAATAACACTAAAAATATTTTTTAATGAAAATTAATGGTCAACATTCTGATATTAATATTGGATCTACAAATGGGCTGGTATTTAAATACTAGAAGTTGACTAAAAAAATTTCAGCATTATTTTAGATATTCACCAATTTTAATTGAGAGTATTTTTTACAATGATATATGAGTTGTGAAAAACTCTTTCGTCTTCCAAGATAGATGAGCATTGTCAGGGCACCTAAATAAATTTTTCCACAAGAATTTATTTAGATATATGAGCCCATAATAAATTCAAAAAGCTAGATTTATTCATGAGTGTAAATCTTTATTTTAAGCCACAGAAAAAACATCAGTTAGGAACCCGTTAATAACTTTAAGCCACATCTAGACCATATAATACAGTTTACCTCAAGTAAGGTGTATTAGAGATACTAATACTTTCCCTAACTATAATCATTCCTTTATCCTAGAATTTCTTATAAGATCAATCCATCTAAGTCTCCTAATGACCCTGAATCAAATAACTAGGTGACGACTCCTTGATCTTGATGTCTCGCCATGTCAGCGCACCATGTATGACAAACATCATGGAGCTTCAATGTTTATATAAATAATGAAGGTTATTTTTTTTAAAAAAATATTTTCAAACAGTTTTTCCATTTTAATTACATCCTTCTACAACTTAATTAGGTGGAATTAGGTTTGGAATTATAGTAAAAGTACCAAATTAAATGTTAGAGTACTAAAAAGTGAAACGAATAGAAAAAATATTACTAAACCAAAATTCATTGCCTTTCTATACTATAAGATCTGGCATGCTCTAATTTGTTTTTTTCAATTCAACTTTTTTTTTCTTTTCCTCTCTTTTCCCTTTCAATTTCTTCATTTTTCTTCTCAATTTCATATTCATACTTTTTTAACAATCGTTTGGGTTGTCTTTTGACCGATTAAATTGATTGGATCATGTTAGGACAACTCCCATATATTTTAATTTTAAATCTTGGTTAAACAAAGAGTCGGGTATAAAAGTCATTTTTTCTATCAATCTCATCGTTTTTTCTCAATTTCATCCTCGAATTTTTTTTACTAGTTAGCCGGGTTGCCTTTAAACCATCCAAGTCAACCAGGACATGTTAAGGAAACTCCTATACAATTTCATTTTAAACCTGGGTTAGGCAAGGAGTTGGGTCAGTAGTTTTTTTTTTTTTTTTTTTCTGTCAATGTTATCCTCCAACTTGTTTTACCATCGGTTGGTTTGCTTTTAGACCGGCTAAGTTAACTAGGTCACATCAATGCAACTTCTACACATTTTAATTTTAAAGTCAAGCTAGAAAAATAGTCATGTAGAGAGATTTCAAAATTAATCCATTGAATAATGTTTAATAACAATGCCAAATAATTTTCTATAACCTAGACATTTTTTATCAAGTTAATTTTTTTTAATCCGACTCATAACAATAAACTAGAAACAACTAAATACAGTAGTAGGATTTGACCATCAAAGAACTGAGATCTCAAACTATTATGTTAATTTAGACAAGTTCATGGCCAAGAGGTGGTATTGGACTGGGTTGAAAAGAAATGTCACAACCTTTTTTTTTTCAGACCTTGAAATTCTTTGTGTATTTTTTTCTTAAAAGATGAAAAAAATTAGATATTTAAAACCAAAAAAAATATTTTTAGAATACAAGGAGATAAGCTTTAAACTGCAAAAGATTAAAAAGCTGAATTAATAGCTAATTTGGGACGCTTCGATAAGATAGGTTGAAAAAAAAATTGATTTAAAGCAAAAATTGAAGTTGAAATCCTAATTGACTAAAATTAGAAGAATTAGTTAAGTCTAATGACTTAATTAAACTTTTAATGGGTTTAATTGACTTAATTAAGAATTTAATTAGAGCAAAAATGAGTTTAAAAGTCAATTTGACCAAAATTTGAAGAATTAATTATGTTTAAGGACTTAATTAAACTTCTAATGGGAGTTAAAGATTCAACCAAGGACTAAATTAGTAAAAATCAAGTTTGGAGGCTTAATTTTGGTCATTATACAAAGATTGAAAGATTAGGGACTTAAAAGAAGCTTGAATGAGGTAAATTGTTGTAATCAAAGGCTTAATTAAAAGAAATTTAAAATTTGAAGGCTGACTAAGTGTCTAATTAAAAAATTTCATGTCTAAGGACCAATTTACAAAAAACACATGACTTTGAGGATTGAAATTGGTGAAATCAAGGGCCAAAATAAAGAAAATTAAAAGTTTGATGGTTGTCTAGGGGTCCAATTGAACAAATCAGAAACCAAGAAACAAAGATACTAAAAATTTAGGCTGATAATTAAGTTTAACATGGATGAAATTGCATAAAATTAAGAGTTTAAGAAGAAACTACGGGTGAAATTAAAAGAAAATGGAAGAGTAGGGATTAAATTGAAGTTTTTCAAAACTCAAATTAAAACCCTAATTTTTAGGGTATAGCGTAGATGACGCGTCGTTTGGTTACTGTGCATCTAATTTTTTGGTAGTTTTGGCTGATCAAGTAGGCATTTTCAAATGAATGAATATAGTGTTTCTGACTACTTCTCGGGCTGTAACCACCACCATTCAACTGAGAAATACTCCCTTAACAACTCTATTTCCATGAAATTAAACATTTGAATCCCATTTTCTTTAATGATCTCAACATTTTATCCATGATCAACCACCACTATATTTTCAGATTCCATTCTGATTGAGTTGATACTTTCAAACGAATGAAAATAGAACTACAAACCTTCAAATTAAGCAAGAATGGATCCAACATAAATATATGTACCCCTCTGCCAAGTTTAGGTGGATTCAGGCAACGTTGATGTTAGAGTTACTCCAAAGAAGCCACGAAAGTGACCAAACCAGCCAGCCTTAACTGAGACATTCATTTGCACAAAACCATCCAACTCTTTCATGTGTTCACACTTAAAAAACTTCCAGATGGTTCTTATCAAGGATTTAAAACCTTTATCTCAAGATCAAAAGGCCAAAAACACTTTATTTTAGCCTTCAAGTTTGTTACAAAACTACTTAAATCCAAAACCATTGATTTTATGGTAAAACCAGCCTAGTTTTATTTTGTTAGAATCTTAACAAACTCATCTAGAAGCTTTGAATTATCCTATAAAATAAGTGGTAATTAGAGGAGAAATAGATGGGGGAGAAATGAAGAAAAAACAAGGGGAAATAAATTTTGGTTAAAGTTTAAGTAATCCAATCAAGTTCATGATCTCAAGGATTTGATTTGTTTTTATTGGGTTTGGAGATAAGAAAAAAGAAATGTAGCATTAGAAATCCATTTTTATTTGAAGATTTCAAGCTTAAAAGGTATATCCTTGTAAACCTTAGAAATGGAGTCCATAAGACCTGTTGGATTGATTTTTATTGTTCAAATACAATGTTTTGTTATGTTGTTGATTACCTTAATACATTATGTTTGCATTTGAGTTTGATTTGAAATTTATCAAATGTAGCAGCAAGGTTATGATGTTCCTCTGGTTTAGTTAATGCATGTTTCTGGGTTTTTGAGTGTTATTTGGTTCTTGTTAAGGTTTAAAAAGATATTTTGAATTCTAAATTGCCTAAATATGTTGGTTGTTTTAGATTAACAGTTTTGGCATATGGAATTTGATGCTTTTTATAATGATTTATTATTTTTTTTTAGTCTTTTGATTCAAGTATGCATGGTTTTGATAATATGTCTTGTTGGAACTAAGAAAACATGTTTTAGAGGTAAGAACATTGCCTTAACCCCTTGATTTGGACTATTTTTGTTCATTTCTTTACACATAAACTTTATTTATGCATGATTAATCAATAATTTGGTGTTCATTGTCATTAACAACATGTTTTAAATAGTTTTTAATCTTAGGGATAGGGTTTTGGTTTTGAATCGAAATCCATTATGCTAAAATCATGATGTTTGAATAATAATAAAAGTAAATTAACACTTGATTTTTTATCCATGTGTGATCACGAATAAAAACCATGCCTTTTATTGCTTAAGATCTGGTTTAGTTTGATGTTTATGTTGTTGGGTTTAGTTTTGAATGTTCTTGGTGTTTTTCATTCTTATTGTGTTTGATTTGTTTTTCTAGAGAAATTTTTTAGTTTTTATGTTTTTTTTATGTTGAATCTATTTTGGTTTTGGGTCTTTATTTTGGTTTTTTTTTATCAACTCATTCGGATCAAAACCGGGTCAGTCATTAAGTTTTGTTTGTTTTGCCTTTTTTTTTTTATTATTATTATTGTTAAAGTTTCTTTGGTTTAAGGGTATGTATGACAAACACCCTTTATGTTTGTTTTAAGCAGTTTTATTTCAAAAAAATAGGTTTTGCCAAATATGACCTTATAAAAATACAAAAAATAAAAAATAAAAATGTCTTTACTTTGCATGTTACATATGACCAAGTCTCTCAAGATAATAAGAAACATATCTTACTTAAAAGAAAATAAAATACATGGTGTTTTAGTATTTCCATACAAAATGCAAAAAATATATGTTTGCATGTATTTTAGATTTAATAATCAGTTTATTGAATCCATGAGAATTTAACCAATATTTCAATAACTCAATAAATTTTAATTCATGAGAATTAATGGTCAAGATTTTGGTATAAATATTGAACCTATAAGTAATCTAATATTTAAATATCAGTAATTGACTAGAAAATTCTCAAAATTATTCATAATATTCATCAATTTTAATTCAAATTATTTTTCACCACAACATATGAATTATGAAAAACCTTTCTATCTTTCAGGATAGATAAACCATGTCAGGATATGTACATGAACCTTTTTTACAAGAATTCATTTTGGCACATGAGCCCATAATAATTTTGAAACGTCAAACTTATTCACACGAATAAATCTCCATCTTAAGCCTTAAACATACCATCGATTAAGAACATATAAAAATCTTTAAACTATATTCAAATCACACAATGCAACTTATTTTATGTAGAGTATGTTAGGGATGTTAATATTTTTTTTTAATCACAATCAATTCTTTACCCTTAAAAATTTAAAATCTCTAATAAAATTAATATAACTAGATTTCTAACAACCCTGAACTAAACAACAAGATAGAAACTCCTTGACTTTTCAACACCATGTATCCACGTGAGACAAGAAAGGAACTGAAAATGCAAAAGAAAAAAGAAAGAAAAAGATGGGAACTAACAGGCCCAAAAGAGTGAAATCAACCATTATTAGTCCCACTAATTTCCTAAGAATTGTATTCTCATTTGTCGACCAACGACCAAAAGGGTCGTGGACTTCTGGCTCGGGAACTCAGCTTACAAAACATGTCCATTGACTCCAATCCTCCATTTTAAATGACTTCGTCGTTCTTTCTTTATCTATTGTTGAAGACATGTCGGCGATATAAGCAAGCAAAATGGTTGCTTCTCACTCTTCAACTGCTGTCAATGATTTTATTTTGGTTTGTTTTTGCTTCTACGATATTTGTGAGTGGATATTTGTTATTTTTTAATATATATTAAAATAATATTTTTTATTTTTAAATAATTAATTTTGATATTAGTATATTAAAACTATATAAAAATATAAAAAACATTAATTTGAAACAAAAAAATTATATTTTTTAAAAATACCTTTTAAATATGAAAACAATAAACATGTTATAATATGGTAGGTTGGCATGTTTTTATTATTAAAAAAATTAAATCATTACTTTCTGACTCTTCTTTATTATCGTATTTGAGATCACCCTCTTTAGTAATTAATCCGTGGATTGTGAAATTAGGCAACAAAAGCCTGCCGACGATACGCAAGGCATCGTCTAGTGAAAGCTTATTGACATGGACCTCTACGTTTCTTTTCTTTTTTCTTTTAATTTTTGTATAGAAATTGCAGGCCTTTTTTCATATGTTTGGATCTCAATATGATTACTACTCGTTGAATGTGTGGTGGTATGATTTGACCACCGCTATACCTTTGATCAATTCTACATTATTTTTCTCTTTAATGGGCCCTTTTGAGGGTTAAAATTGCTGCTGGATACATGATGATTACTTATCAAATTTGGTTTCCACTTGTGTAATGACGTTAATAAGTGGGATGGTGGCTTATACTATGGTACAACCCCCTGGTTTAGACGACAAGTGGGGGAGGGAAACAATAGAAAGTCAAATAATAATAATAATAATAATAATGTAATTTAATCTTCCAAGTGACCTTAAGCTTATCCACAAGAATCCCTTTGTCACGCTCTAAACATGATTAGTATGGGTTAACACTACTGGCAAACCAATTACTTGTACGAACTCTTTGTTTTCTTAATTAAGATTTAAAAAGTAAATAAGTTGATTACATCTTTGAAAACTTTATTGCATCAGTAATCAAAATTTAAGAAACAACTATTCTTGAGATTTTAAAATATTATTTATATTATTTTTTAATATATTATCTTAAATAAAAAATTTAAGCATGAAATTTACATAGATTTATATCATCAGATAAAATTTCAAAATATAATTTATATTATTTACTAACAAACCACCTCAATTATAATATATTTGAACTTAAAATTTATACAGATTTTATTTTTATCAAATAAAATAAAAATATTAAGATTTGAACTCATGATTTATTAATCAATAAGATTATATTATCTTATTAAAAAATTAATTCAATCTAATTATTAAAATTTTAAAATTAGATTTATATTATTATCTTATAAAGATATAATTATTACAAGTTTAACGAGTAAATCAACACATATATCGCTCTGAACTCTCAACCTCATAAATGTAGTAAAGGTCTTCATCAGATATCTTTCTTTTAAGCTTAGTTAATTATTTTTGTTATCCAATACAAGATTTTCATGGTTTGGATCGGTAGAGCTTCTGGGCAACAATCAGGTCTCTGGTGGGGTCCATCTCATTTACCAATCAGAAACGTGGCACTCCAAGGATCTAAACAAATTAATCATAAGAAACGCGGGACCATTGTTTAACAGGTAGATCAAGCATGCATGCTGCCACGCGTCGGAAGATGCCGCGAACATCGTACTCGTGTCTATGACGACAAAAAACAACACTCCGTAAACATCATCCAAACCGCCACCCATAACCTCATAGCTGTTGACCCACACGCACACCCTAACAAGGGAAACTTCAATCTAGCCCCTTATTTATATCTTATTATTACTTAGTTGTCTCAAAACTCTTTCTCTTATCAATTTTATCCTAATATAATGGACATCGGAAAATGTCACTTCCATCCATGGCGCAAAAATAAGATAAAATATATCCTAAAAATATTATTTTAGTATCAAATCATATTAATTTCTTTTATCCAATTCACTAGCTTGTATAAAAAAGAAATTTACAATAATTCAGTGCTAACACTATTCATTATAATAGGTTGGGTTTATATATATATATATATATATATATATATATATATATAGAAACACTTAGCATGAAAATTGAAAACAATGTTTACTTATCATTAAATGAATGGATTTAAGAAGTGACATATTTTAATGTGCATTACTTTAGGGTAAGTTTGATAACATCGAAAGACTTGAGACCCGACTTTTAATAGAATAATATTAAGGGGTTAAAATGAGCTTTACCCAAGTAACCTGACGTCACAAACGTGACTGACCAGTGAGAAAGCAGAAATATCGGGGAGCGGGTAAGGTATAAATTTCGAGGCAAAATTATGGGTAATAACGTAATTATGCTAAGTACAATCTTCTTCCTTCAAGTTTCTTTGGTTATTAATGAGTTAAACTGATGAGAGTGACCATTACGTGTGCACCAAGCGAAAAGCCCAACGCAGTAACCCTCACTCTTCTTTCTGCTCCTTTACTCTCTCTCTCTCTCTCTCTCTCTCTCGCCCTCTCTACCTGCCTCAGTCTCAAAATTGTTCTTAATTTTATTGTTTTGGGTTTTCTTTTGGAGATGATTTAAAGGTTTTTATGTGAAAGAAAGAAGGAAGGAAAATTTTTTAATGGATGGTTTTTGAAGGAGTGGTGGATTTTTGGAAGAGATATGAAAAGGGAAATGAGGAAATCGTTTAAGGATTCTCTTAAAGCGCTTGAAGCTGATATTCAGTTTGCCAACACTCTGTAATCTCTTCTCTCCTTTCTCTGTATTTTTCCAGTTTTTTGTTTGTTTGTTTGTTTGTTATTTGTATTTTCTGTGTTTTTTGTGTATTAACTGAATTTGGTGAGACATTTTGGGAGTTCTGAGAAAATTGTTTTGGTTTCTAATTTTATTTCTTTTTCAATTTTTTTATTTTTTATTTTTAATGACATGTTTGTTCTTGTCTGTTTGTCTGTCTGGTTGTTTTCTTTTTGTTTAGTGGGCTAAGTGGATTGATATTCTTTTCAATGTGGATAAGGTATTTATTGAGCGGAAAAGTATAATTTTTTATTTTACCCCAGTTTAAATAAATTTCCTCCATCTCAGAAAATCAAAGTTTGTAAAGGAAAAAAGGGTAGAACTAGCTGTGGAAGTTGGTATTTTTACTTTCGACCATTTTGTATTTCTGGTAATTTAGTTCTTCCTGTTTCAGGTATTTATGTCAATTAAGCTGTGAACTGGAAAAAATAATGATTAACTAAATTTTTTTTGTTTTTTTCTGGGATTTCTCTCATTGAAGGTTGCTATAATGATGCTACTTTGTGTCACAGACATTTTCTTTGCTCTATGTTGGCATGATTCGTTCAAGTGTTTTTGTAATTTATCCACGGAAGAACCATCCAGGAGACTACATTTGATTTTTTCAGAAATTAGAACACTTGATAGTCATTGTTGATTGAGAGCAAATTGCAAATTTAAAGGATTACTGGGACAGTGAATAGACGGTGAATGTGCCCGTTTTGTAGCCACGCGAGACTTCACATGATGCGGGTGTAGATGGGCGAATGATGCCCTGCTAGATGAATTGCTTTCTTGTTTGAAACTGGTTTCAGATTTTTATTATACTCTGCATTTGTTATCATGTTTAGTATGCATATCAGTTTCTGTTTCAGATAGGCTTCTCAATGGCTCCCTGTTCTTTCCCTGGCCAAGATAGAAGGTTTAATAAGCTCAACACATGGTTATTAACATCTTTGTGGTTATGAAATTTTCTGCGTTGGACAATTTGTTCCTCAGAAACGAAGTTAGAGTGTGTGTGTGTGTGTGTTTATGGGGCTCTTTATTATGATGCCCAAAAATATGGTTTATTTATGTGTTTTTCGTGATGCAGAGCTTCTGATTATCCCAGGGAATTTGATGGTGCCTGCCTTCAAATGAGATTATCCTACAGCCCTGCCGCTCACCTTTTTCTTTTTCTTGTCCAATGGACTGGTTTTCACCTAGCTGGTGCCTTGGGATTGCTTAGAATTCTTATATACAAGGTGGTTTACATATTCTTTTCTAGTTTATGTGAAACTGTTTTTAGTGGCCAAAAGTCAATTTATGATTGCTGAACTCCCTTCTGCTTGCAAATTTTATTATAGTAAAAAACAAACGTTGCCTAATCCTTGATGTATTATTATCATGTTGAGTCGCAGGCTTATGAGGATGGAAAAACAACCATGTCTATTCATGAAAGAAAGGCTAGCATAAGAGAGTTCTATGGTGAGTGAGGTTTAAAGAAGTCAATAACTTCAAGTGTATGCATCAAAATTTTAAAGCATGCTGCATTTGGTTTATAATTTATTTTCTTTGAACAAAGATACCAGCAGTCCAATCCATTCATCACCTTTTCTTTTTGTGTTGACAGGGGTGATATTTCCTTCTTTACTGCAACTTCAAAGAGGAATCACTGATGTAGAAGACAGAAAGCAAAAAGAAATCTGTGCAAAGTACAAAAAGAAAGATGAAATGGATAAAGGGAAGGTCTCTGAAATTGATTTAGAGAGAGAAGAAGAATGTGGCATTTGCATGGAGATTAATAGCAGGGTTGTATTGCCCAAATGCAATCATGTAATGTGTTTTAAGTGCTATCGGGATTGGTAAGTTAACTTCCACACACCAGCAAGCATGTGCACATGGACACACAAATAATCACATAGGAGGACTCAATCAGGGAATGTTACTTCTAAAATCATGCAGCTAGGTACCTTTTCTATTGATGCTTTTACAATATCCAGTCTATTTGCACAGGGGATGAAAATTGATAAATACTTGGTAGACTAAGTTATCGCTTTGATGTTCAAGAGGTTGGCGATTCTGTTGCTGCGTGACTCATTTCATTATTCCATGGAAACAACCATTTTATGGATCGATATTGAATGCAGCAATTTCTTTAGTTGTTGTTTTTCTTGGTAGTTTTTCATTATTTCTCTCAACATATAGAACTCATGTTGCTTATCATATTGCTAAAAAAAGAACGTCCCCTGGCAAATTATTTGGTGCTATCTTCTTCTAGGGCCGTCCTTGTCTGCCAAAATCATCTTGTCAAATACGGCCAGGATCAGATAATTATGTCTAAATTCTTTGCTAGTTCATGTAAACACCAATGAATCGTAGTGTGCTTTTGGTCCATGCTCACATTACAAGTTTGACTTCAAATCTCTCTTCTTGCTGTGGTTGCTTTAGGCGTGCTCGCTCTCAATCATGTCCTTTCTGCCGAGACAGTCTCAAGAGAGTCAACTCAGGTGATCTTTGGATCTACACCAGCAGAAATGAGATTATCGACTTGTCTTCAATCACTAGACAGAATTTGAAGAGACTGTTCATGTACATTGACAGGTTGCCTCTCATTGTTCCTGATCCAGTGCTTGTTCCTTACGAGCCCTGTTACCGGTTTTAGGGTCTGGAGTTTGTATAAAATTGTGGTTGGTTGTATATGATTCTTGCTTCTCTCCTTCCAGGAGCACATTTTAACGCTGTAAATACCTTTTCATTTTTAGCACGCTATGATTTACAAATTTATTCATTTAAATGTGTAGAAAATTCGTGTTGACGACAGGTACGTGGGGCTGTCTTTGCCCATTGATCATTGCGCGATCATCCTCGAAGGGTGATGCGGAGTTTTGATCATCCGTGCTTATGCAAAGATTAGTCTTTTCAAAATTACCTTGAAAATGTATTACTGTTCATTGAAGCAACTTTTTATTTATCTCTCGTCCTTGTCTCTACTTTTGTCATCAAGCATCAACACGGGAAAAAATCATGCAGAAAGTGTAAAGAAACAAGTAAAGTTGCGTTTAGAGATTTCTTAGTGCTGCTACATAAAACTATGGAGTATCAAAAAGAAATCCCTGTCAAACTAGTTGCTATTTTTTTTTGTTTTTTAAGGTGATGAATGGTAATGGAATAATGATTGTTTTTTAATGTATTTATTATTAAGAAATATATTAAAATAATATTTTATTATTATTTTTAAAAAATAATTTTTAATATCAATACATTAACTCAAACTAAAAATAAATAAATAAACTATTTTTTATAAAATGGTGTCTGTGCAGTGGTTCCCGACAGAAATCCTGAAAGATGATCAACTAGATTTTCTCCTGCCAACATCAACCACAAAAAGATGGCGCAAAATGTTACAAGCAAAGCACAAGTCACCAGACCCCACATTCAGATAAGGCAAGATAAGGTCTCTACTTTCACAACCATCAGATGGATACGCAACTTGATCCAACGGCCCCTAAATCACCAGAGAGGATAAAGCATCAAACCTTCATTAAAAACCAGTAGAACACAACAGCACTACCAAAACACCACTCACTCCCATTCCGCAACTCTCCAAAAAAACATACGCAGTTAACGTTAGACTCCAGCCATGGCTGCCACCGCAGCTGCTGCCGCTACATCTTCCTTCATGGGAACACGTCTGCCCGATATCTATTCAAACTCGGGTAGGATCCAAGCCAGGTTTGGATTTGGTGGCAAGAAAGCACCCAAGAAGTCTATTAAGCCTATTCCAGACCGCCCACTTTGGTATCCAGGGGCCAAGGCACCTGAGTACCTAGATGGCAGCTTGGTTGGTGATTACGGATTTGACCCATTTGGGTTGGGTAAACCAGCTGAGTACTTGCAGTTCGAGCTTGACTCTTTGGACCAAAACCTGGCTAAGAATCTGGCTGGAGATATTATTGGGACACGTACTGAGTTTGCTGATGTGAAGTCAACTCCATTTCAGCCTTACAGTGAGGTTTTTGGGTTGCAAAGGTTCAGGGAGTGTGAGCTCATTCATGGAAGGTGGGCTATGTTGGCTACTCTTGGTGCACTCTCTGTTGAGTGGCTCACTGGAGTTACCTGGCAAGATGCTGGAAAGGTATATATATATATGTCAGGAATTTTTCTTGGATGTTTTTTAAGGAATTCGATTATGAAAAGTTGTCTTATATATGATTTTTGTGTTTGTTTCAGGTGGAGTTAGTTGAAGGCTCCTCATACCTTGGTCAGCCACTACCATTCTCCATTACAGCATTGATCTGGATTGAGGTTGTCGTTATTGGATACATTGAATTCCAAAGGAACGCAGAGCTTGACCCAGAGAAAAGGCTCTACCCAGGAGGCCAGTTCTTTGATCCTCTAGGCCTAGCTTCCGACCCAGAAAAGAAGGCCACCCTTCAATTGGCAGAGATCAAGCACGCTCGCCTTGCCATGGTAGCCTTCCTTGGCTTCGCAGTTCAAGCTTGGGTTACTGGAAAAGGTCCCCTCAACAACTGGGCTACTCACTTGAGCGATCCTCTCCACACAACCATTATTGACAACTTGTCCTCTTAAAAAATGTGCCTTGATTTGCCCTGGGAATGTTCCACTCGGTTTTATTAGTATAGTAGTGTTTCACTATGGAGTATTAAAATATTTTTTTATATATTTTTATATTTATTTTTTACATTAGAATACTAGCATGATATAAAAATCCAAGAAAAAAATAATTAAAAAAAAAAACGCAAAAAACACACACACCCTATATCTTCCTTGTCATAATGTAAAAATTATAACCTTCGATCGACAATTCAAGCACATTAATTCTTGTCGCATGCCCTCTATTACTTCTAGATATTGTTAATGCATGTGTGATAAGATAATTCAAGTAGTTAAGTCAGAAATGGAGGTTGCCCAAGGACGCAAAAGGACCACGTGCAGAGCATAAACTTGTTTTTGTTGCAGAAATGAAACGAGGATTAATGAAAGAGAGAAAGAAGGAGAGGAACTTGGTTCACCTAAATTTGAAAATATGCCTAATAGTTCTTCTATGTTTTTACATAGATTAAATGATTTATGTTTTAATATAGGTTAGTTAATACAATGTCCGCATAAAATAAATATTTTTAAGAATTTCGACGATTTAAATTACAGAAAAAAAGTTTTTTTTAATCATAATTCCTTTCTTTTATCAATGTATTATTTTATTTTTTAAAAAAAACAAGTATATTTTTGTCAGTAAACTAATTTTTTGAATGAAAACCTAACACAATTAAAATAAAATTGCAACGAATTCAATTGATTTAAATCAATGAGGAAAAAAACAATATTTCTTTAGAAAAAACTCCTTTTTTCATTTTATTCCTAGCAATAACATGTTTTTTTTTTTAATTAATAGAATCATTTTTTGAATAAAAACTTAGTATCATATAGAAAGAAAATTTCAATGAAAAAAAATCATGCCTTGATAACTCTAATCCAAAGACATAAAAACATAAAATAATAATTAATTTGAGAAAATTATATAAAAAATAAACATAAAAATAAAAAATATTCTCATTGAATATTCATCAGCATTTGGTTTTTTTTTTTTATATAAAAAAACCGCATATTAGATTTATATTGTCAATATTACCATAAAAAGCTTAAATTTCAGTTGAAAAGTAAGGTATAATTGGACCTTTTTAAAATTTTATTGTAATAATCTTAATTAAAGAGAAAACTACAATACAACAATTAAATTAAAAAAAAAAGAAGGTAAAAGGCCATGCGCTTTAGACTTTGGAAGGCCAGCCGGTACACCTAACCTTAAAAAAATTCATGTAATATTGTGAATAAAATTTCAAGTTAATTTCTAACATAAAAAAAAAAATACTAACATTATAAATGAGTGCTTTGATATAATAAAAGCTTCTAGTTGAGAAATGGAAAGACAATGTTTATGCTTAATAAAATAAATTAAAAAATATATGAACTAATAAATCATTACAAAATTATTAATATCAATTAAAAACTAAAATGAGAAGCTAATCTTTCTTGTAAAAAATAAAAGATAAATGTACATACAAATATTTTAACTTTTTTGTTCTTTGCATTTTAATTGTTTTCTCTTATTTATCTTGAAAGTTATTTTTATTAATAGTATGATTATTTGAAAAAAAAACTTAAAAGAATTAAAATAAATACCTATCAAAACTCAAATGATTTAAATTAAGTAAGATAAAAAAATATTTTTTTTTACGAAACTTCATTTTTGTTATTTATTTAGTTCTTTTTAATTTTTGAGGGAACACTTTATTTAATTAAAATCATGCTTATCATGATCTATAAAGCAATTATAAAGTAAAAAATGATAAATAATGTTTCTATAAAAAAATTAATTAATTAAAGGGAGCACTATAAAAATTGACAATAAGGAAAATATATTATTTTTTCATTGAATATTTATACACAAATATTTTATAAAACGTGTGCTTATAAGTTTCATATATAACCATAAAAATAAAATATTATAACAAAAGGCTGAAATAATATTTTAAAGACATAAGCTAATTGAATAATTATTAAAATATAATTATTTATCTAAATAGGGTCTTGTTATAAGATATATAAAAAAAATAAAAAAATACAGGGAAATAAAGAATCAACCCAATGCATGAGGCTTGAGCTTTAAAACCGATATTATTGTATCTATTTATTTTTAACATGTTATACATAAAACAATTACTAATTACATTCATTTCATCAAAATTTGAATTTGAAGTCAAGCTAATATATAGAAATTAAAAAATTAATTTTTCTTGAATTTTAGTCGAATCTAATAAAAAAATACTTAATTAATTATGAAATTATTATAACACACCATTAATCTAAGGAGAGGCAAACAGAAATTATTTTGAATTAAAAAGTGAAAAGATCAAGCGGTCCTAAGCTGTCTTTCCTATATCGCCACCTCATCACAATCCACGTATCCAATCCCTTTCAAACCTCCACTTTAGCTGGCCTCCAGGCCAAGGGCAAAGTTATCCACACACACACACACACACACACACACACACACACATAAAAAATTATTTTCGTAAGCTCTGACAACACACAATGAATTAAACTGCCGCATTCTCCTATAAATACACCTCCCCGCCCTATTGCCTTTCTTCTTGAAACCACTTAGACAGAGAAGCATCAAGTTGAGAGAGAGTCTGTGCGCCTCTAAAGGCCTGGCAGGAGAGACCAGCAGAAGTGAGTCATAGAGAGAAAACATAGCAAGTCCGCAGGCATTGCTGTTCCTGTCACTTTATCATCATTTACTTCTGCTAATTATTCGAAATTACTGCTGGTAATTTCCTGCGACGGAACAGAAATTCCAGTTCCCAAACAATGGGACTCGAATCCACCACATCTCTCAACAAAGTGAGCGCTGTCCTCCTCTTTCAGTTCTCCAAACAATCTCTCCATTTTCCGTCCGTTGCAAGCTCGGATCGTCTTCTCCTACGGAACAGTCACATTTGATCAATCTTCATGCCTCTTGCTTCCATGAAGTCAAGGTCTGCATTATTTTTTCTTTTTATTTTCCCCTGATTTAGAGCTTAATTGATTCAATTAGCTGAAATTTTTGTGTAATTAAGCATGCTTAATTTTGTAGTTCTATTTAAGAATTGAAGAAGTGAGAATGCGATGATCTTGACATTTTTTTTTGGTTATTATAGACTGCTGTGGTTTTCATTGGAGACGAGGAGATTCATTTAGTGGCAATGCCAAGTAAGCAAAAGAAGTTTCCGTGTTTTTGGTGCTTTGCGGCACCTGTAGCATTGTACAATTCGTGTCTACGGATGCTCACTATGCGTTGTCTTTCTATTGTGTTCGATCTTGATGAGACGCTTATCGTTGCGAATACGATGAAGTCGTTTGAGGATAGAATTGAGGCTCTTAGGGTTTGGATCGCACAATCAATCATGGATCCGATGAGGGTATTGGGAATGCATGTAGAGATGAGGAGGTATATCGATGATCGGTTGCTTTTGAAGCAGTACATAGAGAGTGATGTTGTTATGGATAATGGAAAGACGTATAAGGTTCAATTGGAGGAGGTTCTGCGATTATCGGATGGCCATGAGAGAGTTGTTAGACCTGTGATTAGATTGCCAGAGAAAAACATTGTTCTCACTCGCATCAATTCAGAGGTATAATTTGCTTGATGTTATTTGTTTATTGAGGTTTTTTACTTTATTCACTTGTTCCGTGGAATTGTCTACTTGTTATTTTTGTGATATATTTTTTTAAAAAGTGTTCGAATAGTGAGTATTTGATGTTAACTGAGTGGAAATGAGGATGAGGTGTGTAGCTTGATTACATTATTTGGAACTATTAAAGCTTTTACATGCCTACTATTACTTATCATAGTTCTTCCTCAAGCTAGGAGAAGATCAAATCAAGTGTAATTGTTTTCATGTTACTTGCTTTCATCGTCATGATGTCATCAGGCAGTATAAAACTTGTACCTGATGTGATGTGTCTAAATAAAAATAGATGTATTTCTGTATTTTGGTTTGGTATTTACATTTTTTTTATTATATTTTCACCCATCTGTTAAATTATACTTTCTTTTAGAGAGTTCTCAATTTTCATAGAATAACTTTTGATTTTGGCCAAATTTGTACAGCCATTCTTCTAGATCAGTTGACCTTACTTCTGTGCCTTCCCAAAAGTTTTTAGCTTGGAAGGTTTCATACTTTTCAAGGCATGGCTTGATTTTACTTTTTAGCTGACATTTTTTTGTCACTTTTCTTGCAATAAAGTAGGAAAGTGACTTCTCCTTGGTTTGTTGTTAGCCATTCTGAGTTTTCTGATATGAGAGGCAAGTGATTACTGGTAATTTGTTTATGTAGATTCGTGATACAAGTGTGCTTGTGAGATTAAGGCCTGCATGTGAATATTTGAGAAGTTATTTAACTGCAAAAGGACGCAAACGGTTTGAAGTTCATGTTTGTACGATGGCTGAAAGAGATTATGCCTTAGAAATGTGGCCATTCTTTTTTAAATGCCCCTTCGAATAGAAAATAGATGAGGAAGAAAACTTGCATAAAACCTTCTTGGAAATTGGGTGGATGTTAGCAGATCAGTGGCAAAAGTTCAATTAACAAAAAGGAGATTATTTTACTGGAACTTGGAATGAGCAATGCCATGAAATAATCTCCTTTTTGTTATATTTTTGTCTGATCATTTGTAAAAAGACTAAGCGATTATCATGCTGCTTTTTGACAACAACAAACTCATTTTGCTGACTTAAATGATTTAGGTTTTGTTCACTGGTGAAAAGATAGGTGTTGGAATGGGTAAAACAAGGAAGGATGCACAGCAGCAAGCAGCTGAGAATGCCCTTCGCAGCTTGGCAGGTAAATCTATTCTCCAGCTCATTTTTCTATCATAATTCTCCTTGCTTGACACTTTTTATTTTTTGTAATTGTGATACCCTTTTTCTATTGTTTCTTCTCTCAATGAACGTGGAGTTAAATATTTGCAAGTGTGAATTGTTCATTGATTGGTAAGCACATGGACATTGATTGATTTTTCTCTTTGTTGCTGTCTCTGTCTTGGTTCTCTAGGGAGTGTCTCCTTGTTTCATTTGGTGTATCTAGATGAAATAAGAAAGTTCTTGATATATTCATAGGGTTGATGCTATGCAATAGTTATGCATATGCATATTGGTTGCTAATGGACATTTTAGCCGGGCTTAACATAAATTAGATAGATGCAAGACTTATGATTCTTATATCAGCATATATTCCCTAGTTGATTGTGGCCTTGAATACTGACCCACATGTTTTATAAGAAAGTACTGAATATATTATTTTTTTCAGAAAAATATGTAGCACATGTTTCACCCCATCCTGGTGCTTTTGATCGAGATTTTGATAAGCTTTCTATTGGATACAAGAATGGATTTGTATGGGACATTACAAATCCTGGATCAAGTGACGTGGTACAAGAAGACGGGGTTAGCAAGAGAATGTCCTCCCAAGGTGAGGATTTTTTTTATGATGTTTTCAGTAGTTGGTTTGATTCATTTGTTTAAAAACATAGGCGATACTTGGATAAAGGGTATGCTGGCAAGAAATTTCCAGATGGGGAAGTGGTTATCTGAACTGAAACTACACCCTTTTGGAGTTTGCATTGCACCAAGATGTGAGAGCAAAAACAGTGAAGGGGGAGTGAGCTAGCTTCATGTCTGCTTCCGTGGCTTTAACCAAGCTCCACTTATTCCTGTTTAAGAGGTAAGACTTGGTGGTCAGGCCCATTATCAAAGTACTCCCATGTAGTTGAATCAGCTATCCCTTTAGAGTTGATTTACCATTTTATTGTCATGTTCATTGGGAGTGTCTGTTTACTTCTTTATCTTCCATAATTTTGAAGCCAGCAATTATTTATTTTAGTTTACTTCTGACTTCTCATGTGGCCCATTGTATCACCAGTCTTTGCTGGTTTCAAAAGCTTCTCTGTCTTGTTATGTGTTGGAAAATCTTTTTGTTTTTGTTCTGGGTGATTTGGCACTTGACTGAGTGTGAACTTGAAGGACTAAATATTTTTGAACGCGTAATTACTATTTTAAGTTTGTTAATGCCTTTTCACTTTTTAGATTAATAGAATGCCATAAGCAATCCCTTTCTATTACTTTACATTGTCTGTATGCCTAATATGCATCTGTTATATTCTTGACAAATGATTTGCAGGTTGCTGATGCTGAACTTGGGAGTACATCCAATATGGTAAATAATCAACAGCAGAAGCGTGCCAACTCCCCTGGGTAATGTAAAAAAATTCTTCCTTTTACAGTGAATCGATTGTAAATTTGATCTCATAATGGCAGTTCGCTAGATGGGGGTACAGATTCTGCCATGGAAGCTTTGGAGTGACCGAAAACAATTATGACAGAGCAATCGACATTCTTAGTTCATAATAAGATCATCCAAGATTTCAGTAACACGAACCGATGCAGAGAAATCAAGCAAGCCATTCATTATTACAAAGATTTGAGTGAGACCCAATTGATCAAAGGGAGTAGGGCAGAAACATTTTTCCAACGAGTTTTTGAGGAGTGGGATTGGTGTGACTAGTGATTGTGTTCGAACCAATAGTTTGACTGTGTTTTCAGTAAATTGGATTTCATTTCTTTTTTGAGTCATGCAGTGGATTTATTTGAACACATGGAATTCAAAGGGCTCTATAATGGTGAATTCAGTCCTAGGTTTGGCTTATTGAGGTGGTTTGGGAGTTGCAAAGCTTGTGTTAAGTGTCTCACAGATGGATTTTTCTTGCCTTTCTGAACGTCGTGTCTGAAGGATTATTTTTGGGGTCATGTCCTGGGATTTTCACACTTGTACATTCATATATACTCCTTGCTGAACCTTTTTGCCCTGTCTTTCATTTTTCTATACCTTATTGTGGAACTTCTGCATGCTGTCTAGTACCATTCGTGTATGGCATGTGCTTTTTGAATGTCATCCCCCATGGAAATTAGATTCATTTGGAATTATGAATCTATGCTACTCTCTGGGGTGCAGGTTGGAAGGAAATTGTAGGGCGAGGTGTTTCTTTTCTGATTGATTTGATGCATTGTCATGACATTTTTGTACCTTTGTTTGTGATTCTTTCATAATCTATTATCAGATCTTTGTAGAGCATGAATTATTCCTGGCAATTTGTGTTGTTGTGTACTTTTTTTTTTCTTGATGTGTATCTTATAACGAAATCTGGTCTAGGCATTTGCATTCTTGTCATGGATAATTATTGCATGTCTAGTTTGGAGATACATGATGGTGAGTTGTCATTTTTTGGAAGCTTGGTTGCTTCCTACTTGAGTTGCTAGTTGTAGAAATCTAATTATTGTGCATGCCTTCCTGATATGGTTGCTTAATCTTTCCAGATTGCCTCAATCTATACCAACTAAGCGATTAAAGGAAGAACTGCGCGGTGTTAAGGTTGCTTAACAAGTAAAGAAGAATTGGAGAAGAAATGAAGAAGAAAAGAAGTGAAGAACAGAGAACTGTTCTGAGGAAGTCGAGAGAGAAGAATTGAGACTGAATTTCTGTATCTTTTTCTATATTTCAACTGGTAATCTTTACATGTATTTATAGTAACAGAATCAACTACTAACTGAATTCTAACTGACTTGTAACAACCTGTAACTAACTATTTAACTAATCTAACAGACTTAACAACCTTGCGTGTTGCAGACGTTAGCAATCCTGCATGCTTTTACTTCTTCTTCCTTATGCTGCTTCTTCCTAAAACTAGGTACGTAACAATACCCCTCCCATGCAAGATTCTTGTCCCAAGAATCAGAAGAAAGATCAGTTTACGTAGCAATTTTAAAGTTTGGAAATTGCAACTGTAATTCTGTCAACTCCTCCCAAGTAGCATCTTCAGGGAACGAATTCGACCACTGAATTAAGCCTGCCACCACAGTTGTATTACCTTTCTTCATAAGCCTCCTCTCCAGTATTGTAACTGGATATACCTTTACTCTGCCCTCCTCATCTATGATGGGCAAGGCTTGAGAAACGATGGCCACCTCTCCTAATTTTTTTTTTAATAACGACACATGGAACACAGGGTGCACTGCACTGCCTGGGGGTAACTGGAGTTTATAGGCAACTGTACCTATGCATTCCAAGACTAGGTAGGGACCATAATACCTGGGGTTTAACTTGTAATGTTTCCTGTACATAACACTGCCCTGCCTGTAAGGTTGAAGCTTCAAGAAAACCCAATCTCCTATTGAAAATGTCCTCTCAGAACGTCTCCTGTTGGCCACTTGCCCCATCTGATTTCGTGCCCCTTCTAATAAGCCTTTGATTAATTGATCCATATTGATCCTCCTCTGTTTCCAATCCCCCACTGCAGCTACTTGAGTGGCCTCCGTAAGCACCATTTCTCTGGCTGGAGGTTCATAACCAAACAAAGCTTGGAAGGGGGACATGCCAATAGTCGAATGAAAATTGCTATTGTACCACCATTGTGCTGTGGATATCCATTGATGCCACCTCCTTGGATAATGCAAAGTAACACATCTTAAGTAGGTCTCGAGGCACTGATTTACCCTTTCAGTCTGCCCATCCGTTTGTGGATGGTATGCTGTGCTTAATAACAGTTTGACCCCAAGGTGTTTGAACAACTCTTTCCAGAATAAGCTGGTGAATACTTTATCCCTGTCAGTCAAGATTGTGGCAGGCAAGTCGTGGAACTTGTAGACGTGATCTAAGAAGGATTTAGCAACATCCTGAGCTGTAAAGGGATGTGCTAGGGTGATAAAATGTCCATACTTGGTGAAACGATCAACAATGACCATGATAGTGTCTCTGCCTTCTGATTTGGGAAGCCCTTCTATGAAGTCCATGTAATATCCTGCCAAGGACCATGTGGAGTGGGAAGAGCTTGTAACAACCCAGGATAAGACACCCTCTCAGCCTTGGCCTGTTTACAAATATCACACTGCTGCACTAGTTGGTAGACCATTCGCTTCATGGCAGGCCAGTAAAAATGACCCTTAAGTCGCCTATATGTATTCTGAATGCCTGCATGCCCCCCAATATAGAAATCATGGGTAGTTTGGACGAGTTCTTCTCTCAATGTCCCTGCAGCTCCTATCACAATTCTTCCCTTGTACTTTAACACCCCGTTAGTATAGGTAAAATTTGAAGCTTGTGTAGCATTAATCATGTTACCCTGTATGATTTCTTGTAGCTTGGCATCCTCCTTGTAAGAGCTGTAAACCTGATCATACCAAGATGGAACCACTTGTGTTATGGCTGTGAGCCATCCCCTCGTAGGATCTGCTCCTTGGTTGCTATCTTCACTCTGCATATTCCTTCTTGATAGAGCATCAGCAGCCTTGTTCTCCCTTCCCTTCTTATACTTGATTTGATAGTTTAATCCTAACAGCTTGGTCAGTCCTTTCTTCTGAATAGGAGTGTGGATTTTCTGATCAAGTAAGTATGTTAAGCTCTCATGATCAGTTTGTATAATAAACTGATCTTGTTCCAAATAATGTCGCCATTTGTCTACTGCCATCAGTATGGCCAAGTATTCCTTCTCATAGATAGACAATCCCAAATGTTTAACTCCTAAAGCTTTGCTCATGAATGCCAATGGCTTTCCCTCTTGGCTCAGCACTGCTCCAATTCCAGTGTCACAAGCATCTGTTTCTAAGACAAAGGGGAGGGTAAAGTCAGGCAAAGCTAGGGTTGAAGTCTCACATAAAGCTTTCTTCAGATTTTGGAAAGCTTCCAATGCCCCTTCGTGCCACACAAAATTATTCTTCTTGAGCAATTCTGTCAAAGGTTTGCTAATGACACCAAACTTCCTGATGAACTTTCGATAGTAGCCAGCTAAGCCCAAAAATCCTCTTAGCTCCTTGATAGTCTTTGGAATTGGCCACTCCTGTACAACCTGTGTTTTCTTAGGATCTGTGGCTACTCCCTCAGCAGAGACTATATGCCCCAAATATTCTACCCTTGATTCAGCAAACGTGCATTTTGATTTTTTTGCATACAGTTGGTTGATCTTCAGGATCTCCAGAATTTGCTTCAAATGTCTGAGATGTGCTTCTAAGGAGGAGCTGTAAATGAGAATGTTGTCAAAGAATACCAAGACAAATTTCCTCAGGAATGGCTCCAGAATATCATTCATCAAGGCTTGAAATGTTACAGGAGCATTCGTGAGGCCAAAAGGCATGACCCTAAACTCATAATGCCCTTGGTGAGTGCGAAAAGCTGTTTTCTCTACATCTTCCTCCTGCATTCGCACTTGATGATAACCTGATCTTAGATCGAGTTTGGAGAAGAAACTAGATCCTTGCAGCTCATCCAGTAGGTCATCAATCAAAGGAATAGGAAATTTGTTCTTGATAGTGACTTCATTCAGCCGCCTGAAGTCTACAAAAAAAGGCCAGGTATTATCCTTCTTCTTGACCAAAAGTACTGGTGAAGCAAATGGGCTCACACTTGGTTGAATGATGTTATTGCCTAACATTTCTTTGAACATCTTCTCGATCTCCCCTTTTTGAAAGAAGGAAGTCTTACACGGCCTGCAGTTTACAGGTTGAGCTCCAGCATGTAGTGGAATTCTGTGATCATGCCTCCTCTTTGGTGGTAATGCAGTAGGCTCTTGGAAAACCTTTGCATATTCTGTTAATAACTTCTCTACTGCTGTATTAGGCAATTCTGCTATGGTTGCTGTAGTGGCTTCTATCAGAAAAAATTGCCCCACAAAACCCATAATAGAAGTTTTTAAGTTCTTATGGACCTTCTCTACTGTCATTGATTGAAGGCTGGCAGTTTCGATGATGCCTTTGAGCTCCAGCATCCTTCCCTCCTTCTTAAAGGTGAGTTTCATTTTGATGAAATCGAATAGGATTGGTGAGAACTTTCTTAACCAATCCACCCCCAATACCATGTCACACCTCCCTAGCTTCAAAATTCTTAAATCTGCTATGAATTCGTAATTCTGCATAAACCATGTAAATCCTGCTGTATAGGAGTCACATAGTATTATACTGCTATTAGCAACAGTTACTGCTAACACAGGGGAGTCTCAACAGGAAGTTGTAGTTCTCCTGCTATACTGGCATCAAGGAAGCTGTGGGTGCTGCCACTGTCAATGAGAATGATTAGATCCCTGCCTTGATAGCTTCCTCTAATTCGTATGGTGTTGTGAGCATAATTATCTGCTAATGCATTCAAGGATAGGCCATATTCCTCAATCTTGCTATCTGGTGCTATATCTGCACTGTTGTTTCCTGCTGTGGCATCCATAAACTCTTCCTCTTCCTGGCCTTCCATCATGTGCAGTCCCTTGGCAATGCACTTATGTCCTGGCATAAATTTGTCTCCACACTTAAAACATTGCCCCAGCCTGCGCCTCTGCTCATACATGGTTTCTGAGACCTTTGGTGCCTGCAAATTGTTGTTCACATAATTGGATTGAGGATTACCAAATGATCTTCTCATCCCTGGCTTGGTAATGAATCTGTTTTTTCTTGCTAGGATGTTGTTTGATTCCTCCTGCCATTTTGCTTGATCAAAGGCTGTCAGCAACGTGCCTGGCTTTAGTATCTTTAACATGGGTTTGATGTCTTCTTTTAATCCACTAATAAAGCTGGAAATGTAGTAGGACTCTGGCAGTATTGGATTGAGTGAATGCATCAATGATTTTAGATCTTCAAACCTCTCCACATACTCTTCCATACCATTCTCTTGTGTTAGTTTGTTGAATTCCTCCACTATATCCTCTCTGCTACCAAACCGGCTGCATATGGCTTTTGAGAACTCTTCCCATTCTAGACTAACATCCAGTCCACTCATGTATCCTTCGAACTATATTTCTGCTTTCCCTTCCAAATACAAGGAAGCTATTTCCACCCACTGCTGCCATGGAGTTGCATTGAGTTTGAAAAACTTGTTGCACCTTCTCAACCATCCTCTAGGATTGTCCCCTCGAAAAGTGGTTAGATCCATCCTGGGAAATCCTGCACTAAACATAGCTCTGTGTTGTTCCTGTCCGTAATTTGCATCTCCTCTCATAGGACCTTTTCCTTTTGAAGGTATTCCCTCAGGGTTGCCCCTGGTTGGAGTTTGTAGTATTCCTTTAGAATTACTTCCCATCTCCTTCTCCATCACGTGGTGAGCAAGAAACGCTTGGAACTGACTGGATAGTGTTTCCAGTTGAACACTAATCTGTTCATTCTTCTTATTTTGTTCCTCTCACTGCTCCTGGGATTCCTGTTGCATGATCTGCATTCGTTCATCCAATTTCTTGCAGTGTTCTTCCACATTTTTAATCATGGTGTTAGATCTTAAGGCTCTGATACCAATTGTTAAGGTTGCTTAACAAGTAAAGAAGAATTGGAGAAGAAATGAAGAAGAAATGAAGTGAAGAACAGAGAACTGTTCTGAGGAAGTCGAGAGAGAAGAATTGAGACTGAATTTCTGTATCTTTTTCTATATTTCAACGGGTAATCTTTACATGTATTTATAGTAACAGAATCAACTACTAACTGAATTCTAACTGACTTGTAACAACCTATAACTAACTATTTAACTAATCTAACAGACTTAACAACCTTGCGTGTTGCAGACGTCAGTAATCCTGCATGCTTTTACTTCTTCTTCCTTATGCTGCTTCTTCCTAAAACTAGGTACGTAACACGCGGTTCACAAAGTCTACCTTTCAGCAACCCAATAACAGGAATCATGTTTCATAAAAGCCAAAAAATTGGGAAAATGAGGAACGATCAAAGGTTTTACTTGTTTGGATCTATAATGCTGCACCTGGATTTTGTTTTCTTCTGGAAAGATCGGCACATTTTATCCTTTTTCTCCCTCCTTTCCAATTTTTGGTGGATGATGAGGGCAGAGCTTGGTTTAAAGATATACGGTGCCGTTCTGGCAAAAGCAGCTTCTCCCGTCCACTTGTTACAGTACCTCTTCTTGTCTAGTTTAGGTAGCCACTGGATTTATTTATTTATTTATTTTTGCGGCTAGTATTTCTTATAAAATAATTCATAGCTCATCAATTGTAAATACTTTTTTTTTTTTTTTTTTTGATTAACGTGGGTGTCCGGGCCAGCTTGCGCGCACCTCGACTAATCCCACGGGCCCTGAAGTTAACGACCATGTAAGCCTCCAGTGGCCATCATATGAGCAATCTAGGGATTGAACCTGAGACCATAGAGGGAGCAAACCTCTTGGTCCCAAGCTTTTACCGCTGGCCAGCAATTGTAAATACTTTTGATTGCTTGTAAGATGGCAGCTTAGTGCTTGCAAATTCTTAAAGCATTTAACCACCAACTGATCGCTTTTTGTTTAGCAGTTCAAATTCTATCGAAAGGCAAGCACATTTTTTCTCACATGGATTGGTCTTTGCCGATCCTTGAGAGAGAACGTGGCTGGCCGGTTGCCCGCTGCAACACATTCCATTCCTTTCCTTTCCTTAGCCACATCTGGAGGCTGAAAAGTCGAATAGCTCTTAAAGCCTGAGATTTGAAAGGGCCAAGGGTCGTTAATATCGAGAAAACTTGGTATTGACTCGAGGACCTGGTGTCAGGATCAACAGGTCAGATGGTCCTTGCTGGGAGAATCAGTTACTCCAGCTCTGGTAGAACCTAATTTATTACAGTGATAAAATGCAAAAAAGTTTCTATGCGTCATTATTTCGCTGTCAGGTGATGAAAAATGTTTTGGGGCAGAGAGCTTTCAGCGGAGCACCTTAAAGAAAGCAACGGTGGTTTAACACAAATGTTGCTGCATATGGAGCTATTCAGCCTGTGAGTTACCCGTGGGCATACCTAGATCTACTTAAGAAATGTCAAGTTACCATTGATGCTTGCAAGATTATTATTTTTTATTGGTTTCGATTTTAAGATTTTCAATGCAGACTACAGAGGATGCGTCTTTGGTAACAGAACAACATTGTTTCAAGTGCATGGTGATATCATATTACTATGATTATGCTTCTCTGCCCCTTGAACGAGACAGAATTAATAAAGGTAATTATTGCCAACCGGAGAGAGGGACAAGTTCCAGAATCTCCGGTGACTTATCACTCCCGAGGTTTCCTGCTGCTTTCATCTTTTTATCTAGGAGGGAAGTGTCGGTCAATTGCTCTGCGACCAGAAACATGCGCTATCTATCATTACAGTAGAATCTACCATCAATTATGTGTTGGTGCAGGATCCTTGCCTCATGGAACTATAATTAGATGACAGTAGCACTTCCATGACTGGACAGAAAATGAAGCTTTACAGGTAAAATAGCCCCTTCTGATGATACATCAATTTTATAGTTAATACTATCATTTCTTTCAATACAAAAATGCATCATTATTTTCAAAATCCGATAATTATGGAAATTACAACTTATTAATGGAATAAACTTAAATAAAACAACCAACAATAATGATAAAAGGTTAGATTAATTATAATATAGTTTGTTCTTTATATATATATATATATTACCTTTGTTCTTTCGGAAATTATATTTTATATCATAAAGTTTATAATTTCATAATATTTTATATCCCCATACTGACATGCTAAAAAAAATAAAATATATAGAATTATTTATAATATTGTCATCATATTGGATTAAAGAATTATTGTAATATTAATATTACAACTTTTCCATTAAACATATAGTTACTACTTTGTTTCTAAATCACTATTACAGCTTTGCCAAAAATTAGAGGAGTAAAAATTTCATAGCGATATTTCATCAAACACTTCATTTGCAATACAAAATCAACCAAACTGCGAATTCATGTAACTTAGATCCTTGAATGAACACCACAATAACTAAATTTCCCCCATTTTTATCAGCAACCTTGTATAACCTTCCTGGAATTTGATTGGGGATTATGAATAAAGCAGGAACACCCCCCCTGAGAATCGCATATACACCAAGGCACATGTTCCTAGTTGTCAGATACATCCCCCGGAAACGAGCGATATTATTTCGAGGCTTTCCTACATTTAAAAAATAAACATGTTCAACTTGTTCTCCAACAGGAATCCACCCCTCAAAATACAATTCATGTATAAAGTAGGATCCACTGTTTCAAAACTAGAGTTTCTCCCTTTCTCCCCTCTGTTTTCTCACCACAAAGTGAAGTCAGCTTCTTGTATTTTTGTTGACGAAATCACGAGCAACATGCTGACTAGAAAATCATTCAAAAACTAAACTCTTCTTTACATCATTGTCTTATTTATACCTCTACTCCAACTAACTAACTGAATCTGTTACAATCTTTAACTACTTTTATTCCCATTCTTTTTCTATACCAGTCAACTATTACATCTTTTCCCGCCATTCTTCTTTCCTTTGTTATTTCACTTCTTTACTTCCAGCTCACGTTAGTACTCCTACGAATTATGGGTTTTAATTATTTTTGCAGGTGGAAGTTTTGAGACTAAGTGAGGAAGTGAACAGGTGAAATTATGGGTTTTACTTTATATGGAAAATTTGAAACTTTGTAGTTGAATTTTCTCATGGATCTGGTCAGATTTTCTTTGCTAGAAAAATCTACAGAGAAAAAAATGGATGGTCTGGACTCTAATCTTCCGTGTGTTATTATTTAGGGTTTTGATTGAAACAAGAAAGAGATAAAGAGAGAGAAGGAAGGGGAAGAGATTGGAAGGCAGAGAGAGGGAGAACGTTGTTTGTGACTAGAGAAAAGAGAGAGTGCACCATGTGTTACGAGGGTAATTTAATTATTTTATTTGATTTGAAATTTTTTATTGATTAAAAATATAAAGTATAATTTTCAAAATAACAAAGTTACAAACTATAGAAAACTCGATGTAAAAGCAAATTAAAAAATAAACAAACTAGAAGGACTTCTTAAAATAGAAATCATCAAGCAATAGGAACAGACCACAGTATAAAACTTCATCGATGAAAGATCCTTCTCACTCCATGATTGTTAGAGAGTACCAATCTCTTTCAAATCGTCAAATGTAATATCAAATTCTTTATTCAAAGAAAAAGATCAAAACAAAACCAGATCTAGAACCATACATACAACTAGATCAAGATTCGTGGAAGAGAAGTGAAAAGGTTGCCGCCCATGATTCTTTCCCCCACGGCTGCTAGGGTTTTTTCTTTCAGGGAGAACCGAGAGAGAAAGAGATGATACAAGCAACTGGTTATTACTATTATTTCATTTTATGAAACAACTTTGGGAAGTTAAAATCATTAAACACCCAACATATAAATACTAGTTTCAATATCCAGGCGACAATAACAGCATCTTTCATGCAATCTAGTAGAAAAATTTACAACAACATCATGGCTTGGTCACAAATTTCTACACTAACACCTGCAATTGTCTCGCTGCCTCCTATTTGCCAGGCCACTTAAAAATTGTAGACAACCAAGTAGTAGCACGGAATCAGGCACAGAATAAATTTTCTTGAAGCTAAAGAAATCCTAAATTGGTTAGCAGCTTCTGTATCCAGTGCAGGTCATTCTGAACAATACTATTTCTAACTAGCTCTTGCTTCTTTTCTTCTTGGGCCAGTGGCTTGTATACGCGTTCATAGCCATGCTGCTCCTCATCATTGAACCCATTGACTGTTTCTTCTCGATGTGGATTGTCATCATCAGTATCACGCTTTTCTTCTTCCGCATGTGGCTTATGTTTGACTTCGTTACAGTGCCGCTCCCCGTCAATGAAACCATTAACTGTTTCTTCTCGAAGAGGTCTGTCACCGATTTCATGCTTCTCATCTAACTGAATATTATTACAAACCCGTTAATTGACAAGAAGAGCATAATGGACAGAAATGCCATAAAATGTATCACAAGATCTATCAGACCAGTAATATGCACTTTGCACTAGCCTTAGCGTGCTTGTATGAGTGCCCGATGTTATGTTTTTTTCTTTCCTTGAGCATTTCTTATTTTATGGAAATGGTGGTAGCTATTATGTTACTATTAGAACTTCTTGCACATTTCAAAGCAATAGCTCTCGGTAGCATGTTTCATTTGTTGATCATATATAGTTAACAAAGAGTTCTGCTGTTCTCTCGCGTATGATGTTTACAAAAAAAATGTACCGGTCTAAAGTGCCAGGGGCACAGCATCTGTGGATCCTGGTTCTAAAGAAGAAGGGAACATGAAGCTGTGTTTTTTTTAACTTGTCCGGAATACAAGTATACACTTGACAGAGTGAGAGGGAAGAGAGGATCTTTCTTGTTCCATTCCTTTTGGCAGAGTTATTTGGTTCTGGATAGTTTTTTCTTTTCAAAAAGATACAAACCAATGCCAGATTATTTCTTTGGAGTGGATCCCCTAGCACTAGAGAAATCGGCCAATGGAAATGTCCAATAACTTTAATTCATTCAAAGCCAAATTGGTAGCAGAAACGAAGAAAATGACAATGGAGTACGCATTAATCAGGCAGTTACCTGTAGGAAATTGTGATTCTCAACTTCATTAACTCCAACAGAGGCATTAAAGGCCCGACTTCTCTCACCTTCATCGTCAATAGCTGCTTCACTTGGTAGAACTGATACTGCAGACAAGTCAGGTACCAGAACAGGAACTCCTTCATGAGTAACCACACTTCCTCCGACGTCAGACTTTGATGAGTTTATGGCTGTTGGTGCACCATCATTTCTGACAACATCCTCTCTGATCACTGTACTCTTGTTTGACTTAGTTCTCTTTTCAACTAACACTTCATTCACAGCAGAAGCCCCCTCTGAGTAACGTATGTTATCTACTACAATTGCTACAGGCTTCTCTTGCATAGGAGAAATGTTATCAGCAACAATTCGTTTCTCACAAGTCACTGGTGTTAGCTTCTTTTCCGGGTTAGAACTCACATTCATAGTAACTCCTCCATTGCTTGCATCAGAAACCAATTCTTCCTTTTGATGAGTCAAGTTCTCAGTAACAATCAGCATTTCTGGGTTGACAGAAGGCTCCTCAGTCCCATTAGCAGATGGTTCTTCCTCTGTTACCTTCTGCAATGCAGCATCTTCCCAATCTTCCCGAACTACGATTGTATGATCAGTTTCCCTAGTTTGGAGAACTCGATCAGGACCCGGTTGCCAGCAAATTCCCCCACCAATACCTTTCAGTATGAACTTGAACTGGAAGGATTTTCCAACCGGTAAATCCTACATAAGACATTAAAACGCATCAGCACCTCATCAAATCTTTCTAAAAGTAACAACATTTTATACATCGTCTAGTAGTTTCTGCTTACCAGTTCAACAGTCCAAAGATGCTCATCCGACCAGTTCAATGGTATTACACTTCCAGGATCCCATAATCCCAACAGAGGATCATCCCCCACTATGGTAAATTGCTCACCAAAGGAACACTCTTTCTGTAGCTGGAATTTGACACGAACTGTCTTTGATTCATCTGCACTCAGAGATAAGCATGCCAAGCTGAGACTAAGGATTGACCAAAAGATCTCAAGGGCCGAACAAGAAAAAGAATACTTACTTGTTTCTTGGTTTTGATCATCTCCGGTCTCCAAGTCTACCTAACAGAAGAAATTAAAACCAGTTTAGATTTTATACTGAATTTTAAGTACATACACAATAAGCCCTAACCCCATAAGCACCTTATCACATCATCAACTACAACTGCTTTAGAGAAATAAACAAAAGCAAAGGTTAAAGATGAGTATTTTAAGCACAAGTAAAGGTGAAAGATAAGTATTTTAAGCATAATTTCGCTGTCTTTGATATAATTCTTCCAAGGACTCTGTTTTCTCTTTTGAAAACTTGTCAAGAAAACATCTTTGAGTCTGCTTTCATGAGTACTTTGAATACATCTCCAACAAGTGAGAATAAATAAAATTAATAAGGGACAAGAAAAGGAACCACTCCAGAAAGTCTTGGAGACCTAAAAAGGAAAGCTGAAACTTGAAAGCTATGATATACATAGAGCAAGAGAGAAGGAAAAGGAAAGAGCGCATGCCTGGGACTCAGGTGAGGGAGAAGAAGAAACACGAATTGTACAGATAGGCTTATGTTTCACACATAGGCAGTGCAAGAAGCCAACATTATGAATAAGCTTCTTTGATGGAAAAATACTAATTTCATGTCTCAATTTTCTGGATGAGAAAAAGGGTCTGTCTCCATTTTTGTGAAGGGTGATCTTTGAAAAAGAACTGGCTAGGGTTTCCATCACTTGAAAACAGCTGTAGTTCAGTTGCTAAGCAGTAGAGAGCAGAGAACTGATGATTGATTTGTTTTGTTTTGTTTTGTCTGTTGAATCATTGTGCCCTGGGAGATGGGTGCTAGGGCCTCGAGTCGAGAGAGTTGATAAAATGAATGTGGAGGCCTGACACGTGTGACTGTGCGAGAGACTTAGTACCTGGAAGAGCCCTCATTAAATACATTATCGGTACACTACTATAGCTGGTTTTAAGGTCACCGTCGGTGCTCCGCTCTCTTTCAACCCCCACCATCAATTTCGGATAATAAGAATATTTTTAATTTAATTAGTTTATTTGGTAGTGTAATTATAATTATGGTTTAAATAATTTTTTATGTTAAAATATATATATATATATATTAATAATATTTTTTTATTTTTTAAAAATTATTTTTGATATTTTAATTTGAAAACACTAAAAATATATTAATTTAAAATAAATAAAAAATAAAAAAATTAAATTTTCTTTTTTAATTTTTTTTAAAAATATAAAATCAAACAAGTCCAAAACAAACAAAATAACATAAGAAGGATATTTCTTCTCTAGTCTTAGATAGAAATTTCGAGATTTAAATGTTGTTATGATCTTTGAGCACTTGAAAGTCAAAAATAATTTATTTTTCTCTTTGCAAGTTCTTTCTATTCTAGCATGGAAATTTAGCAATAGCAATTTGGGAAAATTCGAGCCTTATAATCTTTGTTTTTATGTGATTGTGGTTATTTTTTAAAATATTTTTTATTTAAAAAAATATATTAATAATTTTTTTTTATTTTTTAAAAATTATTTTTAAAATCAGCACATTAAAATAATTTGAAAACATCAAAAAATATTAATTCAAAATAAAAAAAAAATTTAATTTTTTTAAAAACACTTTTAAAATGCAGTGCCAAACAATGGGTAATAAATTCAAAACTAACCCAAGATATATGAGATATGCATTTTTATTATATAGATATACATGCATAATATTTATATATTTTTAAATCGAATATAATATATACTTTTTTTAATAACGACATGACACGCTGGCGCATGGATACTTAAATGTTGAAAACACTAAGAGGTAGTTCGGCTGTACCAAACTGGGCTATCAAAAATGGGTACTGTGGGCCTCATGTAAGTTGGGCTCATAGTTTAGGGCAACCAATTGCCAATTATGTGAGATGAGAATCTATATTGACCATTCAGTGGTTTCAGCATTTTTCTCGAGCGATGTTGGGGATCCATTCTCAAAACAAAAATTTATTTGATTTTTTAGAAATTTTAGGAATATCTGAAATAATTTAAATTCTAAAGTAGAAAATGTATTTTTTTAATCAATGTTCTCTCTTTTTATTTATGCATTTTATTTATTTGTCAAAACCATGATTTTCTTTTTTAAATAATGTTTTTTTGAATAAAAACATTAAGAAATTAAAATAAAGACTAGCAATAATTTTAATTATTTAAATTTAGGAGAAAAAATATATTTCTTTATCCAAGATTCTATTTTCGTTATTCTTTATTTATTCTTAATGTTGATAAATTTTTTTTGTTTTTAATTTGCAGTGTGGTTTTTCATATAAGAACTTATCATGAACTATGAATCAATTTTCAACAAAGAAATAAAAAAATAATGTCTCAATTTTTTTATATGATTATAAAAAAGTATAAAAATAAGTAATTTATGAGAAAATACCAAAAACTGACAAGAAAATGTTTTTTTTATTCTCATTGAATATTCATGTACACGATTTTTTTAAAATATTATGCATATTAGTTTCATAAATAATTATTAAAAAAAATTCAAATATAACCATAAAAATATCTAATCTTATTTAAAAAATATGACATGATTTAATGAGTTTTGAAACATCATTATAATTATTTATTTAAAGATGATTTTGTTTAAGAAATTAAAAAAATAAAAAAAGGAGGGATAAAAGAGGCTTGACATTGCTAGATATAAGCACTTGATCCATAAAAACCCCAAACGTGCTTGGTTCTATTTTAAAAAAATAATAATAAACAAACCAACATATTGTTTTCAAGGAAAGACCAACCTATTGTTTTCAAGGAAAGACAATATATCATGCACTATAATAAATATAATACTATTTTTAATAGCTAAAAAACCGGTTTTCAAGGTATTTGGATCCCCCCCACCCCCCACCATTTTCAACTTATCCTCACATGAAAATATCATATGAATTTTAATAACTCCATTTACAATTCAAAAATTAAATTTAATAAAAAAAATCTTTTCAAGCCCTAGCATATCTTTCCCAGCATGAATAGAGACTCAATCATCATTCATTGATTACCTCTCTTCATGATAAATCAATCAATACCAAGATTAATATTGTCAAAATATGGACAATTAAAAACTTGATCTCCCTTCTCTCAATAATTAAAAATCAAAATATAATAAAAATAAAGCTTAGAATCGAAATATAAATGCCTAAAATTATAAAGACTAGATAATGAAAAAAAAACAAGGGAACATAATATAATTTTATTTTTACATTGTGAATGCAATGTAGTCATCCATAATGTAATCATGAGTGAGTCTATAGTAGTAGCAAAAAGAAAATACCTTCTTCTTCTACAGTTCTACTTTATTTTGTAATAATTTATGAACTTGATGATAACTAATAAGCAACTTTTAGACTTCTCTCCCAAATTTCACGTTCGATAATGCATTTCTGCCTACTCGCCCTTTGTCATCAATGATGGAATCTTTGAAAACGATAAGTCTATATTTGAATAAAACACCAAGATTTATCTCAACTGATGCCACTTCTTCTATGGAAGCAAACACGTCCCTTCTCTAGAGGATGGGCTTGATTGCAGAAATCTGTATTTTGACCATATGTGTTGTGAAGTGCACAGTTATGCCAAAAGGCATATATAGGGCAATTGCCATGCCATCCTTTCTAACCAAGTTTTAGATAATACAGGTTTATGGCCCCGAAAGTCCTTCCTTTTCCCCCCTCAAATATTGATTAAGTCATCATTTATTTCTTTAATAAGATGTCAGACATTGTCGATATCCATGGATACTATTAGCATGATTACTGGACATCCACACATATTTGCTTGATTGTAGGAGATTTGCCTTGCATAATATTAGCAATCATATCAAGCAAACGCATCTGTCATATTTCATTACATATCTGTCATATTTCATTCCTAAACTAACTCATATTCTCATGTATATATATATAGTTGTTGTATCTCTATACAAGTGAGTCATTCGAATAATACATACACAATTCTCTGCAGCTTTTCTTTATTATTGTTCTTTGGTCTCTGTTATCATAATATCAAAGCTTAGGCTCTAAATCTAAATTTTCCATGTGCTTTCATGGTCTCTGTGTCTTTGCAATAATATGTTCCTGCTTTTTTTTGGCATTCATACAAACACCTCTCTGACATTATTATTGGACTCTATAACTGCTGTGTGCCTTGCTCCTTGTCATCATCATGGAAAAACCTGATATTTCATAACCCATTACAACTGTTTTGTCTGGTTCAAGCTATAACCTTTGGATTCAAGGAATGAAAGGCTTTTTAATTGGTCGTAAGTTGTGGCGTATTGTTAATGGAGATATCACTAAACCAAATAAAAAGAAAGATGAATCTGATACAAAGTTTGCAGATCGCTTGGAGGACTGGGATAATAAAAATCATCATATTATTACATGATTCTGCAACACCTCAGTACCAGCCATTCATATACTGTTTTGCAGATTATGACTCTGCAAAAGAAATATGGGATTTCTTGGCTAATTGGTATCAAACCACTGGACTTGCCCACTATTATTAGTTGTGGACTACACTTCATAGTCTCAAACAAGGATCATGTCAATCTAATAATGATTTTCTTGCTCAAGTCCAACCAATTTGGAATTAAATATCTCAGGCCAACATCAGTGAGGATCACTTGCATCTCATTTAGGTACTCATAGCTCTACGACCTGAATATGAATCTGTTCGAGCCTCTCTTCTACATCTGGATCCACTCCCTTCATTAAACACTGCTATTTAAGAGATTATTTTTAAAGAGACTCGTCTCAATCTGGACAAATCTCCTTAATTTGACATAGATCTTGCAACTACTCGATCCTCATATCAGAAATTTAGCAATTAAACATGTAAGAATTGTCATCAAATGGGTCATGTTTTGCTACTTGCCTTACTCTAGACTGCAGATATTGTCATGTTTTTGGCCACATTCTTGAACACTGTCCTATACGTCCTCTAAGACCAAAAGGTGGGCTATCTAAATCTAAAATTATATCAAAGCCTGGCTCTTCCTTTGTCACTGTTGCTGCTACTACTAAAGGTTCTACTTTCATCACTATGAGTGATCTTGAGGCAATGGTTAAACATGTTATCTCTTCCAATTCCTTTACTGTCATATATGCTACTCCAAGTAACTCTCTTTGGTTTTTTGACTCTGCATGTTGTAACCATATGACCACTGATATTAATTTTTTGTCTTCTAAAACAACCGTTTCTTTGCCACCAATTCATACAGAGTCCGTCTGTATTGTTTGCTTGTTTATGGGAATAAACACAAGGGGTTTTGATGTTAAGATCTTACTTCCAATAGATAACGCATCTCTCGTCATATTATCTTTTAGGAAAACACCATATTCTTTTTTCTTTCAAAGTCTCACCACTCTGTCCAAACCGACTCTTTCTTTTTCACTAATTCATCCATTGATTTATTTCCAAGTCCTAATCGAGGTGATTCTGATGCACTCACTGATAACTCTTTAGCACATGATCCACATGAATCTATACCAGCTGTTGATCCTGTATCTTTACCTGCCATTACTTCTGCCAATTCTCTTCACAGCTCCACTCGGGTAAAAGAAACTCCTCATTCTCTTGCAGATTTTCATTGTTATTCTGCTATTACTACTCTTCATAAGCCTCGATTTTATCGGGAGGCAAGTATTGACCCTCTTTGACAGCAAGCTATGAGTGAGGAACTTCAGGTTTTGGAGAAATCTTATACTTGGGACTTAGTTGATCTTTCTCCTAACAAGACACCTGTTGGCTGTAAATGGGTTTACAAAATTAAAACTTATTTTGATGGAACTATTGAGCGTTATAAAGCTCATTTGGTTGCCAAAGGATACACTCAAGAGTATGGTATAGATTATAAAGAAACTTTTGCTCCTGTAGCTCAGTTAACATCTATTCGTAGTCTATTAGCTATTACTACAGCTCAAAAGTGGAAGCTATTTCAAATGGATGTTAAAAATTCCTTCCTTCATGGCGATTTAACAGAAGAAGTTTATATGATTTCTTCTCCTGGTTATCATGCTCCTCATAAAGTTTGTAAACTTCAAAAAGCCTTGTATGGATTAAAACAAGCCCCTAGGGCTTGGTTTGCCAAATTTAGTTCCATTCTTGCTTAGCTTGGCTTTCTTTCTAGTTCTCATAATTTTACATTGTTCATTCGATGAATTGATCGTGGTGTTGTTCTTCTATTAATATATGTTGATGATATGATAATAACAGGAGATGATGCTTCCGGTATTTCTAAAGTCCAACACCATCTTAGTCAGCATTTTGAGATGAAAGATCTCAGTCATCTTAACTATTTTCTGGGTCTTGAAGTTTCTCAAACTTCTGAAGGATATTACTTGTCACAAGCCAAGTATGCATGTGATTTACTTTCTTGTGCTGGCATCATTGACAACAAAACAGAGTCCACGCCCTTGGAAATCAATTGCAAACTTACACCTCTAGATGGCACTCCTCTTGCTAATCCTACTTTGTATTGACAACTTGTTGGGAGTCTTGTCTATCTCACTGCTACTCGACCTAACATCTCATATGTTGTTCATTTAGTAAGTCAATTTATGTCTACCTCTCACTTCACTCACTTCTCTACAGTGCTTCGGATACTTCGTTACCTTAAAAGCACTCTCTTTTATGGTTTACACTTATCTACTGACTCCTCATTGGTGTTGTCTAGCTACTCTGATGTTGATTGGGGTAGAAATCCAACTGATCGTCAGTCTACAACTAGTTATTGTTTCTTCTTGGGTGATTCTCTTATCTCTTGGAGTAGCAAAAAGCAAACTAATGTTGCTCGCTCTAGTGCTGAATCTGAATATCGTGATATTGCACATGCTTCCTCTGAGCAAAGCTCAATTTGTTAGTTTGATATTGCTCTAGTTGTTGTATGTAGCCCCTGGTCTAGATTGCCATCAGACTTGAACTCAAAAACAAGAACTTTGAAATCATTACCTTGATGATCAACATTTAAGCAAGAAATCATTATCTTGATGACCAAAAGTTAAGCTAGCTGTGATGATCCTCAGGAGGTTACAATGCTTTACGCTTTTTAAAGCATTACATTCATGAGTGAAACTTTTTGAAGCACCTTGCTGATGAAGGTTCAGAATCTTGATCGCAACATTTTTTCTTTCACCAGAAAGAATTGCTTTATACACAGAACCAAAGCTGCTAGTTCCATTCAAATTCTCAGCAGCGAATCCATCGGTTGATTTTACGAGTTCCGAGACTGACATACCTACTTTCTATTCCTCAGAGACAGGAAAATGCCTTGTTAACTTTCTTACCATACAAAAATTAGAAAGAGAGCACAATACAATAGTAATGAATGTTGCTGCTATTATTGTTAGGATTCCTACCTTGAAGGAAAGAGGTTCTCTGGGTTTTTTCCTGGAGCATTTAGGTAAATGTAATTCTGTATAGCTTATCATTTCCAAATACTGGGATGGCACTTGCATTTGCAAATGTCCTTTCTCTAGAAACTTCCGTCTCTAAATCATTACAAGAAAGATTAAGATGCTTGAGAGCTAATAACTTGCCGAGAAACTCGAGGATCCTCCTAATTAAATTATTTTTAGACAAATCTAGTTCTTCTAAACCTCTCGAAGTTTTCAGCGATCCAGGAATTGGTGCTTCAAATTTATTTCCCTCTAAATACAGGCGTTCTAAACTGAAACAGCTGCCAAGGTACTTGGAATTTCACCTGGCATTTTGTTCCCTTGTACATCCAACTCCACATGATTTTGTAAGTTATTACTTGTAATGGCAGTGGACAAGTCAAGGAATAATTAGACATTATCAAAGAAATTCAGACAGATGAAAGACCAAGGTTGTGACGTAGCTCAAGTAAACAATAGGATTTTTATAAGTCAAAACTTTGAAAAAAAAAAACCATAATTACGAGGAAATATTTTAATTTTTTTTATTTATCTTAATTTTACTTGCTAAAAATTATTACAATCTTGTATATAGAATTTTTTTTAGAAAACTACATTAATACTAAAAAAACAAAAAATATAAAAATTATTTCTTTCAAATAAAAAAAAACTAGAAATTCCTAATAATATTGAATAGAAAAATAAAATGGAAAATAAAAATAAAAATAAAATTCTTAAACTAAAAAAAAAATCTAAAAGAAAAATATCTTGTATTAATATCCTTAAGTTGGAAGGAACTAGTCACTAAGTTTAGAACTTAGTCACAAACTCTTTTTCATTACTAACATTATTTTATATGTGAGCCATCCCATCGTTAATATCTAATATTTTTGTTAAGCTATCCCATCATAAGTCTCTAATATTTTTGTACAAATCATCCTATCTTGGATTATTAACATCTTTGTGTAGTTCGTATAGTTAGCCAAAGAACTAGGAAAACTCAAGTCATCAACATCCCCATTTCCAAGGTTGTTTTGATCAAAATTGAGTCTAACTAAACAATTTAACCCTTCTAGATTCCTTGGAATAATTACAGTGAGACCATTTTGAGCAAAATCGAGAACCTGAAGTGCAGAAGCATTAGACATTGGTACAAGTATGAGTCCTGTAAAACTTTTAACACCACCAGCAAATATTTCCACGCCACGAAGGCAAATCTACATCTGGTGGTAACTGCCCATGCAGCTGGTTTGAGTAACAGAGAACTAGTATATTGAAGAAATATTATAAATTGAAGATGGAATCATACCAGACAAATAATTTTCATAAACCTGAAAATAACCCAATCCTCTTATATTAGGCATGCTTCCTCGTGAATTATTCAAGGGAAGTGACAAAGAAACATAGAAGAAAAATTCCCTATCCAAGGTGATGTTAACAGTAGGTAAAATGTTAGCTTTCTATTCTATTTCTCTTGGTTTATTGAGCATCTACATAACTAGTTTGTACATAGAAAGATAAATCTCTACAATTACTCCACTTTATCTTGTTAATTCTCGCCAACATTCTCTCTCAAATTGGTGCATAGATATCTTTGATACCCAGCTTGTCGAGTGAGTTGTGAAATACTTTACTGGAAACAATCTTTGTTAATATGTCTGCCAACCAGTCATTAGACTTAACAAATAGGTTCTAGCCTATTTGTTAATTAATATGTACTGGACAATGCCACAGCATTTTGTTTCTAGCTCCTTCAAGTAACTGAATTACCTCCCACAAAGGTAAAATAATCAAACATGGATACTTGTCAGTAACACTTCCTCCTCAATCTGTATTTATATAGCCACTAATGTCCAGATGATCATTCTTTGAGAGCACGGGCACTTTTCTAGGAGCAGATTTCAAGTAATGAAATCTGTGAGATAAGAGATAACTAAGGTTCGGCATTTGCCAAAGCAACATTTCTTGAACCATCATTGAAACGTGTCTCATGCTATTTTCGAGCCTTGAGTTCGTCCCACCATCTTAGATACCCATGTAATTTAAAACAAGTCTCATGGGCATGTTTTAAATTACCACAATATGGCCAGCCTCCTCCTCCTGTTTGTAACTTTGACTTTAAAGATTGATTTGGCTTTCCACCATTTATAGTTTACAAAGTATCTACATATATAGTTTGTACGGATAGCTAATTTAGAATGTTATCCTTAGCTATCAATTAGTTGATTGCTCTAATTTACGACGACCCGTAAATTATGAAGTTTACAAACACAGCAAAATAAATCTCTACAATTACCCCATTTTATTTTGCCAACTAACACTAAGTGGAAGGCTTCCTATAAAGCTATTACCTCCAAAACCTAGGATACCCAACTTTGTCAGTGAGCTAAGCTGGTCTGGAATCTCCCCAATAAACTTGTTGACAGCAAGACCAAACACTCTAATATCTGTACAATAAGTGAGATTAGTTGGAATCTTTCCTCCTAAGTAATTGAAGGTCAAGATGATATGCTGCAAGGGAAAGAGACGACCACCCCGTTCTTCAGGAAGTTCTCCTACCAAGGCTGTTGTTTCACAGGTTAATTCCTGTAAGATATGTAAGATTTCCCATAGAAGGCGGTTTAGAGCCTACTAAACTTTAAGACTCCAGGTTCAAAGTTACCACACTTCCATTAGATGGACAACATGAAACACCAACCCAATTACAGAAATTGATTGAATCATTCCATGAACTCATGATTTTGTGTGAATCTTGAATTAGTTTTGCATTAAGCGAACTCGGATTGCAATCCCATTAGCAGAAACATCATCATTGAAGGAAAGACCACCGCAAACTGCAGTTTGTATGATAAGCATTTCATCTAAGCTAGCACTACAGGCCAATATCATTCTCCATTTGAGATGAAATCACAAAATTTAGCATTAGAAGGAAAGCCTGATTCATTGAAGAAATTTGAAGCAGAGAAGAGACGAGAAATAGTGCAGTAAAAACAGAGTTCTGCGTTATATCTTCTTATGCTGTACACACACACACACACACACACACACACACACACACACACAAGGGAAATATTGCAGCAAGGAAAGACAATCCTGCGTATCTTTTCTCCTAACAGTATGCTAATATTATATGCTAATAATAAATACAAAATCATATCTAAACTAGGTAACAAATAAGTTATACTTGGTAATAGCATAATAATAAAGATCTTCATGAATCGTTTCAGTATCTTCAATACCCCCCCTCAAGCTGGATCCAGTGGATTGGTGGATCCAAGCTTGCTTAATAACCGATGAAATTGAGTGGAAGGTAAGGCTTTGGTAAGCACATCAGCTAGTTGATCATGAGATTGTACATACTGAGGATGGATAAGTTTAGCTTGAACTTGCTGATGAATGTAATGACAATCTACTTCAATATGTTTGGTGCGTTCATGAAATACCGGGTTAGACGCAATATGCATAGCAGCTTGATTGTCACAAAATAACATCATAAGAGTGATACTAGGAAAACCTAAATCTGCAATGAGTTGTTTGAGCCATATCAGTTCACAAGCAGCAGAAGCCATAGCACGATACTCTACTTCAGCACTTGAGCGAGCTACTACCGATTGTTTCTTACTTTTCCAAGATACCAAATTTCCTCCAACAAACATTCAATATCCAGTGGTAGATCGACGATCAAGAGAATTTCCTACCCAATCAGAATCAGTGTAGCCCATGACGTTAGTATGACCATTGCGAGTCATAACAATGCCACGACCAATTGTCCCTTTTAGATACCGCAAGATACGTTTTACCATACCAAGATGCTGAACTGTTGGAGCATGCATATATTGACTGATAAGGCTGACTGCAAATGTAATATCCGATCGAGTGATTGTTAAATAAATTAGTTTACCAACAATCTTCTGATAATGAGTGTAAGTAGTGAGAGGTTCACTTGAAGGGTCCAATGTTAACTTGCTGTCTAGAGGGTTTGCAACCAGCTTTGTGTGTAACATGTCAGCATCCTTCAATAGATCAATTACATACTTGCGCTGATTGAGAAAAAAACCTTTACTGAAGGCGGCCATTTCAATGCCTAGGAAGTACTTTAAGAAGCCAAGGTCTTTAATCGAAAATTGTTGTTGAAACTCCCTCTTAAGTTGAGTGATTGAGTCATTATTGCTTCCTACTATAATCAGATCATCCACATATATTAGCACAACTAGTTTATGAGAGGAACCAAGCTGAATAAATAAAGAAGAATCTGCAGAACTTCTTGTAAAACCAAGATTTTCAAGTGCAAAACTCAATTTTGCATGCCAGGCCCGAGAACTCTGCTTCAGGCCATAAATAGACTTATGAAGTTTGCAGACAAGTGTGGCGTTTCCATTCTGTGGATGTCCAGGAGGAAGTTTCATGAACACTTCTTCTTCAAGCTCTCCATGTAAGAAGGCATTTCTTACATCCATTTGACATAGGAACCATCCCTGATTCACATCAACGGATAGAAGGACTCTGACAGTGGTCATCTTGGCCACGGGAGAAAATGTTTCCTTGTAGTCAACACCAAATTTCTAAGTGAAACCTTGAGCTACTAGACGAGCTTTATGCCGATCAACTGAACCATCTGACTTAAATTTCGTCTTAAATATCCAACGACAACCTACAGCTTGTTTTCCAGCAGGCAAGGGAACCACACTCCATGTGTGATTGTCTGTAAGTGCCTTCAGTTCTTCATTCATGGCCTGCTGCCACATTTCCTGTGATTGCGCTTCATGAAATGTCTTCGGTTCCTGAGCAGCTGATATGGAAGTAAGGAAAGCACTATGTGATGGAGAAAGTCGATGATAGGACATGAACCTGGAAATAGGATACTTCACATTGTACGTGACATAATCTTGCATTTGAGATGGCGTTTGACGAGTTCGAAGGGAAACTCTCTTAGTAGCTGGCAGCATGTCAAGAGGTGATTCTCTTATGCTAATATTTTCACTGCTTGGATCCGAGTCAACAACAACATCACTGAAATCTGATGCATTTTGAATTTGAGTATCCCGATCAGCAATATCATTTTTGGGAGTAATTTGAACCTGAATATGTCTGTCAGAACTTGGAATGATGGATGGAGGCAAACTGACATTCTCAATACTAGGCAAGGGAAAAAGATTTGACAACATCTCCCCCTGATTTCCTGCAGAAAAATATTCAGTATCTTCGAGAAATTTCACATCCCTAGAAACATGTAGTTTCTGCAACACAGGGTCATAACACTTATATCCCTTTTGAGTTGTGGAATAACCCAGAAAGACGCACTTGATTGCTCTAGGATCCAGCTTCTCACGATGTGTAGCAAGTAAGTGCACAAAACAAGTGCAACCAAATACTTTAAGATGAGATATATCTGGAATTTTATCCTGCAAAACTTCAAGAGGAGATTTAAAATCCAGCACTCGGCTGGGTAAGTGATTTATGAGATAAACAGCTGTAAGAGCTCCATAGGACCAGAAGGCTTTGGGAACATTCATTTGAAGCATAATGGCACGAGTTTTTTTAAGCAGATCACGATTTTTACGTTCAGATATCCTGTTTTGTTGAGGTGTACCAACACAACTAGTCTGATGCAGAATTCCATTAGAATGTAAATAGTTTGACATGTCTTTGGACATATATTCGGTGCCATTGTCAGATCGAAGGATTTTAACATGAGCTGAAAATTGATTGAGTGCTAACAAATGAAAATCCTTAAAACAAACAAATACGTCATGCTTAGTTTTTAGCAAATACACCCAAGTAACCCTAGAGAAGTCATCGATAAATGTAACAAAGTATTTAAAACCATCAATGGAAGTATGGAAGGGTCCCCACACATCTGAATGAACAAGTTCAAATGCGTGAGTGCTTTTTGACATTAAAGGAGTAAACGAAAGTCTTGTAGATTTTAAAAAATGACAAATCTCACAATTGAACGATTCATGTACTTGAACTGACTTTATTTTACTAAGAACAGACTCTGAAGGGTGAGCTAGATGGCGGTGCCATAAGAGATGCTCATGAGGTGGATTAGTTGTTGCTTGAAAAACCTTGGAGACTTGTGATTTTGGAGATATATAATAGAGACCATGCAGGAAAAATCCTTCACCAATCATCTCCTTGGTGACAAGGTCCTGAAACACAACCTTGGAAGAAGTAAGAATTACTTCACAGTTTAGGGTGGATGTAATCTTACTGACTGATAGCAATTGAAATGGAAAAGATGATACAAATAGAACATCAGACACTATCTTATCAGAGAGTAGATTAATTTTCCCTTTCCCTTTAACATAAGCACCCTTCCCATCAGCAACGGAGACAAATGTGGGTTTGACAAATGATTTAAAATCATAAATGTTATCTAATTTATTTGACATGTGATCGGTGGCACCAGAATCTATTATCCAAAGATCATGCAAATTTACAAGTTCTAATGCAGTCATGAAAGCAATCAGATTACCTTGGCTATTTTTCGGGTCTGCTTCTGCCAAAAAATTTACAAAGTGACTGAGAAGAGCAGTTGGTTGCTTCTGATCTTGACTGGTAGATTCATCATGTGATTTTCCTTGGTCATGCTTGCCATGCAAATAATTAGCAAAATCAGATATCAGAGTTGCAGAAGTGGCAGAAAAGCTTTTGGTGGAATTTGCATGATTATTTGCAAGGTATGACTTATAATTATTTGTGCGTCTTGGTGGTCTTCTTAGTTCCTTTGCAAACTTAGGCTTGATTTCAGGATGAAGGAGCCAACAACGATCTGCATTATGACCAAGATTGTGGCAGTAATTACACTTGAGATCAGTCCGTTTCCCCTTATAGTTTTTTGAATCTGATAATGGTCTGTGCTGGCCATGATCAAAAGAACCAGAATTCATATCCTGCGGCATCAATTTCGTCTGATAAGCACGAGTTTTAGAAACTCCAACATCACGCGTCATTACTTTCCTACGTATTTCTTCACGTTGGATTGTGGCACAAACCGATTTCAGGGATGGGAGTTCTGGATTCATCAAAATATGGCTTCGTAGGTCTTCAAAATCTGGGCTGAGGCTTGCCAGCAACTGAAAAATCCTATCCTCCTCAGTTCTTTTTCGTAATATAGCAGCATCAGTAGTGTGTGGATGATATATTTCCAGTTCGTTCCATAGGCCTTTAAGGCTTCCCAACAGCTGAACAAAGGGCTTTCCTTCCTGGTGAAGGCTGGCAACCTCGCGATGAATTTAGAATATCTTGGCAACATTATTTTGATTTCCATACATGTCACGAATTGCATCCCACAGGTCCAGTGATAATTCTGAGAAACTAAAAATCTCAGCAAGGTTCCTTTCCATGGAGTTGAGGATCCAAGACATGACCAGCTGGTCCTTGGAAAGCCATGCTGCATATTCTGGATCATCAACTTCTAGAGGAATGATAGAACCATTTATGAACCCCAACTTAGATCTTCCACCAAGAGCAATGGCGATAGCCCTTGACCAAGGAAGATAATTGAATTCATTCAACAATACAGAACTCAATCTTTGAGATGTGTTGTTATCATCAGAACAATTTGCTAGTGTTGAGACCTTTGATCCAATATCAATGGCATCTTTAAAATGGTCTTCCATGACAGCACCACTATCTCTTCTTATAGTATGAGAATTCAAACACTAGGCTTTGATACCATGAAGAAATTTGAAGCAGAGAAGAGACGAGAAATAGTGCAATAAAAACAGAGTTTTGCGTTATATCTTCTTATGCTGTACATATGCATATATATATACAAAAGGGAAATATTGCAGCAAGGAAAGACAATCCTGCGTATCTTTTCTCCTAGCAGTATGCTAATATTATATGCTAATAATAAATACAAAATCATATCTAAACTAGGTAACAAATAAGTTATACTTGGTAATAGCATAATAATAAAGATCTTCATGAATCGTTTCAGTATCTTCAATATTCATAAAGAAGTCTCATTCCAACAATCTCAATCAAACGACCTACAGGATGCCAATGATCCCACCAAGGAAAAGCATTCCGTCCATTCCCAGTACTATGCACCAGATGATCCCTTGCAATGCTTCTTAATTTTAAGATTGTCCTCCAGTTCCAGCTGCAATCATTTGAGATATTCGTACTCCAAATACTTTTATTCTTCAACAAAAAGACATGACACTAGCAAACATAATGACCCTGGTTTTAAAAGCAAGCTCCAGATATTTTGGTAAAATGAAACTGGAGGATATATACTTAATCTACTTGACAATGATCTAAAACTGAAGGCAAGCACACACATGGCCAACACATGCTTGTGTTTGAAGAAAACACAAGTTAAAAATATGCAACGGTTCAACTTAGTTTAAAAGCACGGGCAAATAACAGAAGAAAGAAATTCATTTGACCTGCTTTTGCTGTAGGAAGAATTAGTCCTCTTTTCTCTAGTCTTATAAAGCAATCCCTTACCATTTCATGGGGTTTCAGCGTAGAAATTCGGCTTGCTTAAGTTCTCTTAGTAGGTTCTTCCTAAGGTAATGGATGGTGCTTAATGCATATGTTGCATGGTGGAAATGAATTGAAAAGGCAGGTTCTAATCTTATGGAGGATTACGGGCCAGCTTATCAGTATCTTATACCAAGAGGTCATATTGTAGTAATATTTACATGCTAGCAAACTATGAAAGGAAAACAGGAAGAAGAGAATTCACCATGATGACCTAATGAAAAAATCACTTATACCATTATATCTGAGGACCAGGGAGTAACACAAGACTGATTTCTTGTTTTCTGAGCTTGCAATTACCTAATTATTAACATCAAATGACACCAGGAGTTCCCCCAAACACTTCAGTGGGAAAGACAATACTCTTTCGGTCTGAAGGTCCCAGTGAAGTGCTCAAGGGAACTCTAGGGGACACTTGATCTATGCACCATTGCACCTATACCACTTTACTAATCCTTGTTGTTTATATTATCAGTGATATGGTCACCAACTTATATAGGAACTGTTTCGTACAGCAGCTAGTAGTGCATAATGAATCTAGACGCAACAATAGGCCGAGTGGATGGGAGATTGTGATGAAGAGAATAATTCAACTCTTTCGTATTCTATGATGATAGACATCCAGCCTTTCCTTTTCAGATCTTCGAGTTAGATCTTATTAAGATTCTAGGAGAATATACATTTATACATCACACTAAAATTTGATCACAACAAAGGTCCTATATATCCTTTCGGCACCAATTTGATAAGCATCCCTTTCAAGTATTTCTAATTGCTGAAACTCTTTTACTTCAAAAAGAAAGCAAGAGATATACTAAAGATAATTGGATACGAAAAAAGAGAGAGAAGAAGAACAGCTTGTGACCAGCTTTAAAGTGCAATTTGAGCTCAATTTGGCTTGTTGTTGTTGTTAAGGAAATGAAGACTATGTAAATGCTTTTTTATTTTTTATTTGGGGAACTAAAAATCAAAGACATTATATTATAGAAAAAAAACTAATTTTGATGGTGAATTCACTATGCCTCTCTCACAGGTCGTGGACGGCTACATCATGTTTTTTGGTCTACATTCATTGCTTAGAATTTCAGTTCAGTCTGTGTTTATTATTAGTGTCTATTTTTAACATTTATTAACATATATGGTGATTGATTAATTTTACTAACATGCCGACCAAGCTTATGATGCGTGTTCCAAATTTTTCATCGTCAACAAAGAATTTCACGTCGCCCACACTTTCTTCTACGATTGAATCGAGTTTTAATCTAGTATGTGGCGTAGAGCGAGCATCTAAACCAGTATTTGTCTGTTCGTTGATGGCTCAAACCAAATGTTTTTATTCTAATTCAAACTTCATAACCATATCTATGAAATAAACAGGCAAATTTTTTTGAAGGAAAGCTTTGTCATTGCTTAATTGCATAACAATATAATGGAACCTAAACGAAGCAAATAAAAATTAGCATGCAGTTAACAGCATTTATACTTTTAACTGCAGTCATGTCGTTTATGTAGTTAAGAAAGAATGTAGAAACTCCCTATATTCTAAGTTAATTGGTTGCCTATTAGCGGTTCCTTTGTATGAAAATGAAGCCTCTAAAAAGATAACATGAACGTTGCTGTTTTTGCGTTGATCCAGTACCCCAAGCAAAGAATATAGCTAACATGAATCTAGACAGAACTGTGGGCAACAGGGAAGGTAGAGAATAATTTCCTCTTCATTTTGGTCCCTATCCATAATCCAACCTTTAATTTCATTTTCAGCAGAATTTCCTAACAACAAATAAAGCTGAAAAGATAATACCAGAGTACGTATAAGAGCGTGCAGGAAATTTATGGCCACTCACCCACAGCATAAACAGCATTCATACAGTCCAGATTCTGACCAGGTGCAGTTCTATCATGTCTTAGATAGTTTGGTCCCCTACCTGCTCACAATAGATCAAGAAACCTTTACCATATCAGAGCTAGGCAGATATTGTGTAACAAAGAAACAAAGATCTTGCTGTCCCCAAGAGTTTCCGTGACCTCTTTTCCTTATGCCTATTCCTAAGGGTAGCTGTAATCCTACCCTGACCCTACTGGAGTGTTTAGGGGATCTCTGGATGCCAATTTGACACTAGTTCAGATAATTCTTCAACTTGTTTTGCATGCCAATTAATTTGTCGCATTTATTCTTTCGATCCAATATTTTACCTTCATTTCATTGTTTCCATGGAAATAAATATAAACCATGAATGTATGCCTCGATAACTTTCCTATTACAGCCCCATGCATGCCAGCATAACTATTTCCTACATACGAAAACAAAAACATGAGGGCACCCTGCGTGAATTATTACTAGAAAATTAGAAAAAAAAAAGTAATGAATTAAAACTCCGACGGACAATATTCCATTATTGTTTGCATATGAAAATTGCAACGAAATAAAAATAAAATAAAATTGTCGGCAATTCTATTGGCCTTTTTGATTTATTGAATTCAAGATGAAAATTCTTATCAGCAGTTTTAAAATGAATTAAAACCCAAGAATCTTCTTTTCCCCCTGCTTTCTTTTTCTTCTTCTTCAATTCAAACCCTAACTCTAAATATTCTGTCACTGTTCACCAATTAAAATTGTGATGGAAAATTTTCATTCATAATTTCTGATGGAATAAAAAAATATAAAAAAATTGTGTTGGCAATTTTGTTGATCTTTCTTACTTGTTAAATTGCCAATAAAAATTTTCATTAACAATTTTAAACGGAATTAAAGCTTGACAATCCTCTTTCGCCACCCCCCAATTTCTTCTTCTTCTTCTTTTATTTTCCAACAACTCCTCTCTAGAATCCAACCACCCAACCCAGCAGTGCTAATGCAACCTTCTTTTCTTAATTCCTTTTTTTTCTCAAGTTTCAATCCATCAAGCAAGAAAATCCATGAATTTTTTTTTGTAACACTCATTTATATTTAAAGTTAATTTATTAATAAAATGTTTTTTGTAGAATTTATAATTTGCATGTATAATTAAGTGTTTCACTTGTTTTATAATATAATTTTGTTATATTAATGTGTGATGTGTATTTTAGAGTTTGTTTGAGATTTGGGGGAAATAAATTTAATTTATCACTTGATGAAATTGAGTGTGATTTTGTAAATTAGATGTGTTAAAATGATGAAATGATGGGTGGTTTAATGAGTATTATTTTTTTTGTCAATTTTATGGTTAAGTTGGAAACTTGAGGGAAATTAATTTTGTGTGGAATTGATAATAAATAAAAAATATTAATTTAGGTTGAATAAGTTTGTATTGAAAAAATAATGGATAATTAGCTGGGACCCAAGTAATTTTAGTCAATTATGGGTTTTGTTGAAAATTTAAGAAAATTAAATTAATGTATAATTGATAAAAAAAAAATAGGGTATGGGTTGATGTTATTATTTATTGATAATAGTATAGTACGTAAATTTATAATATTTATGATAGGTATAGTAATATAATATTTATGATAGGTATAGTAATAATAATAGTAGTAGTTATGATAATAATATTTGTAATGATAATTATGATAATAATAATATTATTAACTAGTTATGCAGTCTGCATACTTCAGGACATGTATTCTAATTGATATACATAACACATAGTATTTTGCCTGAGAATATAAGAATATTGTAAATTAAATTAATCATCATATTTTGGGGTATTTAAAATTGTGGCTCATGGTGCTTTTTAAAATAATTAAATTTTTGTTTGAAAATAAATTAAAATAATTATTTTTTATTTTCAATAACAACACATCATCAAAACTAAAAAAAAAAAAAAACTCTAAAAATATATTAATATAATATTATTTAAACCAAAACTATTTTTAAAAAGTACCCGCAAATAGAAGCAGTGCCAAACATCAATTACTAGCTTGGGTATAATAAAAGTCTTTGAGCCCGTGTTACTGGCGGCTTCTTTCCAATTTAAGGAATTCAACTCAATCTTTTTCTTTTTTTGTTTTTGCTGTAAATTAAATATTTATATCATTCAATAATTAATTAGAGTAATAAGTAACTATAAATCTAGTTTCGTTCTTGATTAGATGTTTTAATTATATGAATATTTATATACTATACATTTCTTTTACTCTTTTTAGAATTCATTTACGTACCACATATACTTAAGCTATTTGACTTAATTAAAAAAACTATGATAGGATATTTATTTCAATTATGAATTGCAAAAGGAAAATGATCATGTGTATATATATTATCATAATTCAATTGTAATTACATTATTTATTATTATTACCAATCAAAATAATTTATTATTGCCTATAGGCATTAAAAAGTTTTAAGGGTTTAACAAGGCAAGAAGTTTCCATTTTATACAAGTTCATAGATAATAAAACTCATTCCGAAAAGAAAATAAAAACAAATACGCAAGTAATCCTTCCCATCCCATTATATATATTATTATAGGTTTTTTGTCTTTTAAACCTGGGTTAGAAGGATGTTTCAAACTCGGAATACAGCGCAAACCTTTAGAACATCCAAAAATATTGTGCGGCAGCCTCCTTGAAACTTGTGTCTTCATGTAATCCATAATTCTGACCGTCGCGAAAGATCATTCTCTTCTGAGATTTCTTCAAAAAGAGCTTATATCCATATTATTATTTTTGTCAAAATCATTCATTCAACAACAACCATGATGAGAGAGGTTTCTCACAAGATGTTAGATTACCAACAACTCTGTCGTGGAAAAACTCCAATTCTCTTTGCTACAGCACCCACTGCTATAATCTTTTTTGTCTACGCAAACAGTATAATTTCTACTGTTTCTTTACAATCATTTTTTGTTGACACCAAAAAATTTTCTGGGGAACTACATGTTCATACAACTGAAAGACAAATCATGCTGACAGCTATCATTATGCAACCACTGCGTTCTGTGCAAAAAGTGATTAAGGAAGTTCATCATATTGAACATCAGAGTTCTGTAATTCCGCCCTTCAATCTCACAGAAGAAATTGCGTGGTTTCGGAAAAAGAAACCGGGGTTTGATATTTTGAAGTCAAACAACTTGACCAACGAATTTCATGGTCGATTTCTTGAATTTTTCAGCAATGAGTGTACTGTTCAAATCTCCATGACATGGATTTCGCCGGTAGCATCCTTTGAAAGAAGAGAGTTCTTGGCCCTGGAAAGTGTGTTCAAATTCCACCCTCATGGCTGCTTATTGATTCTATCAAGAGATATGCATTCCATACAAGGGTGCAGGATTCTGAAACCACTACTTGACCATAAGTACAGAGTTGCTGCAATTACCTGACTTGTCCTTTATGTTCAAGAAAACTCCAGCAGAAACTTGGTTTGAAGAGATGAAGAGTGGGAACAAAGACCCTGGCGAAATTCCAATGTCTCAGAATCTATCAAACCTCATTATACTTGCAGTTTTAAACAAGTATGGAGGGATTTACCTGGATACAGATTTCATTGTCCTAAACAAGTATGGAGGCTTGAGGAACGCAATTGGAGCACAAAGTATTGATGTGTCCAAGAATTGGACAAGATTGAACAATGCAGTTCTAGTCTTTGATATGAATCATCCACTACTGTTCAAGTTCATAGAAGAATTCGCTTCGACTTTCGATGGAAATAAATGGGGGCATAAGGGACCCTATTTGATCTCCAGATTTGAGCAGAAAGTGGCTGAGAGACCTGGATATAACTTTACAATCTTGCCTCCTATGGCATTCTATCCAGCTGGTTGGAATAGGATAGGTGGTTTTTTCAAGAAATCAGAAAGCAATGCGGAATCAAGATGGGTAAATGCCAAGCTACTTCAGCTTATAAGTCGGGAGACTTATGGGATACACGTATGGAACAGGCAGAGCAGTAGATTCAGCATTGAAGAGGGAAGTGTTGGAATATTGCCAATTATATGGTTGTCATTGTCAAAGAAGATGGTTGTCATTGTCAAAGAAGGAGGCTACAATGGTGGCTTGTTGGTGGTAGCCACCAACCATTGACTAATATCAAAGTTTGGTAAGTTTGACAACCACCATTGTTGACAAAAATGCAAGAGAAGCTACCATGAATGCCTATAAATAGAGGCATACATTAAAGAGCAAAATGAGAGAGCAAAGTGAGAGGAAAGTAGAGCCAAAGATGTGAGAAATATAGAAGAGAGTGGGTTGCCAAGGGCAGCCAGCAGTAGCTGCCATTACAGCACTAAGAAGAGAGAAATAGAGTGAGGTTGAGAGTTGCTAAAGAGGGAATAATTCCTCCTCCTCTATTGTTGTAAATCTTGTTCTCTCCCTATATAATCAAATGGCTTCTCCCGTGGATGTAGGCGATTTGCCGAACCACGTTAAATATTGTGTGTCAGTGTGCTTCCCCTCCTATGAGCAATAATCAGTTCATCACCGGTCGGAATCCCCAACAAGTGGTATCAGAGTATATGGTTTAAGTGGTGTTTGATTTTTTGCTCAAAAATGAAAGTTGTCAAAATGGTGTTTTGACCATCCCACTGTGTAGAGGAGGAAGAGACGAAGCCACTGGTGAAAACCGCGTCAAAATCGGATGAAGAGAAATGGCCACACTCTCCATCACTCTCCAGCAAGGTGTCTGCCCACGCGCCCCACGCGTCTTCTTCACCCGGATGAGTTGACCCGACCCGAATACCAGCTGACCCGACCCATGTGAACAGCAGACATGAACATTGACAACATCATGAATAGTAGACATGAATAGGAGCATGCAAATGATGACATCACCCTGATGTAACGATGACATCAGCATTGAATTGACCAAGTCAACATACATGTCAGTATAGTGGGACCCACCTGCCACGTCATCAGCCGCGAGCCGAGCCGAGCCAAACCGAGTTGAGCCGAGCCGAGGGATAGGATTCTGTGCAGCAGAGTCTACGTGCAACCGGATCTGAGATTGAATCTGAGCCGTTGATCAAGACAAATGCAGGATTGACTTTCATGGATATTGCCCCCATGCTAAAGATCAATGAGCTAGAAGACATTTGCCTTGGACAATAAGTGTGTAACTTGTGGAGCATTAAGACACGACTGCTATGAAGGAGCAGAGGGCATGCGCAGGTTCTGGGAACAAGTTGAATCTTGTCAAGGTGGTGAGCTCGGTGATGGCATTGTGATACTCAAAGTATGAAGACAGATATGGATCAACCTTAATGGACTGTCCCCATGGTTAAAGGTGGATAGCTACCTGGACTCTTGAGACTAAGAGCGAGAGACTCACGGAGAAGTAAGGCGTGGTTCTTATGGTGGAACAGAGGGCAGGCGCAACTCCTGTATGAGTAGACTCTTGGAAGAGTGGTGAGCTAGTGATCATATTGAGATACTCAGATAATGACTATCACACTTGGAAATATCAGTTTGAGGGGGTGTTGTAAGCCTTGATGTAAGGCTTGATAAATCATTCCGGGCCAAGCATGGTTGATATGCTTGAAGGGGAATGTTGTTCCAGAGACAAACGTTAAACACTCTTCAGATGAGATGTGACAAACCATCTGGTTGAAATGATCCTTTGGAGTAAGCAAAGAGGTGCTTGGTTGACTCTGGTGATTAAAAGGTTTGGCAAGTACCTGTAAACTTGGCCAAAGATGCTCTCAGAATGGTAAGCTTGGAAGAGCTGCAGGATGCAAGCATGTGCTGAAGAAGCAAGAGGACAATTGCCCATATAAATGGCAAAGGGGGTGATTGTTGGAATATTGCCAATTATATGGTTGCCATTGTCAAAGAAGATGGTTGTCATTGTTAAAGAAGGAGGCTACAATGGTGGCTTGTTGGTGGTAGCCACCAACCATTGACTAATGTCAAAGTTTGGTAAGTTTGGCAACCACCATTGTTGACAAAAATGCAAGAGAAGCTACCATGAATGCCTATAAATAGAGGCATACATTAGAGAGCAAAATGAGAGAGCAAAGTGAGAGGAAAGTAGAGCCAAAGATGTGAGAAATATAGGAGAGAGTGGGCTGCCAAGGGCAGCCAGCAGTAGCTGCCATTACAGCACTAAAAAGAGAGAAATAGAGTGAGGTTGAGAGTTGCTAAAGAGGGAATAATTCCTCCTCCTCTATTGTTGTAAATCTTGTTCTCTCCCTATATAATCAAATGGCTTCTCCCGTGGATGTAGGCGATTTGCCGAACTACGTTAAATATTGTGTGTCAGTGTGCTTCCCCTCCTATGAGCAATAATCAGTTCATTATCGGTCGGAATCCCCAACAAGAAGGATCATGGGTAGATTGATGTCAGATAATTGTGTCATTTAGGTATACAAATAAAGCTCTTGAAGAAGATTTATGAATAGAGATGTATAAAGTTTCTTCAATCAGGTAGCTGCACCCGTACAGAGTCATCAGATACAGAATCAACAAAAATCCTCCCATTGTTTATAGATGAGTCCACTCGTTGCTTGAAAGTCCCATATTTCTTCCAAGAGTTTTTTGTATCTTTATTTGTCGATTTCATTCATCTCCCATTCAACGTAAATATCACAACGAGGACATAAAAGCAAATCTCTTGCAACAAAGATGTAATTTTATTTTTTTTCTGAATTATAGGCGACTAATTGTTTCATTTGCATGTCATCCAACATTTGAATACAAGTAATGTAAATGCCCTCAAGTGCAACCTCTGGTTGACCCTAATAAGAACAATAAGCAATTAACACAGAATATCTATGTAGAGGAATCACTTCAACTTATATTATGGCTGTTAACCAATCTTTAAAAGCATGCAGTTCCAATTTGCTATAGAAATCAGGCACATCCACCTTCATTCTCTTAGTGAGTTCGTTGATGGGTTGATTTTCCAGCCCTTGCCTGTCACGGTTTCGCGGAAAGTCATCTCTGTGATGCTGAACTCGGTGGTGATGGGGCTCAAAATCTTTGCTGAATTCAGTTTCCAAGTTTTCCCCACCAATTCTGTGATTTCCCTCCAGTGACTCTCACGAAGCTGGCCACGCCCCCTTCTATTAGATGATCTAACCCCCTCTCGAGCTCGATGTTCATCCACAGCATCTATTCGGTTAGAAAGCTGTTTCAATATAGTGGTGCTATGGATGATTTGATATTAGAATTTGGTAGGTTGGCATGGGGAATTGTTGGGAACATGAGTGTTCGACATAATATACGAGTTACTATTCCGGGTTACAGTTATGAAGAGCTTTGATACCAAATTAATATAAATTCCCTCAGGTGCAACCTCTCATTGACCCTAATAAGAACAATAAGCAATTAACACAAAATCTCTCTGTATAAGAATCACTCCAATTTATGTTTAAAGAAAAGCAATTGTCAAGAATACAAAAACTGTCTATCTTTTGTTATGTTCCTCTCTTAAATACAATCTAATACGTAATTAAGACCTAATACTAATCTGGCTAGAAAACGATCAGATAATAATAACTAACAGCTAACAAGCTTATAACAGCTTTCAAGATTCTTTGAATTTCCCACGTTTCTGTTATCCAGTAGGCTTTGTGAGTTAAAGGGTCTCTTCCCCTGTCTCCTGATTTGCATCAACAAGGTTATCATCTTTTCTTTCTTTTCGTGAACTAGAAAAGAATTAAGGATACATTGATATGATTTCAGAATATTTTACCACAAATCATAATCCTAAGCCTTTTCAATCTCAACCTGAAACTAAATCTCCTAAATCCCGGCAACCTACGAAATGAATTTTTTCTGGTTAACTTGCGATTCTTTGGCTTTTTATGCTTGGAGGCAAAATCATCGTTCCTGCAGCTACCAGAAGCAAACTTACTAGGTTCATCGGACCCAGGATCACTAAAAGCCCCAATCTGTCTGATGGATGCCCATGGATCATGCACCTCATTTTCAGTATCACTGCCCCATAGAGGGATAGGCTTGATCATCGGCGAGCCACTGTACTCCTGAAAATGGGTTGCCAAACTTGTGTGCTCCATGTCAAATAATCTCCTCAGAGATGTGCTTCCAACTTTCATCAAGTCCAGCAAACTACTACTTTTGTGAGATGAAGAGAATGAAGAACAGGAAGCAGTTGAAGATGACAATGAAGGAGGTGAAGATGAAGACCAGTACAACGATTTCCGGTAATCAATAATCTGTCTGATCCTTTGCTTCTTATCTTCTGTATTGAAGAAGCAAGGGGAATCATCATCCTTCTCTTCTGTTATTTCTGATGTCATCTTATTCTCTGAGTTATTTCCCCCTCTGCATGTGAAAGGACAAAAGACAGTCCTTCGCATTTGGATCTAAAAAAATAAGTAACTTGGAAGCCTAAAAGACATAAAGGGACTGGGGAAAGCCGGCCATAACCAAATGTTGTCCCTACCCTCTGTCTTTACGAAAATCCAAGTATGGTCATTTGGGCATAAAAATACAGGGCAGATATGACTTGCCTAGTTGCCTTTGGAGTTTGGAATGTTGGGGCCCTTGATTACTGGACACTGAGGACATCCACTCTACGACACTTGTTACATCTCACTGTTGTTAGGTTTGCCCAACGTCTAAATAGTTGCTTCTCGTAGTACCTTAAAAAAAAAAAAAAAAAACAATAGCAGCTAATTCTTGCCATTTCTCTAATAGACGACCGCAGTTCTTATGTGAGGGCTTGCGGTCTCATGTGAGGGCTAGTTCCATATTTGCTAGTACTTTTATATCATTGTACAAACTTATGTGTTAATCAAAATCAAATCAATTTCGTGTTAGGTTTATTGTCATTACATGTGCAACAAATGGTGGCTACAACCATTGACTTTGGTAGCCACCATTGTTGAAGAAGAAAAGAAGTTGGCAGCCACATTTGTTGAAGAAGTTTGGCAAGTTTGGCAACCACCATTGTTGACAAAAGAGCATGAGAAGCTACCATGGATGCCTATAAAAGAGGCATGATCTTAAAGAGCAAAATGAGAGATATTAGAGCCAAAGATGTGAGAAATATAGGTGAGAGTGGGCTGCCATTGCAGCACCAAGAAGAGAGAAATAGAGTGAGGTTGAGAGTTGCTAAAGAGGGAATAATTCCTCCTCCTCTATTGTTGTAAACCTTGTTCTCTCCCTATATAATCAAATGGTTTCTCCCGTGGATGTAGGCGGTTTGCCGAACCACGTTAAATATTGTGTCAGTGTGCTTAGCCTTCAAAGGGCAAATATCAGAACATCACTGGTCGGAATTCCCTACAATTGGTATCAGAGCATATGGTTTAAAGTGGTGTTTGATTTTTAGCTCAAAATTAAAAGTTGTCAAAATGGTGTTTTGACCATACCACTGTGTAGAGGAGGAAGAGATGAAGCCACTGGTGAAAACAGCGTCAAAATCGGATGTCGGACATGGCCGCACTCTCCGTCACTCTCCGGCAAGACGAAGAGCCCACGCGCACAGACACGCCCCACACGTCCTCTTCGCCCGGATGGGCCGACCCGATCCGAATACTAGACGACCCGACCCACATGGCTGACCCGGATAATGATGACGTCAGCATGACGTAATTGTGACGTCAGCATGCACAGTAAGCATGGCCCATGATGTCACGATGACGTCAGCACAGTGGGGCCCACTGCCATGTCAGCAGCCGCGAGCCGAGCCGAGCCGAGGGATAGGATTCTGTGCAGCAGAGTCTACGTGCAACCGGATCTGAGATTGAATCTGAGCTGTTAATTAGGCCAGAATTGTTTTGATCAAATCTTAGTCGTCTAATGTGCGATTTGGACGATTCAAGACATGTTTCCAGCTAATTTAATCATTCCGGATGCAATGGTACGGTTCGATCATTGAGATTTGAGACCAAAAATGACGGTGGTGAATTATTAAAGAGAGATTGCCCGATCAGGAGGCATCTGAGGGTCTTGATGGTGGTCGATGGAGATGAAGAAGAAGAAGATGTACATGTTTGCCCAATTACATGTGCTGAACCGTTAAATGGGAAAATTTAATGCCTTGATCGAAGGCAAAATTAGGACACTCTGGACACCCGGTTATGTGGACAATTAGAGGTGAAGAGTGAAAATTGATGAGGACCAATCTTGACGAATCTAAGCACTGGTAGTCTCGCCAGATATTGAGAAATCAGGTATAAAACCAGGATATCCCAGATCACTTGTAAAGGAAAGCCGCAACAAAGCTAGCAAATGGTTGTATATACAAAAAGGCAGTACGGTGGATAGATACGTTCTAAGAAGTTCTGTCTAGAAGATTGGGTTTTAAGCGGGACCAGTGTGACCCCTCTAAATCTTTCCTGGGAACTTGCTTAGTGGAAGGATTATCCATACGGTACTATTTTTGTATATGTGACAGTTTGTAATGAAACGGTTGAAGACTAGCAAGATGACGGCATAAAGGAACAGTTGGGTTCCGTATGATCAAGGATCTGATGGAGTGGTGATTTCTCCAAAGAAGTTAGATTCGGTGACTGTGATTTCTCGAGGGGAGAATTGATGAAGACCCTGATAATGGAAGAGAAATACAGCAATGGGATAAAGATTGGCACCCTATTTTGACTTGGATAGGTGTTGTGACAGGATGAGCTGCTGTCAAACATAAACAAGGAATAGGGAGAAATCTGGAGAACCGAAATTGCACGAGAGCACACGGAGATTGTGCAGGAGTACCCGGAGGATCCAACGAGGTACTGTAATGAGACGATAGGTGCAAGGAGAAGAAGAGTTCCCAGATGAAGCTCAGAGCAGAGACTGTGAGAAAAAGTTGTACAACAGGAAGTCTTTTATGCTCTTGATGAAGACAACAGGCGAAGACCTTTCCAATGCATGCAAGGATGGAAAGAGAGCTGTTGCAGAGGCACCTACTTGAGGGGGTGCAAACGCCTGTGATAAAAGGCGACCGCCTATGATGAAAGGCGAAGCCACCAAAGAGAGTTGGTGTAGGTGGAGTTGTCAAGCAGAAAGGCATAGAAGCTTCAAACATAGAAATCAAGGTGGAGGATTGCGAGGAGTATACCGCAACTTTCTCTTTCTATGTAGTCAGTGGCAGTAATCTCTCCCAAGTCCACATGGTGGTAGAGAATCTTGAAGCCACTAGAGTCATCCCGATGAAGGAGGATGAGACCGCTCCACGACGAGCAGAGACACCTCAGACAGAAGGTGTGAGGACCATGGTATGAGTCCAAGATCAGACCGTCTCATGAAGACAGGCAGAGACACCTCAGATAGAAGGTGTAGGGACCATGATATGAGTCCATGTTCAGGCCGTCTCATGACGACAGGTGGAGATACCTCAATAGAAGGTGTGAGGACCATGGTATGAGTCCAAGATCAAGCCGTCTCATGACGACAAGCGAAGACACCTCAGACAGAAGGTGTGAGGACCATGATGTGAGTCCATGTTTAGACCATCTCATGACGACAGTCAGAGACACCTCAGACGGAAGGTGTGAGGACCATGGTAGGAGTCCAGATTTAAACCGCCGCATGATGACGAGCAGAAACACCTCGGATGGATGGTGTGAGGACCTTGATATGAGTTCCAGATTCAGACCGCCGCATAACGACAAGCGGAGACACCTCAGATGGAAGGTGTGAGGGTCGTGATAGGAGTCCCATTTCAGACCGCCGTATGACAACGAGCGGAGACACCTCAGGAGAAGGTGTGAGGGCTATAATAAGAGCCCCAGTTCAGAACACCCCAGAGCCAATGTGATGGCTAGATATGAGTGGACAGGTGTATAGCAAAATGAAGTGGCTATGATGAGTATGGAGACAAATGCAGGATTGACTTTCATGGATATTGCCCCCATGCTAAAGATCAAAGAGCTAGAAGACATTTGCCTTGGACAATAAGTGGGTGACTTGTGGAGCATTAAGACGCGGCTGCTATGAAAAAGCAGAGGGCATGCGCAGGTTCCAGGAACAAGTTGACTCTTGTCAAGGCGATGAGCTCGATGATGGCATTGTGATACTCAAAGTATGAAGACAGATATGGATCAACCTTAATGGGTTGTCCCCATGGTTAAAGGTGGATAGCTACCTGGACTCTTGAGACTAAGAGCGAGAGACTCACGAAGAAGTAAGGCGTGGTTCCTATGGTGGAATAGAGGGCAGGCGCAACTCCTGGATGAGTAGACTCTTGGAAGAGTGGTGAGCTAGTGATCATATTGAGATACTCAGATAATGACTGTCGCACTTGGAAATATCAGTTTGAGGGGGTGTTGTAAGCCTTGGTGTAAGGCTTGATAAATCATTCCGGGCCAAGCATGGTTGATATGCTTGAAGGGGAATGTTGTTCCAGAGACAAGCGTTAAACACTCTTCAGATGAGATGTGACAAATCATCTGGTTGAAGTGATCCTTTGGAGTGAGCAAAGGGGTGCTTGGGTAACTCTGGTGATTGAAAGGTTTGGCGAGTACCTATAAACTTGGTCAAAGACGCTCTCGGAATAGTAAGCTTGGAAGAGCTGCAAGATGCAAGCTTGTGCTAAAGAAGCAAGCGGACAATTGCCCCACATGAATGGCAAAGGGGGTAATTGTTAGGTTTGTTGCCATTACATGTGCAACAAATGGTGGCTACAACCATTGACTTTGGTAGCCACCATTGTTGAAGAAGAAAAGAAGTTGGCAGCCACATTTGTTGAAGAAGTTTGGCAAGTTTGGCAACCACCATTGTTGACAAAAGAGCATGAGAAGCTACCATGGATGCCTATAAAAGAGACATGATCTTAGAGAGCAAAATGAGAGATATTAGAGCCAAAGATGTGAGAAATATAGGTGAGAGTGGGCTGCCATTGCAGCACCAAGAAGAGAGAAATAGAGTGAGGTTGAGAGTTGCTAAAGAGGGAATAATTCCTCCTCCTCTATTGTTGTAAACCTTGTTCTCTCCCTATATAATCAAATGGCTTCTCTCGTGGATGTAGGCGGTTTGCCGAACCACGTTAAATATTGTGTCAGTATGCTTAGCCTTCAAAGGACAAATATCAGAACATCACTGGTCGGAATTCCCTACATTTCGTGTCATAATCTCCTCAGAGAATTGCTTCCAACTTTCATCAAGTCAAACAAACTGCTACGTTTGTGAGATGCAGAGAATGAAGAACAGGAAGCAGCCAAATATGAAGACCACTGATACAATGATATGTACTCGTAATCTGTCTGATCCTTTGCTTCTGATCTTCTGTATTGATGAAGCCATGGGCATCCTTATCCTTCTCTTATATCATGGTAGTTGTCTAAATACTCTTTCCCTCGGCAAGTGAATGGACAGAAAATAGTTAATTGTTTAAGAAAGTAAAAGAACAAATTTGAGAAAGCCGGCCATGGCAAAATGCTGGCTTTACCTTTTGTCTTTAGGAAATCTAAGTTGGTGCCTGGGAACAAACATAAATAATCTCCCTATATGCCTTTGGAATGTTGGAGCTGTTAATTAATTGCAGAGTAGTAGTAAGGACAGCCACACCAGACAAACTTGGGTGGGATCCAGAGAATGTCTCTTTTAGTACCTTGAAAAAAAAGAAATAGTTGCTTCTTAACACTGCTTAACAGGCAACCGGCATGGGAACGAGTCTTCCTGTAATCTCTGATGGAACTGAATGAAATAATAATTGAGGGTTGCTTTAGACACAAGCCAAGCGAGGAATACAAGTGAAGTAAATGCAGAGAATTGGAGATAAAGGCAGATAAATTATTGCATTCCACTGAAGACGATATCTTCAAGGTTAGCTCCAGCAACTAAACTGGGATGGAGACACAGATGCAGAGCACAACAGGATGCTTCATTTTTTGGTGGGCAAATAGTATCCTTAGGCCAATGCTCACGTCACGTGTTTAGACTAAAACCATCTCCTGGGTTCAGTCAAAGACCATGTCAAGGCTCTAAACTAATGTGAGAATGCATTCTCGCTGCTTGACCAAGGAAATAAGCAGGGACAACTGGAAAATTCAAACGTCTAGGGCTGTCCTTCTAGCAGGTCACAAATGCTTCAGATGGTCATTTTACATCTCGAGTTTCCTTGCTCAATGCCAAAACTATTTCGGGGGCTTAGCCTCGTGTAGCTTCTTAAATAAATAAATAAATGAAATTGGACTCAACACAGTGCAAAGGAACAGTATTATGATGGGCTTAGTCAGAGGAAATTAGCCCACAGTGCCTCAAAAGCCACTCCAAAACTCTTCCAAGCAAATATAGTATCGGTGAATATTCATTTTGCTGAGTGTTTTTTTTTAGTAATTTTGATATTAAAAATAAAAAAATAATTTTAATATATTTTTAAATAAAAAACTATTGAAAAAAAAAGAAGTTATGGCACTCTATACTTACAATTAAAAATCCGAAGTCAACGAGGAATATAGACCCTAAAACTACACCACCTGTTATAGATGATGCCCTGAAGACTAAAGAAGAGATAATGAAAAATATCCACAAAGCAAAGCATACACATCCTAAAGTTGGATGGAATTATGCAGACACTCGACTGCCCATAGATCTGCAGAGAGAATTATAGCTGGTATTGATGATCCCTTGAGTTTGCATCCCCAGATAAACAATTTGCAAGTTGCCGAAAGGAGCTGAACATGGACATCTTGTATAGCAAGCTGCGTTTGCGCACCTCCGAAGTTCGGACATGATTGTAATTAATTAGGCATTTCACAAAGAGGATATACCAGCGAGGAGACATTAGCAGTAAACTATTTGTCTCGGAGAGGGTTATTGCATCTGGTGAGATCAACGTATTGAATATTTTCTTTCGGTAATGCTCTTTCTCAACAGCCCCTTCGCTCGACTTAAATGGACATTTAAAAATAACTTCGAACAATCAGCTTTAATGAATTGATTGATTTCGGAATTAACGCTAACAATAACTACTCCCCACAGATTAATGTCTGGTTAAACCCATCCAAATCAGAGACATTCTGATTAGTTTTGTGAGAATTTAGCCTCTAATCCCGATGTTGAATTTCCTTTCCTAGACTTTCATCACATTTTCGGTTAACAACAGCATTGGATCCGCAACTAAATAATGATCTCGATCTGTTCCAAACTTATGGTTAGGTATTATGATTACAGTGTGAAGATATACAATATTAATAAAATAATATAAATTATATTTTAAAATATTAATTAATAATTTAAGTTTTTAAATTGAATTAATTATTTGATATAATATTAATGTTTTGATAACCAATCGGTCACAAGTTTGAATTTCATATTTTTTTTATTTATTTAATAAAAATTAAATATAAAATAGTGTGAGCCTGTAAATTTAAAGCCCAAAGATTTTTCACCCGAAAAGCTGTGTTCGAGAATAATATAAATTATATTTTAAAATATTAGTTAACAATTTAAACTTTTAGATTGAATTGATTTTTTTATTATAGTATTAAATATTAAAAAATAATATAAATTATATTTTAGAATTTAACCTAATAGTTTAAATTTTTTAATTGAATTAATTTTTTGATACAACACAAGTTTAAATCTCATCATTTCTATTTATTTGATAAAAATTAAGTAAAAAGTAGTGTGAATCTGTGAAAATTTTAAGTTCAAAAGATTTTTATTTAAAAAACTGTATTAAAAAATAATATAAATTATATCTTAAATCTCATCAAACCTCTAATCGTATAAATTTTTAGATTAAATTGAATTTTTTACAATATAAATTGCAATAAAAGCTTGGCTTGGCGAGATGAAGAATAATGAGGATCCAGGTTACATTCCACCGTCTTCAAATCCCAATCTCCGGAGGGATAACTTGTTAGTAATTGCAGATCTGGACACAGAGAGAATAGAACTGGTAAAGGCATTGAGATGCATGTTTATGGATGACAACATACATTGTGTTTTCAGGATATACTCATTCGCTTCACCAATTACACCAAATGAAGAAAATCACAGCTCAAAATATCACCAAAACGTTCAAGGTTTTTCACTACATGCTTTGACAAGATGATCCTGTTGAATTTTCCCATCTGAACAGGGTTTTACATCTACAGAGAAAAGTAGATCATAGACTATGTAGAAAGAGACAATTTAAAACTCGTTGTCTGCAAAAAGTAGCAGCAACAACACTAAAAGACCAGACATTCAATGGATATATTAGATCTCAATAGGCACAGGTTCAGGCAGTTGCCAAAGATAACTAAAATTTAGCATCTCTTAACAAAAACTTCAACACAACGTCACCGAGGTAACTAGTTGTATTACGGCAGGAGGTTAGCTACTCTCTTTAGACCTCCGGCCTGAACTGCACAAACACCAGACATTTTACAAATGCATTAACAATCGCACAAAACACAGAGCAAGGGAGGAAGGCTCTCACTTCTTTGCACTCTCAAAAGAGTAAAAATCAGTCCCGAAGCAGTTGATACGGGACCTCCAAAATGAGCACAAAACTTAAACACAAACATCAAATTCAGGTACTTCAGAAAATGTAAACTTGAGAGCTTCCCTTCAACTCAACCTTCATAAGATTAGCAGGATAGAAAAAAATGAAAAACCAGATACCTTGGAAACATTGGCTTGTCCTGTCTGCAAATGAACACTTCAATAATGTCTATGAAATAGACGAGGGAGGTTTGAAGGAGGAAAGAAGAAGGGATCCCAAGGAATGCAGGATAGTGAATTAAAAAAATAACATGAAACTTTATAATTTAATAATAATAATAATGATGATAATAATAATTATATTCGGTGGCTATAAAATATTCAATACGCATACAGAAAATTTATACCGTAGAATAACCCAAAACTCTTCGTGAGAAGGGATAGAATTTCATTCCCTTTTTAGGGAAAAAAGCTTCATGGAATCCCATTCCCTTTCTTTCAAAAGATGATAAAATAAAGAATCTCATACCCAAAATCCCCATTTCCCTCCCTCCCTCACTCCCTCTGTCTCCCTCTCAAGATCTTATAGCAAAGCACAACTGAATAATACTGTAACTAGAAATTAAAAAACAAGAATAACAAAAGGAAACGCAAGTTCAAAAAAGCAACAGAAAAAGTAACACAAATTCAAAAAGCAACGCCTCGAAAGAATAAAAAAAGACATCCATGGCTAGATGCAGCACCCATTTTCTTCTCTCTATCAGCTATCATCCACCCTGCTTCTCTCTCCTTGTCAAAATCCAGATCAAACCGAAGAACCCATTTTCTTCACTTTCCCATCAAAACCCCACGATTTTTATTTTTGGTTTATTACTCCCCATGAAGTAATAAAAAAAAAAAAAAAAAAAACATGACCGAACCACCCAAAACCGTTCGGAAAGTACTAGTAGAAGTAGTCGATGCACGTGATCTTCTCCCCAAAGACGGTCAGGGAAGCTCCAGCGCCTATGTCATTGCAGACTTTGACGGTCAAAGAAAACGAACCAACACAAAATACCGAGACCTCAATCCAGAATGGAAAGAGACCTTCGAGTTCATCGTTTCCGACCCAAGCAACATGGAGTTCGAAGAGCTGGAGATCGAGGTTTTTAATGACAAGAGATTCTGCAATGGCAGTGGCCGTAAAAACCATTTCTTGGGGAGGGTTAAAGTCTACGGCTCTCAGTTTTCTAAAAGAGGTGATGAAGGGATTGTTTATTTCCCTCTAGAGAAGAAAAGTGTGTTTAGCTGGATTAGAGGTGAAATCGGTCTAAGAATTTGCTATTATGATGAGTTACTTGAAGACGATCAACAACAACCCCCACCTCCCCCCGAGAAAGATGCACCTCCGCCTCAACAGCAAGACCCGCAAAAGTCTCCCGCAGTCACAATGGTTGAGGAGGGCAGGGTTTTCCAAGTCGCTGAACATGCAGAGTTTAACCACCACGATTATCACCACCATCAACACCATAAGAATGGGACTCACTCGCCTCCAGTTGTGGTCGAGCAATCTCCACCGCCAGTGGTGCATGTACACTCGGAACCACCACCACAACAATCACAAGTACCGCTTCCAGAGGAGCCGCCACCGGGCCTTAATGCTCCTCCTCTACATTCTATGGAAACACACACTCACTACCATCCAGAGGTGAGGATGATGCAGACAATGAGAGAGTCCAGTGGTAATACCAGAGTCAAGACAATGAGGAGGCCAAATGGAGATTTTACTCCGAAAGTAATTTCGGGCAGATTCAAATCTGAACCGACGGAGAGAATCCATCCTTATGATCTTGTTGAACCAATGCAGTATTTGTATATCAGAATTGTCAAGGCTCGTGGTTTATCGCAAAACGAGAGTCCTTTTATCAAGTTAAGGACCTCAACTCATTTTGTGAGGTCTAAACTAGCGAGTTACCGACCTGGTGAGTCACCAGGCTCGTTTGAGTGGCACCAGGTTTTTGCATTGGGCCATAATAACAAGACTGATGTACAGTCCCCCGATGCTGGCATTTTAGAGATTTCAGTTTGGAACTCGCAGTCGGAGCAGTTTCTCGGAGGAGTTTGCCTTGATCTCTCTGATGTCCCGGTGAGGGATCCGCCGGACAGTCCACTTGCCCCTCAGTGGTACCGATTGGAAATTGGCGCCGCCGCTGATCAGAACTCCTGTAGGGTGTCTGGTGATATCCAGCTCTCTGTTTGGATTGGGACTCAAGCTGATGATGCGTTTCCTGAAGCTTGGAGCTCAGACGCGCCATACGTCGCCCACACGCGCTCGAAGGTTTACCAGTCCCCAAAGCTGTGGTATTTGAGAGTGACAGTTATTGAAGCTCAGGATCTTCGCATGGCATCCAATCTGCCACCGTTAACAGCACCGGAGGTCAGAGTCAAGGCACAATTAGGATTCCAATCAGCGAAAACGAGGCGAGGGTCCATGAGCAATCATAGTACGTCGTTCCAATGGATCGAGGACCTTATTTTCGTCGCCGGCGAGCCACTCGAAGAGTCGTTGATTCTGTTAGTGGAGGACCGTACAAACAAGGATGCACTACTACTCGGGCACATCATAATTCCTGTGAGCTCAATTGAGCAACGGATTGATGAGCGCCACGTGGCATCCAAATGGTTCGCACTGGAAGGAGGTGGGGACACCGGGGGAGGAGGTGCTGGTGCTAATGGCGGGTCCTACCGTGGGAGAATCCATTTACGTCTCTGTTTGGAGGGAGGGTATCACGTGCTGGATGAAGCGGCGCACGTGTGCAGTGATTTTAGACCCACGGCTAAGCAGCTATGGAAGCCAGCTATTGGGGTGTTGGAGCTGGGGATACTAGGAGCTCGTGGGTTGCTGCCCATGAAGACCAAGGGTGGAGGCAAAGGTTCGACCGATGCTTATTGTGTGGCTAAATTTGGCAAAAAATGGGTCCGCACAAGAACAATCACAGATAGCTTTGATCCACGTTGGAACGAGCAGTATACCTGGCAGGTCTATGATCCTTGCACGGTTCTCACCATTGGTGTGTTTGACAATTGGCACATGTTTGGCGACATGTCTGATGATAAACCTGATTGTCGTATAGGAAAAATACGTATACGAGTATCTACATTGGAGAGCAACAAGGTGTATACGAATTCATATCCTTTGTTGGTTTTATTAAGAACCGGGTTGAAGAAAATGGGTGAGATCGAATTAGCGGTTCGGTTTGCTTGCCCATGCTTGTTGCCGGATACTTGCGCGGCTTATGGCCAGCCATTACTTCCTAAAATGCACTATCTTCGCCCGCTCGGGGTAGCCCAACAAGAGGCACTGCGTGGAGCAGCTACCAGAATGGTTTCTTTGTGGCTTGCTCGGTCCGAGCCACCATTGGGACCAGAGGTTGTTAGGTATATGTTGGATGCGGATTCTCATACATGGAGCATGAGGAAGAGTAAAGCTAATTGGTTTCGAATTGTAGCGGTTCTTGCATGGGCTGTCGGGTTGGCTAAATGGTTGGATGATATTCGGAGGTGGAGGAACTCGGTTACAACAGTATTAGTTCATGCTTTATATTTGGTGCTTGTTTGGTATCCGGATTTGGTTGTCCCAACAGGGTTTTTATATGTGATTTTGATTGGTGTTTGGTATTATAGATTCAGACCGAAGATACCAGCGGGTATGGATATCCGGTTATCCCAAGCGGAAACGGTTGACCCGGATGAATTGGATGAGGAATTCGATACAATACCAAGTATGAAACCACCTGAAATTATAAGGGCCCGTTATGACAGGTTACGGGTGCTGGCAGCCCGGGTCCAAACAGTTTTGGGTGATTTTGCAACCCAAGGGGAGCGGGTTCAAGCTTTGGTCAGTTGGAGAGACCCGAGGGCCACAAAGTTGTTCATAGGGGTGTGTTTGGCTATAACACTGATACTCTATGTGGTTCCACCAAAAATGGTTGCAGTGGCCTTGGGATTCTATTATTTACGACACCCCATGTTTAGGGACCCGATGCCACCGGCTAGTTTGAACTTTTTCCGGCGGCTACCAAGCTTATCTGATCGGTTAATGTAGGTAATGGGAAAAATTGATATAGTGAATAGTTTAGTATGAGCAGCCCCAAAATGTGGGATGATGGAAGCAAACCCGAAGACAAAAGCTGTCCAAGATAAACGTTGGGAGGAGTGAAAAGTGGGAAGAAAGTAAAAAGTATGTTTTTCCTTTATTTATTTATTTATTTTTATTTAGTTGTTGTTGAGATAGAATTGGCGGATTGAGGCTGAAAACTTGAAATAAGAGAAAAAACCGAGTTTGAATTGGAGACACCAATGAGAGTCTTTTGGAAAGTGTAAGCATTGAAATGCTTTTGTAACTTCATTAACATCTACTTCTTTTTCTTCTTTTTTCTTTTGTTGCTCTCGCTCTTCTATACAAAAACTTCCCTAATCAAGAATTAGATCAGGGCAGAGATCAGATAATGTCTGTTTTCCTGTTGTATCAGAAGCCATATAGTATCAGAAATCTTGCCTTTCCTAAAGTTGTCTTCTTATTTAATAGCATCAAACAACGAATAAACATCAAGGTCAAAATGCTAGTCTGGCAACTGACATCATCGAGACTAATTTTCAAAAGAGTTGGATTTTTCTGCACATCTCTGCTTTATCAACCTATCACTTACTGCAAATGGCCCCCTCCAAGTCAGATGATAAAGCCTTTACGTTGTTATTTGCAGATTTCCTATCTTCTTTTTTTGTTTTTTGGTGGGTTGTGATTGATAAAGTTGCCTTTCGAGGCTGGGAAAGCAGCTCCTGCACACCAGTAGGGCCAGCACTTGGTTCAGAAGGTGAATTGCAAGGACTATATATAATGCAGGAAGTAATGGTATGGTCATTCCAGTTGGGATTACTGTTTATGATGTCACCACTTTCATTTTCTTTTAATTTTTAATTGGGTTGAGGTTAGGATCAGGCTGTTTTTCTTGTTTTGTTTTGTTTTTTTCGGTGTTATTTTCAGGATAAAAGCTTCAAGTTTAATTTGAAGGCACACCTCTGCTTCAGTTTCGCTGCTCAGGGCTACAAGTATATACGCTTGTATAATATTTATCACCAGCTGATCGATGTTTTTTCTCACGTTCTGTTTCTCTCTACTTTTCTGATGTCGTCGAGTATTTCTATGGTAAGGGTATATATATGGCTCAATGAGCAAATCACTGAATTCGTCTTCGATTTTTACTTGGCATGTCTTTGTGAACGCCTGCTCTAAAATATAATGCTCGAGTTAGGGTTATGTAGGATGCGTGTATTCCAGAGCTGTTGGTACAGAGCACTTAACATAAACTACCTTAATATTTTCTTATTATCAATTAGTGATTGTGGATTAAGATGGCAGGAGGAAAGTCTAAAGATTGTTAGCACGTATAATTGCTCCATCATTTCCCCTCTTCTGGTGACAAGTAACGTGGGATTCTCAACTTTTCTTGATAGATATATTTCTTATCTCCAAATCAATTAATATTCAGTCAAACTATACATGTTTTGCTAAATTGGGTGATAGAAAATTCGTTTAAAAACATAGTTAATTAACATATTTGAAGCCAATTTTAATGTGGGGTTTGCTTGCATTTTGGATTAAAACTTTCTCAAAATTTAGTCTTCAACTAAAGTATTTAACATCAAATATAAACATGTTTAAAATTATTTTTGATAGAATAAGAAATTAATCTCAAGAAATCCTAGATGGCTTACCTTTTCAAGTTAAAAAAACATCTATTCATATTAAAAAAAAATTACAAGATTTTCTTGAGATGTATGAAGTATAAAGTAGAAAAAAAATTAAAATTAGACTTGTAGAGCACCAAAGCTTTTAGAGATGTGAGGCTTTAGGTTTAGTGAGCTTGAGTTCAAGTCACATTTGCACGCTCAACTTGGCCAGGTTTGAGCATGTGCCTTGACATGAGTTGAAAAATAATTTTTTTAACTCAAAAAGATTATTTTTATGGCATAAACATTATACCTAACTAGATTCAATAAATCTATTTGTTCAATTAATAGTTTAAAGTTTTATATGTTTATTAAAGTTTTCAATGTTTTTAACTTTTTTTTAATTAATTCAAAATATCATAATTAATTTTATTAAATTAGATTTTATCCTATAAGCTCGGGTTACTTAAGGGATAAAGAGGTTTTCTAGTAGAACAAGTATTATTTATTTTCTTATGGAGTTATTGAGAGAAAATTGAGTTGGTTTTTGGTTCATATATTTTGAAGGATAGTATATCTTTTTAAAGTGATGTTGTTGGAATTTTAATAGACTACTTGTAATAGGAAAACAAAATTATTTGCACTAAGTTATGGACAATTTAGTTTTAAAGATAAATGGTTGAATTCTTAATAACTATCATAACTTGATTTTCATTCTTGTCAAAATTTTCAAAAAAAAAAAGTCTTCAAAATCATTTTAAAAAATTATTTTTGAAGAAAATATTTTTAGAAAAATAAAAATATTTATTTTTAGAAAACAAATCTTTGAAGAAAAAGGTTTCAAAAATAAAATACATTTTGGGTTACAATTATGACAAGAACTTAATTTACAACTCATCAAAAAATCAAATATTATGGGCAAGTAGTTCAAGGTTTAAATGAAGAAAAATTGAGGAAAATTTTTGAAATTAAAGCACAATGATTTTTATAGTGGTTCGAATAACAACTAACTCCACTCTTAGAATCTCCATCCAAGTATTAACTATTAATTAATGATTTATTTTCAATTGAACCTTTTAATTACACTAATCTTTTTTTAGATCAAGATTAGAAAACCTTACACGATTTCTTCAATGATCAAGATTAAAACCTATCACAATTTTTTTCAAGGCTCAAGATTATAACCTATCATAATTTTTTTCTAGGCTTAAGATTAAAGTTATCACTCAATGGCTCTCAACTAAAGATTATCCAAGTGGTTCAAATGTCACTTATACTTTCACAGAAATTACAACTCTCATAAGTGTTATCTTACTTCATAAGAGAAGATTACAAAAAATTAAACTCAAGTCTTTATAAAATTGTAATCTAACTCCAAAATATGAAAACGAATTAGATGCAATTTAAGGTTCAAAGCCTTTAAGAGAATAAAATTAGAAACTAAAGCTTTTAAAGGATTAAAACATTAATAGCAAGATTGTGGAAGAGTAAAAGTGTAAAAACATTGAGAGTATTTATAGGAGAAAATCTATTTTGCTTGTTACTCCCAAAGAAGAAAATAAAAATAAGAAATTTTGTTCTTTCAAGTGTTCTTCTAAATGTTCAAAATGACTATATCCCCAATTCTGAGAGAGAAAAAGTTCTTGTAAAAACAACTTGAGTATTGAGCACATTTCTTCTAAAATGACAAGTTTGTCACCTTAGCTAAAAATAGATACAAGTATAAGAAAATATGTGATGACTTCTTTTAGCTAAAAATGGATAATAAGATGTACTCTTTATTTTTTAAAAATGAATTAAGTGATGATATCAAAATATATGATAAAAAGATTTTTCATCTTATTTATCACTATATAAGTTTTGTCAATGAAAATAGTTTGGAAAATGAATATTTTGGCAATAAAAATATTTTTGGATGAAATTCATTTTATGATGTTAAATTAAATTCTACATAGACTTGATTATATTAAATTGAGCTTAGACATCTTCAAGTCTTGTTTGCATCCAAGGAGTCCATAGAACTTCAAATTAATTTATAGAAAGTCCTACAACATTAAAATCTTTGATAAACATATTAAATCCATTAATTATTGTTATCATCAAAACAAATATGTTAGTGGTGATTAAGATTTTTAGACTAACAATCATCCTTTTATATATATATATATATAATGATAAACAATTCGTGTAATAAGAAAATAAGGATATCCAATCATATAATGCTCCCCCTATCACAAGCAATATTGATAAGCAATATATTATCAATATGCAACTTAACTATTTGAAGCTCCTTTTATGTATATGTTTAAGATATGTTATAAGATATAACATGTTACCATAAAAATTCAACCAAGAAAGACCAAAATACTTAAAAATAGGAAATACTATAGTAGCTAAATTGATCAATTTGTTTTAGAGAAATTACTAGCCATATCTAATAATGGCATGATCATTCTACAAAACGGTCGAACCATTTTATAGAAATTCTAGAATTTTATATGCTATATAAGGTATCAACATATCATGCATATTTTCCTCTTTGTGTATAATAAACCTGCATGTATATCTTAAACTATATTTTTCAAAGATATTATTCATGCAGCATAACATCACTCTTCTCCTCCTTTATGTGTGTGTATGTGTGTATAAAGAATGCATTCGTAATACGTCATGACCATAGTATCATAACCATAAGTAAGTAGATTCATAAAATTAAGTTCACAAAAGCCAAATAGAAATCCACACAAATATATTACATAACCATAAAAGCATAAGTTCAAAATAGAATTAAGGCAAGCAAGAGCTAACATATATGAGATTATTGCACCAAGGGATGAAAACAAACTTAATAATTGATAGGATCACTCCATGTGGTGGGAGATGATGCTTATTCTTTATTGTCCTCTATGTCATTGTCCTCTTATCATTTTCCTCAGGAACTTTATCAATATTGGGATCAAATTCAGGCTAAGAATTCCTTCCAGCTAACCTACAACATATCCAAAATAATTGGTTTGAAGTTCTAATATCTGTTCTTGTTAGCTTTGCATAATGAAAGCGAGATCACACATCATTTGTTTAAGAGATGAGAGAGTCGTGCTAGGAATATAAAAGGGGTTGTGATGTGCTAGTAAACAAATTGATTGAAAATATGATCCTACTTAAAAAAGGTACTAAGTAGTTTTTGTTCAAGTAAAAGAAAAAAGTGATTTATTGATATTGTCTAAAAATATGTTTGATGATAAAGAACCTAGTTAGAATATGATCATACAAGAGGGGCAATGGATTATTGCAAAATAATAAGCATGTTTCTTATAATGAAGGCTGAAAGATTGATTTCTCTATGTGTTCTAAAACAAGCCATAATCTAAATGATATCACCATCAAGCTCATTATTTATACTACTACAAGGAATAATGACATGGTGCACAAAATCAAAGATAACTCATTCTAAGATGGTAAGAAGATGAGTTGACCGACACCTCATGATTTGAGCTTCTTCACTATAACTAAATAGAATTTCAATGTTGGATTGGATTTTTGGTTAGATTAGCAGCACTAGTGTTGGTTAGATTAATAACACTAGTATTATCATAATAAATTGGGGTGTGATCTAGCTTAAGAACAAAGTCCATTAAGATTTGCTTCATCCATAATATTTAGACATGACATGATCCACCAGAAATGTATTTAGCTTTCGTAGTGAAAGTTGCACCAACTTTTTCTTTTTACTAGACCATGAAACTAAGGCATGTTCTAGGAATTGGCAAGTCCTACTAGTGCTTTTCTTATTGACTATATAACTGACAAAGTAAGAATCTAAAGTCGGGGAGTTTCCAATATTACCAATTCCCTTAACTTTTTCCTTGGTAACATTTTTTAATATCATATGTCTAATTTTTATTTTTTTAAGAGGTGAATTTGGATTTATCACTTGTTATATGTCTTGAACATCAGTATCCAAAAACAATCTTTTTTTTTTCCTATAAGGAAAGATCTCAACATGTTGGTTTTGATACCAATAATCTTATGGGTTCACTTTGGTTAGTAAATAATACGATAAAGACTACATTGAAAGATCTATTGTAAATTTTAATTGGGCTAATTACAAGATTAAGGGTAAAAATGCTTAATAATGCATTTAATGAGCTTATTTAGAATATTTGGGTCAAGATGTATTTTAAAAAGGCAACATGAATAAGTTAATATTATACCTTATTCAATTTAATTTATGCATAAAAGGATCTTAATCTATCTACTTCATGGGCTAATTAATTTCAGAAATTAAAGGCTTATTTTTCCTAATACTTAGTTTTAATATAACAAGCATAATTATTTTTTATCTAACCATTGGATCAAGATAAAATCTTACAAATTTTTTTCAAAGATCTTGTTTTATGCTGGGTTAAAAGTTATGGGCAATCATACATAAAAAAAAAAAAAAAAGCCTTGCAATAAGATCTAGAAGTAATTATACATGAATTATATTAGTTTCATAATTAATTTAAAACTCATTTTCATGTTTTATTTAGAACTCTTTTATTATTTTTTTAAAAATTATTGTTGATTTTTTTACCTATTATAAATTGGATTATTTAGCTTGCATTTATGTTTTTTTTTTTTTTTTGGGGGGGGGGGGGGCTTTGATATGAGCAATTATTATTATGTATGTGTGATTTTGCTTATACTTCTTGGTTCTTCATTGAAGTACTCTAACATATTAAAGAACTAACCAACCTTTATTGCATCTTTTATACTACTCTTGCTATAGGTTATTGTTGTATTAAACTCAATCACAAGTCTAAATTTAGATTTCTTAGGAAGAGTCGATTTGACTATAGGTTTCTAGATCTTTATATCAATGAGTTTCGCAATAGTTTGTATTATAATAAGGCTCTAAATTAATTAAGTTATATCCCTTTTATCTTCAAGTTTTTGTATAATCCATTGTTGTTGAGTTCTTATCTTCTCTAAAAACTAATCACGACTTAAAGTTTAAGAAAAAAATTAATTACTTGTGATTTTGTATCAATAAACTCTTACATAGAAAAAAAAAAAGAACAAAGAAAAAGAACAAAAAAAGAAACTTTTAAGAAATATCGCAAATCTTGATCAAGAAACATAGAATATGGCCACTTTTGCTTTAAATCTGAAATAAAAATATTGATTCTTAGGGTTTCAAGGAGATTAATCTTGATTTTGGATGTTTTAGTTTTATTTGGTTGGGTTTTCTTGAAAATTAAAAAAAAAGTAGTTTTTGCATCATTATTGTTTTAGTTTCAATCAACATATATATAAAATGATTAGAAGTGTTTTTGTTATCTTGAGTCTTTTGAGTCGTATTCCATCGTTTCTTAATTTTCATAGTTTTTTTATTTTTTTATTTTTAATATTTCAAATGAATTCATATTGATATTCATGATTTCATATTGATAGTTTTTAATCTTTATTAATTCCAGAGTCTTTACATTATTTGATTACACCATTAAAATATTAATTTTTTATTTATTATGAACTAGTTCCTTAAAGAATTAAAAGTTAGAGAATTGAGTGTTAAAAGGCAAAGGTAAGTATATTTGAGTGAAAAACTAAAAATTTATATAAAACACAAGAGATGTGGTTCTAGATATGGAGAATTTATTTTGGAATAATTTGAATAGAGATTTGGGTATTATTAAGATAAAGATTTTGGTTGTTCAAGGAAAAAGATCTAAAAGTTTATTTGAAGTGAGAAAAGAAAATGAAGTTGATTTCTTACTGTCATCATTATTATAAGGTAAAGAAACCAAAACTTCTTATTATTGAGTTTATTGACTATGTTATTATTTGATGGGATCATCTTGTCACCGTAAGGAGGATGAAAGATGAATGGTAAGATTGTGCTATAAGATTTGCTGGAAAAATTAATGGAGTGACAAAAGCCAAGCATTGATAAAGACTGGAATAGGGAGAATAATTTTCCCGGATTAATGCAGTTCCTCCTTTATGCTTTAGTGGGAATCGAATTCTATGAGTCACAAAGAACAACATTCTGGGTGGGACAAAGAGTATTCCATGATGCTTCAGCAGCATCATGTTCAATACTTATATATCTTCAGGTGCAAAGGCTGCAGATATTAATAATAGGAATTTCTTTGGGATAGCTAGCTTAATGCTCGTAACGATGGACTTGTTGATATTCAGGCAACAGCTTGTGCGGTGATGTATCCTAATAGTCAAGAAGAGGACTCCATTTCCTGGAAGCTTGGTGTTGACGGGAATTTCTCAATAAAAAATGCATGGGGTAGCTTGAGGATCAAAGCTACAAATGTTGATTGGTTTGAGATCTTGCGGGGCTCTCGTTTCATACCAAAACTTGTTGATAATCCCGTTTGTGTTCTTTGCCAGCAACAAGATGAGAGAGTTGCTTTTTGAGAGTGCCTCAGCCTCTGTCAGAAACAGATGGGAGCATATCCTGTTGGATAGTAATAGTCACAGCCACAATAGTGGTGGGGACGGGGACGTGGAGTTTGCATCTACGGGACAAAATTACGAAAGAAAGAAGAAAGAAGACGATGTGTTGGTGAAAATCTTGAAAAAGAGAAGCTGAAGAAAAGAGTGACGAAGCAAAGTAAGATCAACAGAGTCTAGATTCGATTTCATCCGAAAGAGCATCATCCATGGTGAGTAATCAGCTTCATTAATTTCACTGTCATCTTCCTTTTTATCAAGAATAAGATTTATTCTCAACAACAACATTCTGCTCGAAGTCATCTTACTGTAAAGAAAATAAGTGAAGGCTATCAAAGTCAACTTATTCTTCTTCAAAAAAAAAAATTATATATAAAAAATCTACAATGCTCGGGTTATAATTACCAATTCTTACCACATTTGAAATGGAAATAAAAAGAAAAAGAAACAAAATAGAAGCTATAATTATCTATTTATAACTTCTTTAATTGTCACTTCTTAGTGGGATGAGATATTATATCTCTATATAACTTCTTTAATTATTATTTTTTAGCTTGATGAGATGTGATTTTATCTTTATATTTATCCCTCATAATATTATCATTATTATTAGTTATATCTTAATCACCATAATTTTTTTTTTAGAAAAAAACTTCAATCTATTTATTCTATGTGTTATCTAAAAAATATTTGTAAACCATTTGTTAGAGTAAAAAAGAATTTTTATTCATATTAAATATTTTGTCATATAATCTAGCATGTGCATCTCCCTATTTCAATAAGAAAACAAGTATATAAGCAACTCAATCTTAACTATTTCTAAATTGAAAAATATGAGCTAATAATAAATTTAGGAAATAAAATACCTCACTTATACTTTTTAGTCAAATAAAACTCTTAGTAGTCACTAAAAAACTATTATTTAGTAATACTAGTTAATATATAATGTTTAGTATTTTTTTTATTATTATTCATAGCTACATATTACACCAGTAACTCCTGAAGACTTTTAATTGATTATTAAAGTCTTAATACAACACTCAAATTATAATATATTACCAATAATAATAAGAAAATTAAACCCCACGTCTAACTAAGAGAAAGACCAATATTGGTAAACTTTTTTTAAAAAAAAATATTAATTCCTCAAAAATAGGATATTATCTACAATGAATGCTAAAATAAGATTAATCTTTTTTTTTAATCTTTTTTACTTTTTGCACCACATAAAATCCTAAATAGCATAAAATAGATCATAGTTATTAAACTCGATTCGGGGGTTGATTTGATCAAGGGGTTGGGTCCTAGGTTACACAATTAAACCAGAATCAACTTGGAAAAATAAAAAGAAAATATTTGAAATTTTAATATCTCATATGAAATGTTTTTAAAATATACATATTGATATAAGCTATAAACAAATGAGACATGAAATGTAAGTATAGTTATCTTATATCAAAAAATTAAAAAACAATCCACATAAATATAAGGTATAGAAAAGAAATGTGAAGTGTAGTATATTTATTCCACATCAAAAAATTAAAAAATAATTTATGTGGATGTGGAGAAATTATGAAACAATACATTTGGATGTATGCTATATATAGTTATCACATATCAAAAAATTAAAAAAATAATACATGTAAATGTAGGCTATAAAAAAATAATGAGACACAAAATATAGTATAGTTATCCTATATAAAAAAGTTAAGAAATAATTTATATGAATGTAAGATATAAGAAAAAATATAAAGTGTAGTGTAGTTAACCCATATTAAAAAATTAATAAACAATTCATGTGGATATATGTTATATATAATTATCATATATCAAAAAATTAAAAAACAATCATTGTGGATATATATATATATATATATATATATATATGTGTGTGTGTGTGTGTGTGTGTGTGTGTGTGTGAAGCTACATATTTATAAATTAGTTTTATATTTCTAAAGTTTATTGAGAAAGTAAAAAAAAAAAAAAAAATCCAGGTCTCATCCAGGTTTCGGGTTTCGGGTCTCACTCGGGCTTGACCTGGCCAATTACAACCCTAGGTTTTATGATTTGAAACCCAACCAAAATCCTGTCCATCAACTGCACTTGACCGAGTTTCACAATTATGAAATAAACTACTTAAATCACCCTTAAACTTTATATTAGTACTTTATTTTGATTATTAAAACTCTAAAAAACTTAAAAACAAGCCAAATAATGTGAAATGTAAAAATATATAAACCCTTAAATTACATCAAATTATTAAATTAAAACCTTAGTTAATTTTTTAGGTTATTTTTTATTAATATCTTACATTTTTTTGGTTATTGACATATATTAATAATATTAAAAAAGGAAACATTTATTAAGAAAATAATTTATAAAGTTTTACCCATGAATGTATTTTTAATTTATATTAATGTCACATATAATTGAAAAAAGAAACTATTTAAATTTTAAAAAAGTTCAAAACAATAGAGTGTTAAGTGAATCTCTCATAGTAATTATTATTTTTAAGAGCTATATATATTTCTCTTAACTATTAATTATAAACTTTGACAGATAATTCATGTATGTAGTATTAATTTATATGCAAGCTACGTATTGTTTTATGAAAATAATCATGTCTTGAAAAAAAAACTGTTTAAAATATATATATATATATATATATATATATATATATATATATATATAAAGATTCATAAGAATATCATGGTAAGCGAAACTTTTTTAGCAACTATTATTGTAAGAGTTATATATTTTTATCGTAAATATCAATTATTAAGTTTTGAAAGATAATTCAATCTATGTCCCTAATTTTTACTAAGTCGTGTAAAACATATTTTATATGGTTCATTTTTAATTAATATCCCGGATTAATTTACTTATAAAAATTATTTCAAAAAAAAATATTTGATAAACATAAAAAATTTATCATTTATAAATAATCTATTAGAAATTAGAAAAAATATTTTAAATCAGTTAAATAATACACGTCGAAAGAACAAAATTAGTATTTCAATAAATATATATATATTTGAATAAATAAATTCTGGAATACATATACTTTTCTTAATTGCCATCGGAGTTCCTCAAAAGACAATTGTCTCTTTAAAGTCCTAGTTTTCTTTTCTAGGCAGTCAATAAACCAATCTTCTCAACCATTTCACTAATTGCTCTGTGCTGACAGTACCATCTCTAATCTTTCTATATACACCGTGGACCTAAGAACTGGAGAGAGTTTTATAGCACCAGAGGATCTTGAAACCAAAATTCAACTCAACTCTCAGTTGCATACTGCTGGTTTCCAGTCAAGAAACGATTGATGAAGTTGAGAATGCACCTGCCGGTCCCAAAACTCTTGAATCCTCCCTTCCATGTCAGGGGAGAAAATTCAAGAAAGAATGGCATGGATTCCAGAGAAAAACTACCAGAACTCGATAATATTCTTATTGATTGGAACGACTTGAGCAAGAAGTTTCCTGGACATGTTCTGCAGTTTTCAACAATCAATGCACTATCTAATTCTATATGATATGGCTTTCATCAGAAACGACCTCCGGTCCAAATGAATCTTGGCCTTGGACACTTTTCAAAACTAACCCGCTATCGAGTCAAAACCTGTGGAATCCAGACACGTCTACAGCTTCTGACACAACTACATGACCTTGGGCTCAGAGTACTAGCTAGCTGTTACTCCAGACTTGACCTTTCTCGTTAAGAATACCCCAGTAGAAGCTATGCCAGAACAGACAAGGGGGCCTGAAGGATCCTGGTTTACATTATACTGTCTCTAAAATCTTCCAATTTGATCCAGGCAATGTAATACTGGTGTGGAGGGGTTTACATGGACAGAATTTCATAATTCTGAAAGATTTTGTTGAGTTGAGGAGTGCAGTCGGGGCTCAAAGCATAGCTAAACTCACTAATCAGTGTACAAGAATAAATGAACCGTCTTTGGCAGACTTCCTACAAGGATTTTTCACAACTTCTAAAGGAAATAAATGAAGGCGTAATGGCTTTACCTAGTCTCTAGAGTGATTGTGATGTTAGGAAGCATGCCTGGTTACAACGTTACAGTATCACCAGCTAAAGCGTTTTATCTAGCTGATCAGATTTATGCATATTCCTCTGCCGCAAGCCACCCAACAGAACCACCTCGAGATGGGTGGAAGAGGCATTGCTCAGGCTGAAAGAGAGCAAGGCCGTACACCTATGGAACAAGAAAAATAGAGAGTTAATTACCGGGTACGGAAGCTTCATGCTTAGATTAATCTCAGATCATTATTTCGTCTGCCAACACATAAACCATTCTGGACGAAAATTTCTCTCACAATAAACGAGATAAGTTTCTCTATCTGAGAGTATTCGCCTGAAGCAAAGCAATCAACCAGAATGTATAGGAGCCTCTTGTTAAGATAACAAGCAGAAAACTCTGTTGCTTGACTAATCTCTTCAATGATAACATAGATGTGTACCACAACTCACAATTCTAAGGCATCTCACCCTCAAAATGGACTTAAATCTCCATAGAAGCAATCCCATAAGCAAAATCCTACCAATGCCCTGATTGACTTTTCTTCGAACCAAGCAAGAGATTGGATGATCTAATTGATGAATGAAGAAATATCCATAGACAGGTTCAACAAACATTCATTTTCTTTGTAAATGCTTTGCTTGCAATGCAAAGGATTGAATACCCTAACTTATCCAAGAATACAACTTTCAATATAATTAATAAGTATCGTTTTGTCTTGAAATAAAACAGACCAAAAGACAAAATGTATATGGTTGAAGAGGTATAGACGGAAAATTAATTTGTTTTTCTTCGAGTTTTTTTAGATACCAAATAGGAGTGAAGTGGTGGCGAAAGAGAGTGAAAGTGAAGAAGTTGAATGGCAAACGAAGATTTGGGATTGAAAATAAAAAAGGCGAGATGTAAAGTTGAGAGCTCGAGGGGGTACGCATAGGTGGAGCCCATTTTAGTTTAAGATACCGTATACGTGATATTATTATATCTATGTAAATATATATTTATTATTAATAAAGATTTAATTTATTTTTAATATTTATATAATATTATATTAATAAATTTAGAATAAAAATAAAGTTTATGGGATAAAAATATTTTATAAAGATAAAAAATAAAGTCAAATCACTCATAATTTTTCTAATATTTGAGAAATCATAACACGTTATTAGATGATACACATGATCTTTAAATATAAATTAATTAATTGTTTAATAGATAATTAATTAAATGGTTTAATTTATTTAATTATATTTAATTAGAATTAGAATTTATATTTTGATCAACATATTAGAAACATAATGAGTCACACACATTAAAAATTATTAGTCGGAAATTAAACTAAAATAATTTAATTAAGTATGACTTGATTAAATATATTTTAGAAATTAAAAAATAGAATATAATTAATACAAAAATTATATTTCTAGATCTAAAAAAATCAAGTAAGGACTTGATTGAGTTAATTTCTAAAATTATCCTGAATTAATATATGGATATTATTCAGTGAAAAAAATTAATATTTTATCAATTTATAGGGTTTTTTATTTTTTTTTATAAATAGTAAAGTATGCCTCTTATTTTTTAGAGTTGTTGTCTATTAGACAAAAAAAACTACATGAACACAAAATTATAGTTAATACTCTAGGTATAGCAATCATTCTCTTCTAAATAGGGATTTAGGAGATTTCTCATGAGTGATCTGTGTGAATTACCGTTAAAAGCAAGACAATTGACGGCTTGTGGTTTGTGACAACACAGCCTTTAAATAAATATTCAAAGCTGAAAAATATTAAATTTTCAGGTAATAAATCCCTAAACAACTTTGGATTTACCTAACAAAATCTTTAAAAAAATTAAATAATTTTATTTTATATTTTTCACTACATTCATAATATTCAAGATTATCGCAGGAGCGCCAACCACCTACCATGAGCGAAGCCATGAATAAATCTTTGGATTGTTAAGGACAAGTTCTTTTGCTAACGAGTTCGCTTCCCTCTCTCGTCTCTGGCCAGTTTTATTTGGATGGATGGATAGAGTGGTCATTGGGCTCTTCCAACTGTTCTTCAGCTATGAACTAAATCAGGTTAGAACAGACAATCAACTTCAAGGGCTGAAAAGAGTCCAGAAGACTTACTTATAGGCAAGGCCTAAAATTAATAATTTGGACACTTGTCTGGGCCTAGCAACAAAGACAAAATTGGTAATGGAAAAAATGCCTAAGCTGATCAGGTGGCAATTCTTCGAGAGGGCTAAGGCTAAACTGCTGGCCTTCGGTGCCCAACGAACTTGACAGGTGGCATGTTCTCATCGATAATTTGCTGCTCAGGTTTTGCCCTTGAAAACAGCTGAATACATCAACAAAGACACATCCCACGTTGTCAGTTTTGATAGAGAAAAATTATACTTTCATATATAGATTGCAAGAATTGACACAATTGCATGTCATTAATTACCATGAAGTTACAAATACTAATCCAATTCTTCTCAATTAAAAGTTACAAATACTAAATCCAATCCAAAATTGTAAGAGATGCAATTCCAGCGGGAGAATCACTTGGGAATTTTTCTATGTTGACTTCGCTATGAATCTCATTTTCTTTTCTTTTCTTTTTTTTTTTTTTTTTCTGCTTACGAAAATCTTCAATGCGTGTGGGTTTCTCGATGTCTGCCACAATCCATTCGTGTAATACGAAAAAAAGGAGGCAAAAGCTAGTGGGAAGAAAACGAAAATATTATTGAATTGAATTGATACAAAAACTTCACTGATACTTTGGCATGCACCACCACTATTTTCTACTATTCTTCGTTCTTCAAAATGTCACACCGTTGACTTTACAATAGAAAACGATTTGTCGTCAATTCATATGATGCCATGTTTGATTTGGAAAACGATGGGTAAATTACCAACACCTCCATGAGGTTTAGTCCAATTATCACTTGCATCCTCTCTTTTTTCTTTCTTTCTAAATCAAACACTTGTATTTCTTGAAAAAGTCATGGAAAGACTTCATAGAAAATTGTTGAATTTCCTAGCTAATGAATTTTTAGTTTGAATCGTATCTATAAAACAGGTCTCTCGTATAAAAAAAGACACTTTAATACTTAATTCAGTATTTGAGTTTTTCTCAAGTGACAAACAATTAATAATTCTAAAAGATAAAAATTATACTTTTTATGTGTAAAGAAAAAATATGTGTTTTCTATATAACAAAAAAGTGTAAAGGTAAGTATTCATACCTTTCTCTCTTTCTCTCAAAACTTGAGAATCTATATAGCTTAAAAAATATTTGATAAATATCTAGAAAAATATTAGACAAAAAGTACTATACATGAATGATATGAATAGTGATAAACAATATCATGCATGAATAATATCATATAAATAATACCATTTATGAATAGTAAAACGAAGTGAGATAAGGTAATTTGTTCAAACCGAGTTAATGGAATAGAAATAAATAGAGTAGAGAGAGGGGAGAGAGCTACCTTGAAGCTCAAATGAGTTGAAAAAGTAGTATATATATATATATATATATATATATATATATATATATATATATCATTACCACATTTTCTCTCTCCTACTGAAGAGAGACGGGGAAGAGAGTGAGAGAGTTGGGGGGAAGATGAAGCTCGATCTAACCAAGTTTGAATACTCATGACTCGTTTTGAATCAGCTCTGCATAGTAAATAATATTCATGAATAGTAAATAAGACTATACCAAGCTAAAAAATGAGAAAGCAGGAAAAAAAAGGAGAGGATGAAGCTCAGTCTAAACGATCATAAATAATATGATCAAGCCTGAGGCTCTGTTTGTTTCTTGGAAAGTGGTTTCTGGAAAATCACTTTCCAAACTTTCCTGTGTTTGTTTGTTATTAGAAAAGTTGGTCAATGGAAAACACTTTCCTGTCAAAGAAAAATTTGGCTTGGTTTCTAGAAAAGTGTTTTCCTAGAAAATTTGGGAGGAAAACACTTTCCAGAAGTTTTGAAAAATTTAAAAATATCATATTACTTGTTGATTATATTAAATTTGGTCCTCAAACTTTTGATTGCTATAAATATTTTGTTTTGAATATTTATTTTTCAATTTCATCTCTTAAAATTTAATTTTTATATTAACTTTGGTTCTCTTTTTTATAATTTTTATTTGCTTTTTTCTTATCAAGTTTTTATTAAAAAAATTTATCTATCAAATTTGATCTTCATTCTTTTGATTGTTACTTATTTTATTTGAAATAATTTATGAAATGTTAATTATTGTTATTTTCATTTCTTCATTTTTTATTTATTTATTTTTTTTTTAGATTTGATTTCCATTATTTTGATTATTATTTATTTTATTTGAGATAATTTATGAAATTATATTTTTTTTCAATTTTATTCTCATTCAAATTTTTAATTTGTAAGATTTGTTCCTCATTATATTAATAAACTTGAGAAAAATAAAATATTAATAAGTTATTTTCAAGCTTATTTTCTATGATATAATCAAATACTGAAAATTGTTTTTCTACTTATTTTTCAATACACTACTAAATATCAGAAAATAATTTATTTTTTCAAAATTCACTTTCTAAAAAAAGGCTACTTTCAACAAATAAATAAGCCTAAAACTCATTTTGAATAAGCTTTTTATAATAAATATTATTCATAAAAAATAAACAAGATTACATCGAGTTAAAATAAAAGAGAAAAAAATAAGCTTAGTTGGGCCTTGGCCCAACCAACCTTCTTCTCTAATTTTTTATTTTTTTTAATTATTAATAGCCCATCTTGTCATTTGACAAGTCATTCACAATAAAATGTCCGAATTACCCACACATGTCAAGTTACCAATTCCTCCCTACGGTTTAGCCTAATCAATATTTACATCTTTTCGTTTTTCGTAGATCAAACACTTTGCATTTTGAAAAAAGACAAAATGTGCCAAAAAAATAAAAATATACTCATGTCAACATACAATATTGCTTATTTATTTAACTAAATGTCAGAAAAGTGCATTCCTTTAATAGAGATATCATTATGAAAAGAAAACGAGAAAAGAATATAGTGAAGTCTAGGGTTATTTTTTACTATATCACATAATCTTTTTTACTTCAAATTTTGACATGTTAACATTTGAATTGTAGGCAAATAGTGACCTAATAAAAAAAATTAGTTAAGATACATATATTATAAAGTGTGTCTGATTTAAAAAAAAAAAAAGAAAAAAGATTAATATGTAAGCGAAAAAAACTAAAAAAAAACTATTAAACCAAAAAAACTGGAAAAAATAACTAAAAAAATTGAACTATGAAAAAAATCAATTAAATCGATTAGAATAATTAAAAAGACCAACTGGTTTGATTTCATAAATCTGAAAATGAAAAACCGAACCAAACTGAAATTAATAATCGAGCCAAACAATAAAAAACCGAGCCAAATCGAAGCCAAACCCATTAGAAATTAAAAAAAAACCCCAAAAAACAATATAGTTTTTTTTAATATAAAATAACCAAACCAACACCGATTAGTTTGAACCGATTTTGATTTTTTAAAGTAAAAACTAAACTGAACCAAAAATAATTACCCTAATCATGCCAAACTTCAGGGAAGTTGTAATGATTTACCTTAAAAAATTGAAGGATGCAAAGCACAAAAGCTCCTTGTTGTAAGAAAGTCACATACATCTAACTTTAATGACCCAACTCGAAAAAGAGAAAAGAGCAATTCGCGTGTAAAGAAAGGAAAGTATTTCCAGATTTCTTTATTTCAACTTTCAAATCTGTATGTATTGTACAAAAGCTCCTACACCAGTGGATTTTGGAGGAATTTGTTTATATCCTAACTCCTAGGATACTATGAAATTCGACTTTGTTAGCCAGCCAGCCACAGCCATAGTAGTTTAAAAATCAAATCAAGCGCACACGTTGTCTACTGTTGTTGGACCATCCTTTTTCACTAGCTTTTGTGGCGTGTGAAGCATCTTCATTGCCTCCTGGTCTTAAAGCTCCTTTCTCCAACACCCCCCCTCTAAGAAATAAAATTTTGAAGGCAAAAAGGGGTATCCATAAGTCAAAAGACGCCACAACTTCGATGGTTCATAAGATCTGAAGAGACAAATCGAGTTGATGATAATGATTATATAATCAAATACATTTTGGATCCCATCAATGAGGTACAAATTATGGAGATTCCAATCGAATTCTAGTTTTGGTAAAGAATCGAGACTTGTTTGTAGCAGGTTAAGCTCTAGCAGTCAAACACAAATAATATAATATCTTAACCACATTGAGCGCAACTCTTGCCTCGTTTAATTGAGATTAAGAGCTAGTTTCGGTATATTGGTGTTTTTAATGGTTATTTTTTAAAGTTATTTTTTATTTATATATATTAAAATAATATTTTTTATATTTAATTTTTTTTATGTCAGCACATTAACATGATATAAAAACATAAAAAAATATTTTAAAATTAAAAATTAAAAAAATTGATTTTTTAAAAATAATTTTAAAACGCAAAAACAACCGGCTCTATATAAAAAAATCCATGAATCCAACCAATCTTGACCAAAAATAGCATTTTATATGATGTCATTGCTTTATTGTTTGTGACACATAAGATTGATTAAGAATTGAACTTCATATTTTTTTTTATTTGATTTCTATTTGATTATTTTAATCTCATGTTCAAGCTTGACATTTTATCCCAAGGTAACTTGATTTTTTTTAAAAAATTTATTCTTCAACATTTTTTTAATTTATAAAAATTTTATTTTGATCTTATGTTCAAGTTGATTGAGAATTGAGCTTTAATATTTTTTTTAATTTGTTTTCTATAATTTTATCACAATCTCATGACTCGGGTCATATATTTTACATGTTAATCTGTGTTAATCCGGGTCGAACCACTATGTCATTGCCTCAATATTTTTAAAAAAAAGATGTCATTTTGAGATTTTAAAAAAAAAAACATCATCTTTAATTTTTTTAGTCAAACTATGTTTTTTTTTAGTTGTTCAAATTGTTTCTTGATTTATCAAATTGATCAGGTCATATCAGATCAATTTCTATATATTTATTTAAAAAAAAACATGTTAGTAATGTTTTAATATTTTTCTAAAAAACATTATTTTAACCCGCAACAAGGATAAATGATCACTAGTAGCATAATTGACTATGTTGTCCAACTACTAATTTATTGGTTTAACCAATAACTTGATCAAGTCACGATTGAGATAAGTTTTCAGTAGCATTGGTGTAGAGGTCGCATGGCAACTGAGAAATGAAAATGAGCTCTATTGAGCTTTTGATAATGTCCAGTATATTGTCTGTATAATATGATGGATCAGCAGCAATAGCTCAAGCTGGTGAAGATATACATAGACTAAGTGGACTCGTTACAAACAAACCTTTACCAAGGACGTGTAAAGGCTGACTTTTTCTACAGGTTAGTCTATATTGTCTTTGCACTGGACAAGTTGAATAATTAGAAACAACTTCTAATAAATTTAATTTTAAACTTGAATTGTTTAAGTAATTAGAACATGATTTTGTTTCCTGTTAATTTCATCTTTAATTTTTTTTATTAATCAATTAAGTTGTTTTTGTACCAGTCAATTTAATTAAATTATATTAAGATGACTTTAACATAATTTAATTTTAAACTTGAATCAATTAAAAAATTGCATCGAAAAGTTTTAAGTTTGTCAAATAATTCTCTTCAACTGTGATATTCTTTGTTACATTAAAAAAAGATTTTTGATCATACCCATTACATAACATGGACTGTGAGCTTGTTTATTTTCTATTGAATCAGGCAAGGAAAAACATGAAAGAAGCCATACGTAGTAAATTATTATTAGTAAGATGGTAGAGGAGGCTTTTTTAATTTATTTCTTTATTTATTTTGAAAACCAGCATGTTTTTTTTTAAAATGATAAGATAAAATAGTTTAAAAAATAATTCACAAAATAACATAGTTTGTATAAATCTCAATTGAAAAACATAACATTTAAATTTATCATTATTCATAAACGTAACATTAAAATAAATTATAAAATGAATTGTATAAATGATTATAAGGAGAAAGAAGAGAAAGAGGCTCCTTAAAGCATTGATTATGACATTATTACTGGCATAAAAAATATCTCAACCAGAAAAATACAATGACATTAAGAAAGATTATTAAATTTATTTTGTTGAGATTTTTTTATATTATACTAATGATATTAGCGTGTCTCTAGATTTTTTTTCCCCTCATCTTGTCTCATCATAATTCATGCAATCTATTTCACAATTTTTTTAAAAAAAATATCTTGTTTCTGAATAATGATAAATTTAAATATCATGCTTTCCAACGTATAAACTATTCTATTTCACCCATTTTTTAAAAACTAAGTTATTTTGTAAACTTTTTTAAAAATCCATGCTAATACGAAAATACCGAGGGAGGCCCTGCAAAGCACAAATTCAGCTGTTGGTCCTCGAGTTTCTCTTGTTCGGTCCCTTGTGAAATGAGTACAGTATCGCGTGGGAGGAGATCCAGCAGGTAGAAAATATTAAGAAAGAACTCCACCTTCGAAAATGCTCCTTGGCTCTTCGGATAGGAGTGTATTTTCTTCAGTTACTCCAAAATTATATGAGAAATCTATACTCCAATTTTTTTTTAAAAAAAAAAAAAACAAGAAAAGGGCCACCATCTCTGTCTATAAGTCAATTTTTAGCGGATGTAATAATAGTATTGTACATCAAATTTGGTAGTTTTTGAAATTCATGTATTGGCAATGGGTCCTAGTAAGGTAAGGGGGTGGGCTAGCCATTCCCTTCACAGCTAACCAATGACTAAATCTTAGGCTAAGAGAAGAAGAGTCAAATTGTCGGGGAGGAAGTATTAAATTAATATTACCAATAACTCTAAATCACGTGGGAGAAACCATTGTGCATGTTCATTTGTAGTCTATGAAATAGTCTACTGTAGACTTGTGTGCAATAGATTTCTAATTCATGAAGGCTTGGGGTGGGGATATTTTTGTGTTTTCAAAATAAATAAAATTATCATTTTGCTCTTTGATTGAAAACAATAATAACCTTTAATGTAAGGATGTTATGATCCTTTTATATGCTCATCGGTAATTAAAACATTTAACGGGGATATGTTAGTTTTATTTTTAATTTGAATTGTATAATAAAAAACTATTATACCTCTAAAGTCAACAAAAATTAGACTTGTTGACAATGAGTTTTTTTTTTTTACATTTCACAACCTTTTGAATACTAAAAACACTTCTTTAAACTCAGCAAATAATTGAGTTGTTGACCAATAGCGTTTTAGGGTTTTCACTTCTTAAGCTACATTAAAAATACATATGTATCCTTCAAAAATACAAAATGGCAGTTATGTATTGAGGGGTGTTTAGATACTTTCACATTATCCATGTTAATAAGGGGTGTTTCTGTAATTGTGCATTGATTTTTTTTTTTATTATTATTTAAAAAGGTGCTAGCTCGTGTAGTTATGAGCTAGCGTGTTGGTAATGTCTATGCTCTTTAGGCAGCGTATGCAAAGTCACCGGTTTTTCAAACCTAGTCTTCTATCATGTCCCTAAAAGCGTCAACGCGTTCCATTCCTCTTTATGTGGAGCGTAATGGCAATTGATGAGTAATTTATCACCGGTTGCTGTTTCTATTTTTCTTCTTTCTACTTTTCTCCCTCTCCTAAAGTAAGTACATGTCTATCCTCTTTTTTTTTTTTTTTAATTTCAGTCTTAATGTTTTGGACTGCTTAATTTCATCCTTGGCCCTTCTGCAATAGTTTTTTATGGTTTCAATTCGTCCTTAAATTATAATTTATCATATATTATTTTTTATAATTCGATTCTTATTCTTTTGATTTTTTTTATTTTGACCCTTGGCTCTATTGTTAGAGTTTTATTGGTTTTCAATTTTTTTTTTAAATCAAAGTTTATCTTTTTTTCCTTTTCAATTTCACCCTCGTTCTTTTGATTTTTTTTTTAACCATCCAATTTATTTATTTTAGATTCCCTCAAAGTTTTTTTTTATTTTGGTTTTCACCTTTATATTTTTAATTATATTATTTATGTCATTAATTTTTTTCCTAGTTATATTTTTTGATATTTGATTTGTCCGGGATTAGATTTCACCTCAAAGTTCAATCCATGGTTTTTCATTCTTTAAGGGTCAGGAACTTGTTTATGGTAATACATGAAGATTTGATTTTATCAAGTGACCACACAAAAAAAAAAAATCTCATTATTAAATTTATTTTTTTAATACAAAAGAGCTTTTGGGGAGAGCCCGCAGCATAAAGCGGGCCCATAGCTATTTTAACTCCAAAACGGCTCTTATCTTCCATATCTAAATGGATCCCACTATATATTACTTTTATAGATCGTCCAACCCTATGCCCTACAATCTAATCTATCAAAGACCTCGATTTTGACAAGAGACCCTCCTCCTTTGACCGCATAACAGAACGGGCTTTCCTTTTCAAATCATTATATTTTTCAACTTAAATGTGAGATAACGGTCAAAAATAGAGGGAAGGATGTTTCAAGGCCACATGATCCTAAAAAAAACTCAAAGCGTCCTCGAAACTTGCCATGAATGATCGAAGGAGAGTCTGTAGCAGGTAGGAATTTTGAAAAGATTGATTGGGATATGAAATCCAGCCGGAGTCATTCTCCCATTTCCTGGAGAATACTAGCTTCTAACCACCAATCGTTGTTTCATCGATGGACAACGACGACGTGTGATGAATTATCTTTTATGCAGACAGGTAGGTTAGAGACAGACCCCATTGCTAGCTATTGCAGATCCTAAGAAGAAAGAGGATGAGGTTAAAGCATTACATTACCACTGTTGAAAGCAACATGGAGGACTCTAATCTATGCATTCAAAGGTGTTTATCTTTTAATATAGCATGCTTTTAAAGTGTTTTTTAAAATATAATTGATTTTTTTAATTAATTTTTTTTATTTTTAGATTATTTTGAAGCATTAATATTAAAAATAATAATATTATTATTATTTTAATGTATTTTAAAATAAAAAATATTTTTTTAAAAAATCACTATTATACATTCAAATATTATTATATTCTAATAATATAGTGGTATAGTGGTGGAGTATGTCATTGTTTTTATAGATGGAGGAGTGACTTAAGATTTATTGATCCTGAATTTTAAGATTTGATACTCATTATAATTTTTTTTAGGTACTTTATTTATATGTAATTAGTTTTATTTGTGTGAGGATTATAAATATTGTAAAAGAACGTAGATTTCTTAGAAAAAAACAGATTCTGAGAGAGGATCTGATCACATGTGTAGCAAAATTAATACCACAGTGACAGTTGTGTCCTCCTCCTACACAGTGAACTTGTTTCCTGGATAACAAATGGCCTATGCATCCTCGTAGGTATAAGAAGATAATATGCACTCCACCGTGAATGGTGGGTATTACAGGTTCCTCTCTCTACCTAGGATGTTTATGTTAAATATTAATTAAAATAAAAAAGTATTTTTAACTAGTTAGTTAAAAATTTTATTACATTATTAGATTTTGATATTTAGAAGTGTAATCTATTTATAAATATAAATGTCAATGAATAAAAAAATTATGATTGTTAAATTAAAGTAATAAAAGCGTGAGAGGTTTAAATTTTTAATTAGATTTAAAAATTAACACTAAAGTTTTTTTAATTAAATTTCTTTTCCATATTAATAATCTTAATTGTATAATGTTGATATCATATTAAACCCAAGTTAGGCAAGTAGTTATTTTTTTGTCAATTTCAATTATTTTTTTCAATTTTATCCTTAAATTTTTTTTTACCAATTCATCGGATTGTATTTGGACCAACTAAGTCGACTGTAACACATTAAAACAACTCTTACATGATTTATTATTAAACCTAAATTAGATAAGGAGTCTGATTTGTCCATAACTAATATAAAGTTTTCAAGGATAACCTATTAGGCTAACTATAATAATAATACCAAATAATTTTCTACAATCTAAGTATTTTTTGTTTGGTTAATTTTTTTATATATACTTTGTAATGTTGTAAAGTCTATAAAGACTTGCTCATGATTTTAGTCTAAACTTGACATATTTAATTTTTAAATTCAACAATTGTTTTTTGTTATGGCATATTTGAGATTGTGATAGCGGTGATAGTTCAAGATACTTTTTGCTTAGAAATATATCAAAATAAAAAAAAATTATTTTTAATATCAGTACATCAAAATGATCTAGAAATATATAAAAAAATTATTTTAAGCAAAAAAAAATTCAAAATTTTTAGGAACGCACGCAAACACACCTTTAGTCTGGTGTACTTTAGTATGATTTTAATGTTACTTAAATCATAAAATCAAACTATATTTCATAAAATAACAAACAAATATATTTTTTTAAAATTTCAAACAAACCCTATCATGTATAAATCATACATAATCATACAACAAATTTCAATAAAAAAAGCTATAAAACAATTATACACAAAAACAAACTACATATACTACATAAAAATAACAAAAAACTAACATAAAAAACATGGGTTACAAAAAAAAAATGTAAGTTTGCTTACATAATGTGGCGAATCTTAAAAAAAAAAGAACCAAAATAGAGATATTAACAAATTGAGTGCGAGGGTGGCCGGATTTGTGATGACGAGAGCTTGATTTGTGACAAAATAAAAGAGGAATGATGTTGTTTTTTGTAGGAAAAAAAAAAAGAAATGGGGGAGTAAGTTGTATAGCAAGTTATAACTTAAATATTAATAATGATTTGCTTGATAAAAACTAACAACGGTATTGACATTATATATTTTTCGATGGAAATAACAATGGAATACCTATCCAAGGTTTTTTTATTCTTTGAGTTTTACTTGTAATTCTCTCGTTATTCACTGGATTCACTGGCGGGGATTGTTTTTGATAATGAATACCAACAAAATAAAAACAGCATATTTCATTGGTAAATGCAACCGTAATTTAATATTGTCCGTTTGTATTTTAATTAAAATTTGATAATTTTCTTGTGGTGTCACCATTGTAAAACAATTCCAACGAATAATTCGATTGCTTGAGTTCTTGAAGTATCCTTTTTAAGAGAACGGTTTAAACATGTATAGGAATGTCCAAGATTATTATAAGCAGGACATAGAATGAAAAGGGCTTCACAGGCATCCTACGTTGAGAAAAAGGGAAGTGGGCTATAGACCTACATGGTTTTGAGCATGAAACACCATACCTCTTACTCGGGAAGAAAAGAAATTAAGCCTTCCTAATCTTCTCAAGATTATGTGTGTGTGTGTGTGTGTGTGTGTGTGTGTTAACAATTAATAGAACACTGAGAGCTTTGCCCAGATGTGGCAGCTCCTTTTTCGGCGTGCAACGAGGCCCAAGCCTCCCTGTATTTTCCGTTTTGATTCGAGCATGTGTATAACTCACAGGATAATTAAACTCTTTATGTCTTCTCCTCATCACTCGTGTATATATGCATGCATATATATCTTGATATGCCAAATTGCCAGATATGCTAGGAACTTTCCAAACATGGCTCACATGATTATGTAAAGATAAAGCCAGGCATCTGACAGCAGTCTTAGTTCAATGCCTCTTATTACTTCCTTTCTTCCAAAAACATCTTCATCTCTGTAATTTTCTTCTTGGCTTTCTTTCTTAACCCCGGAAAACAACTTTGTCAAACCGCCAGCTTATAGGGAAGAAAAAAGAAGAAAAGTCGTCAAATTAACTTTTCCCATGCATGTGTAAGGAAGCAGTTATTGCAGTGGGCAATTCATCAACTACGTGCAAAGCTTGACATTTTTTTGCAAGTCATTGACCATAATGCAAGGCCTAGATTGTAGGCATATCTTGAGCTACGATAATTTTATATTATTTATAAGTCAGTAATTTGCTCTTCTAAACAAGCCAGTCAGTATCTATTATCCTTAATTAATCTAATTTGCATCTTTTTAAGGTTAATGGGCTAAAACGGTGGAGAAGATTATAATGAATAATCAACGTGAGCCGTACAGGGAGATTGTCCACAGAAGCATTGAATTTTGTGGGGTCATTTCGAATTTCAAGGTTGTAGCTTATCCACAGATTGCTGTAATTTCTCCGTTCTCTGTTCACCGTCCTCTTGCTATTATTTGGTCTCCCATTTAATTTTAATCACATCAATCTGGGACTACCAACCATTTGTTTCGTACGTAAAGTTTGGTGGTTGAGATTGCCTTGTCAACCTTAATCTCCGTTCAATGCCCAGTGGAAGAAATGGCCCACCCAAAATATTGCATGGTTCAAATCACTGATACTCGTATCTATGGAAGCAATGCTGCATGGTTTGAATAGGAGCACCATCGCCCTCGATGCTTCCCAGCTTTCACCATCTCCAAAGTCCAAACACCAAACACCAAACACGTATATATGTTCAGATAATCACAGCCCCATTTGTTAACCTATGATAGAAACAAATCATCAAAGTGATTCGCTGTAAGCTAAATCCGAATTTTTGTAGTTTTTGTGACCAAAATGAAGTGAATAGAACAAGGAATGCAAGTCCCAGAAGTCCTGGGAAAGCCAAAGAGTACGTGGATCTTTTAAATTTTTAGAGGGGCCTTACGTGGAAATGATTAAAATTGTGAACCTTTGATAGTAGTAGGTAGCAATGTGAACTAGATTCCTTCTTCATGTAAAAGGATCATTATATGGGCGAGAAACCATGCATGTTGTTTAAAATGCTAGATGCCATATTCCTATATGACTTTAAGAAGATGAAGATAGGGAAAGAAAAGAAGATAAAGTGTATACGAAAAAGAAGAGCAAGGGTTACGTTCACTGTTGGCTTCCACGATTTCGGCTGCCATTAGTTACGAGGAGCACACAACACCTTTCTCCAATTATCCACAGATCAATAATAATCAAATTGTTCTCAAAACTTGACTTTTGGATCATACGTTCTCTTTTCCATTTTCCAACTAATAGCCGATGGATTCTATATAATCTTGACTTTTATTCCAGTTGTTGTTAATCATCTACATATACATCAGCATATATAAATGTGATTTCTTTTTCAAGAACTTTATTATTCTTGATCTATACACGCACGAAGGCTTGCAAAATTAACAAGGAAACTAATAAATTCCTAAAAGAATCCCATCTCAGAAAAAAAATTATAAGAGATCGAAATTCGAGACATAGAAGTAAGTGAAAGCGTTATGATTTAACTCGAATATGCCATGGCAGCATTGAATTTCTAAATCTTCTAAACAGTTCGAAACTTTGAAAAAAACCAAATTAAAAAAAAAAATTCAAAGAAAGCCAAACTTTAATTTTTTTTTAGTTTTAAAATTAAAAATCTAATTTGTTAGAGGGGTGGAAAAGAAATTTTCCTTACAGGTTACCGGCCCCTGCCAGCCCTCCTTGATTCCGCCCTGCTTCTAAACATTAGTTTGCTTCGAATTGGTGAAATTCATAACAGGTTTTGTTGGTGTGATCTTTGCATGAGAAATCTCACCGTGGTAACAAAATCGTTGGCACCGCCGCTGTAGGTGGTTTCGAAACAAAGCAAGCCACCGTGACGGTCCCTCTTTCAATTCCTCAGTACGTAATTCCATTTTTCTAATCTTTTGTTCAATTGACTTCTCGTTCTCCAGACGTCATGCTCTTCTCATGTGATCATGAAAAACGCTCCACACATTTGATTCGAGTATATATGATTTTTTTTTTCTTTAAAAAAATTAATGTTGTGTTGTGTAAAAATAAATTAACTATACAATTGACACAAAATATGATCTCTTAAGTCCATATGAATATGAAATCCCTTTATGAATGAAGCCAATGAAATTAAATTTATAATATCATAAAAACTAATAATAAAACTCAAAATAAGAATTCAAACTAAATGAATCTATTTCTTTCCATGTGAACATGCACATGAGAGGTGAAGAAAAGAGCTTGCCTTCAAATTAAAGAGCTTGTGTATTAAATATCATTACTACATTAATATTTAAAGACTTTATATGTCTCCCTAAGATCCTTTCTTTACTGGATGCTTTAAAGATGTCTAAACGGTTCTGTAAATTTTTCAAAGGTTCCAATTCCATGGTTTCATATAATTATTCAACTTCTTCACAAGCTATAGTATACTTTATGGGTTCGAACTCTGACTAGAATCGAAGGTGAAGGGCCCTTTTCGCGGTACTGTAAATTTTTGCTCTGTTTTTTGTTTTTTTTTAAAAAAAAACATTGTATTAATTCTAGTATGAATACTACTAAACTTTTGATCTATAAATGTTATTAGTGTGCTGGAATTAATTTGATTGTTGCTGTGGTGGTGCATGGTCTTTAAATTTTCTCTTGCTAACAAACAATAGAAGTAAAGGTTGGACTTTCGACTTATTAAAATAAAGGACACTAATTCAATCTTGAAAGTAAAAGTAATTACATCTATCAATTTCTTCATCTGCAATTGATATCATCAATCTTTATAGAGAAAATTAATTTTAACATTATATAGTTTTATTTAAATTTTACTTGTATATCGAGTTTAGAAAATTTATAGTATGTATTATTGATCAATAATTTTTTTAAAAATCTATGAAATGAACAAAATACCCTCCTATATAATAAATTGAAAATCCTAGCTAACTACAGATCAAACCTCTCTTACTTTGACTGGCAGCTTCTCTTTCATCTTAACATTTCCCTCATTTTTAAAAAACATAAACCGAACCTAAAAATTATTGTTTCTAATCATTTTTTTTCTCATTCTTATCATCGAATGAAAATGGTTAAACAACAAGATTTTCTCTTGTGATAGCTTCGAGACTTGCAATCTTGTAATCGTAGCTACAATCATGTCAATCTAAGTACCAATGCTCCCAGCAAAACAGAATCTAGTTAATATGTTATGTTCAACCACTAAGCAAGTATTGAACTCAAGAAAAAAGCAACAATTGAAATAGAATTCTCCACATAAGAATATAACAATAGAGGAGCAGTTAGTTAATTAGTAAAGAACAAGCCATGTACAGAGTTAGTTGGTTAGCTGTTAGTTAATAACTATTATAGTTTGTTAGGTAGTTAAAGGTTGCATGTTGTATAAATACTAATGTAGGAAATGTGAGAAGTAAGAAATCAAAGAATCACTATCTTGACAGTTAATTTTGTTATACCTCTCAATATTCTTCTTTTCCCACTCTTAATCTCCTTCTTAAACCACTATTATTAAGAAGTAAACTTAACAATTTGGTATCAGAGCATTGATCCATAGCTATAATGGTGGGGAATAACAAAATCAAGAAGTTGGAGAAATATCATAGAAAGGTAGATAAGCAAATACAATACTTACATGAGAAATTATATGCAATGGCAAAGGATCGAGCACAATAAAAATGATCAATTCAACTCAAAAATGGATTTTATCATAGCTTCATTGAAAGTATCATCAGAGGAAATGAAGGCTGAAAAAAAAATTTGATACATCTTTTGATAAAATCTTTTGCATGACAAAAATAATTAAAGAAACGAAGGCATAGAAGGTCAGGAAATCTAAAATAGCGGATACAATGTAACCTTGTTTAAAGTAAAATTATAGAGTTTTAATGCAAAGAATCTAAGGGAGCGACTCAGGAAATATAGGAAATTCTTTAAGCTAAATTTCATTCCAGTTCAGCAATGAGTGTAGATAGCTTTTTTATATTTGGAAGGCAAGACATAAGTGTGGTATGAAGGATTTTTGTTTGGAGGTGAGGATTTGGTTGGTTGGGAAGAATTTAGTAAATAATTTGTATGGGATTTGACAATAAAAAGGATGTGGTCGAGGAATTTAACAAACTAGTGCAAGACAAAATTATGGAGAAATTCGAAGAACTAAAGTCCCTCTTGAATGCTTTCGATCAATCATTACCTGAATCTTATTACATTTCAACTTTCCTAAATAGATTGAAGGGTGACATAAAACCTATGCTCAAGATTATGAAACCTATTATATTGATGCAAGCTCACAGTGGTGTTGCTTGCATTGGTGGCTAGGAGGAATAACAGTGGTCGAAGGTAGAGTATTGATGTTCCAAGCTGAGAGAGAGAGAGAGAGAGAGAGAGAGAGAGAGAGGGCATTGTTGCTGCCATTGGTGAGACTGGTCATATAAACATTGTTGCTGCTACTATTAATGCTAGTCATAGAAACACTGTTGGGATTAAGGTTTGCAACTGCTACTAACGGGGATGGAGGTGAATTTGCGAGTATTGATGGTTGTTGAGGGGTTTGGTGTAGCTAAAACAAAAAAGGTTGTTGGCTAATATGAGAGAGAGAGGTTGGGTTTATGGCTGACAGAAAGGTGGGTTTTTTTAGCCAAAAATCTTCCTGGTAAGAGGGAAATGAGTGCAAAAAGGGTTTTGTTTTTCTTTCATTTCTCCCCTCCTGATATTTGTCATGAGGATGGTATTTATAAGGATAAGGAGAATGTTGGACCACCTTACTCATGCCCAAACACATGCTAAAAAAGGCTAGCTTGGCAATGTTATTTGGGGTCACTTTGCAATGAGTTTAGAGTTGCCAAAGCACATAGTTTTCTGCTCTTTTTTAGGTACAATGGAAGGCCACAAGAGGGGTGTGTTTTGTATCATGGTATGGGGGACATAGAGGAGAGAGAGAGGGAAAAAAAAACAAACGGTAAAAAGAGAGGAAAAAAAACTTATCTCTTCCATTTATAAAACTAATGCAGAGAAAAAAGATGGTGCATAATAACATAAAATCAATGTCGTTTCCTCCTCCTTCCCCTCCTCCTCCTCTTTCTTTTATTCACTTAATTACCAAAACGATGTCTTTTTAACAAAACAAGTCATTTCATTTAAATGAAACAATGTTGTTTTGGCGTTTTAAAAACAAACTAGGTTTAAAAACTCTTCTCTCAAAATCAATCCTCAATTTTTTTATTTATTTAATCAGGTCATTAATTAAGATTTTGATTTTAAGAATCAATTTAATTTCACCCTTGCCAAGTTTTTAAAAAATCCCTCGATTTAGCGCCTTTTTCACCTTAGTCATTGATTTTGAGTTTACACAAATTGATCCTTAATCAAGCATTCAACTTTTTTTTTTTAATTTGACCCTTTATTTCACCGATTTCAAATCCTGAAGTCTTGCGCCTTTTACAAGTTAGTCCTTGTGAATTTCTTCAATCAAATCTATAATTGTTCATCAAACTTTAATATTTATGCAATTAAACCCTGATTTGATCTAATTAACTCTTAAAATTTACAATTTGGCTCTCAGACTTTAATTTCTTCTAATTAAAGCCTAAATTGGCTTCAAGAATTAATTTTCCTTACAATTGTACCCTTTATAAATTCAATTAAACCTTGAAAAATCAAATTGAATCCTTAAATATATAATTTTGAATTTTCTTCCTCAAAAATTAAATTATCTTTGTCAATAGGGTTAAATTTTCTAATTCTATATATTTTGACATTTCTCAACCAATTTTTGATAATTTCCTGAGAGTTTGAGCATGTTCTTCTCAATATATATACATACATGTGTGTGTGAGAGAGAGAGGAAGAGAGAGAGTGTGGGGGGGGGTTAGGGGGGTAACAATCAACTCCATATCCAATTCAAAAACAATAATGCATAAAATATAAACATATAAGCACAATAAAAACAATCATATTATTGGTTAAATCTCAATAATCAATTCAAATTATGATTATGAATACTTGAATAAGTGGACTGGTTGTGCAAAGAAAATACATGTCTCTTGAAATATACATGGATTTACCAATACTTTATACTAAATTTTATTAATTTAATTACATAGAATGCAATAATTTGATTGTGATTTTAATATAATTTATATTATATTCTATCACATATTAAATGACAATCAAATTTAATTTAAAACGCTGGTATTCTAGACTCTAACCAAGAAAAACATCACATTCAAGAAACTACTAGTCTAGTACTATTCTGTTTGATTGCTAAATATGTGGGTCATTCAAAAAATTGATCGGATTATTATTCTCATCAAATGACCACCCACCACGTGAGGTGCTTCAGGACCACAGTCAGCTGCGCCCTCCAAGAAATCGCAGCAACTGGACTGCTCCTGTTAGCTCATAGGTTTTACTCATGTGGACCAAGATCGATCAATGGTCCTGCAAAGTGCACCATGGTGATAATGTTTATCTCTCTCTCTCTCTCTCTCTCTCTCTCTTATATATATAAGACACATATGCACATGGATGGTGATCAGGCGAGGCTTCAATTCTCAACTTCTCTTGATCAAGAGGCCAAGCTTTTCAATTATGTAAAGATGGAGAAAAAAAAAAAACAAAAACTTTGGGATCTTGGAGCTGGTATGATTGTCTCCTGACTTTAATTAATTGATTACTAAAAACACAGAATTAATCAAGGTGGCTAAGGACTAGCTAACCATGCCATGAAGGGTTATACATGGTGAGACCCTACATGACCATCCATTAAAGCGAAAGGTTCAAGTGAGTGGAGGCATCGAGAACCTCCTCAGTGCATCAGCTCTAAACTCATGGAAAGGTATTTTCCGTCTGAGTTGATGAACTGGCCCCCATGCACCCAGTCCTCTTGTTATCCACGACATTTATTTAAGATTCCACTGTTTTAGAAATGCGTTTTTATCCAAAAAGCATGGCCTCCCTGGAGGCATCGTGCAAAAGATCCACTAACTATTTCATGATTACATAATTAACTCCCATGAAGAGGTTTATTTCATTTAATTAATGCCAAGTGCCCGAGATTTGTACGTTGATCATGACTTGACTGCATTAATTTGTTTTCAGAATATTGAGGTCATAATTAATATGTGCTTTGACCTAGCTAGTAATTATACTCAAACCTTGAAATATTAAAAACAGGAGTTTACTAGCAAATCTTGAACCCAAGAATTAAATGTTAAAACTTAAGGGATTTAGCTCTGCTGCACTTACACTGAATCAAATTGCCCACCAGGCACCAATTACCAGGCTTAAGAACACTTATGGGTGCGGTGCAGTTTGATGTGAAAAGGCACATAGATCGTGAATGGTGACGATATATATAGTCACTAGTCAATATAAAATGAGTGGATTTTCTAATAATGAAGAAAACAAAGCCAAACAATGCGTGCAACACCAAGAGACATGACAATTCCAACATTTTGCTCTCCATTGTTTGTTTTTCTTTTCCCTAAATATATTTAATAGAAAAATGAAAATAATACTAGTATTAAAAATTATAAAAAACCATTTGGGTTTAATCTTTCATGGTAAACAAACAAACAATGCATGTATTGTTGATTGGAATAATGTAATAACCATTTTATCATTCTAAAAACATAAATGAACTAATTATTGGAGGTAATATAATCTTTTTGTAAATGCTCATTAATCATTATTATATTGATAAGAGTCAAATCAAACTTCTAATATTTTTTAAGCATAGTAAAATGATTAAATGACCTTTGAAGAGAAATAATAATAATAAAATAAACTGTATTTTTGTATTTTTACTTTTCAAAGCACAAATAAATAATTATGTTACCTTTAAAAACAAAGTTTTTCTAACTTGCATCAAGAGTCTTTCTCATATTATCATCTTAGTTTTTTAGTTACACTCAAATATATTAGAGGGTAATTTGATAATATATTAAATATAAAAATTATTTTTTAAAAAGAAATTAATATGTGTATTATGATGCACTAGCACGATGGTTGTGGTCATGCCATTTGACCAACATGTGAGGAGGTGTTTGGTGGTCAAATGATAGCTTTTATGATAGTGTTTGAATCATCTCAATGAACTCTCTATCTTTAAGCGGGTAGCTTACTAACCTTTAGTTTGGTACATATGATTTTTTTTTCTTTCATTTCTTTCTCCTCCTTGATTTTCACACTTGACCTTCAAAATTTTCAAAGCAATCCTTTGATATTTTTTTCATTAGATTTGATCCATGTTCTTTTGAATATTATTTGTTTTATTTGAAATAATTTATAAAAAAATTTAATTTCATCCTTCAATTTTTATCATTTGTCGAATTTAGTCCATATTCTTTTGATTACTATTTATTTTATTTGAAATAATTTATAAAATTAGATGTTTTTTTAAATTTTTTCCTCTATTTTTTTCATCTATTAGATTTGGTTCCAATTATTTTGATTGATATTTATTTTATTTAAGATTATTTTTAAAATTAAATTTTTTACAATTTCATCCTCTTTCGGTCCTTTTCTTATCATATATGATTATTGTTGTTTTATTTGGTTTACTTTTGAGGTCGTTACTCTTATAAAATATGCAACCTCTTTTAATGTCATAATGCAACATTTTGCAATAATATTAGAATCATATCAATAAGCTCCTTTTGTGGTGGAGCAATGTTCATAGTAGAGTGATATTGAGTCTCCAACAAGTTTTTTTTTTTAGTATGATATTAATAGCTTAATTTTTATAGTTAATTATTGTTAAAAAAATTTTGTTTACTCATGTTTTTTTTATTTATTTAAAAACATTAATATTGTCTAAATATTTGTTTAATATTACATAACAAAAACCAATATAGTCAATTAACTACGGAGTAAGTGAAAGATGGAGATTACGGAGGGGGCCCATGTGAGCGGCATGGGCGGAACATATTCCTAAAATTGATCCTCGTGGAAATGACCCGAAGGGGGCGTCAAAATCCATTCACTAATCATTACTTCTCCCACTAAGCCACAAAGCTTTTTTTTTAAAAAAAAAACAAAAAAACAAAAAAACCTTATGTTTTATAGTATGACAAAATCGAAGCGGCTTTCTTTCATTGGTTGCCACCACCTCACCATGTGCACTTTATTAGTCAATGTGTTTTCCCTCTAATATGGAATAATTAGAGAAAGACGTGTAGGGTAATTATGGGAAAAAAGAAACTGAAGTGGAAGGCTGCGTTTGGCTGGGAAGCGGGCCTGGATTGGAACCCTCAACCAAGCCGACAGATCCCCGTTTGAACGGGGCAACGTGTGGATTTTGCAAGGACTATGAGTAACACGTTTCCCATTTCACATATACTTCCTTAAGCACAGGAACATGGTGGCTTGCTGGCTCCTCCACCACCACCACCTCCTCCTCCTCATTGGTTTCCGCTGCTGACACAACTTGAGTTTGTTTAGGACTAATGTTTATCGTTTCCATAATCTCTTAGCCAAAGAATCTGTCTTAATTGCCTCTTAGGATAGTCAAAGTTGTCTAATAAGTAGCGTACTTGTTAGGTCTTAATTATACGAAATTGCTCCATGCTCGATTATATCGTCATTGGAATAAATAAATAAATAATTGTTTTCTCATTAAGTAAAGGAAGAAGTTCCTTAATTTATGGGTCCATCAATAAAGCGTAAAACTTCAAAAAGATATTCAGAAAAAAAAATATGATAAGAAAAACAATATTTCTTTTAGGCGAGGAAACGTTCTGTAAATTATTTTTTCTGACAAAAACAGAAAGTTGAATTATTAAGAAATACAACAGTGGTTAAGGATAGATCCAGCCGGCTATGATGGGCCACCCTGAGCCGTTGAATAAAAAGGCATGTCGCCTATGATGAGCCGGCGGCAAGTAGGGTTAGAGTGGTTCCTTGCGCGCGTGTTTTTCTTTTAAGGCGTGCCCAAAGTATTTTTGCGGGTCATCGTGGATCGGCTTGAGCCACCTCTAGTGCGGTTGCGGCTGCGCCAATTTCAAATTACTTAGGTGTGAGCAATTGCATGGTGTCTTGGTAGTCTTTCACGTAAAAACTAACATATATCTCTCCCTTTCAGATTATCATAGTTATAAAATCTGTCATGTATAGTGAGTTGACCCATGATTCAGTCAATCTGACTTCTAAGATGCCATTCCAGTTTTGATTTTGGTTTTGGTTTGTTTGGAAATGAAATTGTAATTATTTTTTGAAGTGTTTTTTTATTTAAAAATATATTAAAATAATAAATATTTTTTATTTTTAAAAAATTATTTTTATATTTTTAAAATATAAAAACAAATAGGTCTAACTCAAAGAAAAATTGCTTCACAAACAACACATAATTGATAGTAATCTCTCATTCCATAGCTTACTAATCAAGAAAACAGGATTATATAAAACAATCACTCTAAAGGTGGAAGGAATAGAAATCATCTATCTATATAATATGAGTTTTGATCTGGGGGACAGGGAAGAAGTTTGATGGAGCTCGATTAATTAACATTTAATAATCCTTTTTTAGTTCAATAAATGAATTTTAAAAAAGTGGAAAATGGAATTGATTGGGAAATCAAATGCATGGAATTAGTGGATCTGAGCTTAGGTGTTTGTACACTTTGTTTGTTTTTTATTTGAAAATATAAAAATAATATATTTTTTAATATTTATTTTTAATATAAATACACAAATAAAAACAGATAAAAAATAATTTACAACAAGAAAAAACACTTCAAACTTTTTGAAAACTTCTATTGCGAAGCGGGGTTAAACACCACCTAAGTACACCATATCCTTTATCCAAATGTTACATTGATTTTATGATGTAAAATGTTTTTTTAAAATATTTTTTTATTAAAAAATATATTAAAATAATTTTTTAATTTTATACATCAATATGTTAAAATTGTTGAAAAATACTAAAAACCAGTATCAATTTAATGTTCTTTTATACTGAAAATATTTCTAAAAAGCATGTTAAAACACAATGCGAAATATATATATATATATATATATATATATATATATATATATCCCTAATTTATCTTTTCTAGTTATATATTTTTATTTTTTTAAAATAAACTCTAGAAAATAACTAATAAAATAATACTATACTTTTTAGCATTATAATATTACTTGTTTTTCAGTGTGCTACAAAACAGGTTCGAAAAATATAAATAACCCTTGAAAAAATGAAAGGCTGGGAAACAGGTTCTTAGGCTAGAAACTATAGCCCTGCAATGTTAATGCTAGTGGTATATAGTAGTAGTAACTTTAATATAAAGTAAAGAAAAAAAAATGGACTTAATTTTGATTTTGGGGTGCTTATAAAAAGGAAGGTCCATGGAGGTTCAGTCCTTGGCAAGTGATGAGAACGAAGTCCCCATCGCCTAGATCTCTAAATTCTCTTCTCTCACACACAGACACCAAAACGAAGACTGACAAAGAATCGAATCAAGAGTGGAATTGGAATGCAACAAGGGATTTTGGGGTTCATTTCCACCTTTTTTAAAAGAGTGAAAGTGAGGAATTTCAAAGCCTTTTTTATATATATAAATAAAACTAAACAGTAATACAGCTAGAGCGGTAACAAGCAGGCAGTACTATAGTTCAGGCTGGAGCAGTGAGTGAGAGCATTTATATTTTGGTTGTTAAGTGAGAATAGGATAGGAGTAGAAAGGGTCTTTTTCTTCATCATCTGCAAAAACCATTGATTATTATGAGTGCATCCTTTTCCTGCTTTTGAGGTCTCGCCGTCTTTGAAGTTCGGCTCTGCTCCTTTTGTCTATTCAGATTGGTGGCGCATTAAAGTGGAGCTTTTACTAAAGAGATCCGTAGCTGGAGATTTTTTTTTTCTTGGGATGCTCAGGCAGCAGGTATTTAAGTCTGGGTCCTGGAACGAAGAGAAATCTTAAAAACTCTCACAACCGTGGCTGTACCACCCTTCTGCCTGCGTGCTTGTTGGTTGCTTTCCATTCTGAAAACCAGGTAAAGGTGACAAATCAAAGTCAAGCGAAGGACATAACAGCTAGGGAGGGTTTGAATACATATCAACAAGTCATTTTCAGAACATTAGAGGAGAGGGATTCTTCTTTCTTTTTTCCCAACTCGAAAGAGACATTTTAAAAACAAGGTTAGTTTTGAAAGTGGAGTATTCATGGAAAAAAATAAGTTCAAAACTCTGTTCTTTTTGTTTATGTAGGGGTGGAGACTGTAAGTGACTTCACTGTTTTCTTAAAAGGTTTGGAAGAGGGAGTTTGGTGATTTTACTTGGATCTGAGAGAGTCTTGTTGGCTTTCGTTTTCTGGGGTTGCGTTATTTTTTATTATGCAGTATGTATTTTGTCTCATTTTCTGTCTTTTATATGTTTCAGATTTACCGGATTTAGACGTTGCTTTTAGTGAAAAAAAACCAAGACAATGTTGTCTCAGAAGCAAGCAGAAGAAGCAATAGTCTCCAACTATAGCGAGACTGATCAACACGAGGGCAAAGAAGAAGAGAAAGAAGAGAACCACTCCATTTTTAGTGTCAAGAGTGTTCTTTGGCATGGTGGTTCTGCCTGGGATGCCTGGTTCAGCTGTTCTTCTAATCAAGTACTGTGTCCCTCTAAATCCATTTTCAAGAAGCTCCACATTTTTTGGTTCCATGATTTCTTGTTGCAAAAAAGAAGTAATTAACTTTGATGATTTCTGTTACAGGTGGCACAAGTGCTGTTGACACTACCTTACTCTTTCTCTCAGCTTGGTATGCTATCAGGGATATTGCTTCAGATATTCTATGGACTCTTAGGAAGCTGGACAGCTTACCTTATAAGTGTGCTTTACATTGAGTACAGAAGCAGAAAGGAGAAAGAGAACGTTAACTTCAAGAACCATGTCATTCAGGTTTGTTTTTGCTTCTCAAAACCGCCGCCGCCGCCGCCGCCACCAATACTAATCTTCAATGCCAGAATATCTTGAATTACAGTAACAAGTTAAACCCTCTTTTAATTTTGTATTTAATGTAATTAAGAAAAAGATTGCTTTTCTGGATTTCAGTGGTTTGAAGTGCTTGATGGGTTACTGGGTCCATACTGGAAGGCAGTAGGGCTTGCTTTCAACTGTACTTTCTTACTCTTTGGATCTGTAATTCAACTTATTGCTTGTGCAAGGTAAGACCTTCACGATGGTTTTCTATTTTCGTCTTCAATTAGAAATATAATAAAAAGAGAGTATGATGTCTTCTTGTTTGATTTTCAACTGTTTCTTGTTTTTTTCTTGACGAGAACAGTAATATTTACTATATCAATGACCACTTGGACAAGAGGACTTGGACTTACATATTTGGAGCTTGTTGCGCCACCACAGTTTTCATACCCTCTTTTCACAACTACCGTCTATGGTCTTTTCTTGGTCTTGGTATGACCACATACACTGCCTGGTATTTGGCCATAGCAGCTCTTGTTCATGGCCAAGATGAAGGAGTGAAACACTCTGCCCCCACAAAGTTAGTGCTTTACTTCACCGGAGCCACCAACATCCTCTACACCTTTGGTGGACATGCTGTCACTGTGTAAGCTTTTTTCGATTTCTTCTTAAAAGAGTATATTATCCTCCTCTGCTTTCCTTCGTGTCTAGTATCTACACGGCTTCTGTTTGCAGCTTTTGCCGGTAATGTTGGGTTCGAGACCCACAGACAAAATCATGCTATTTTTATTTTTTGTTCCCTTTCCATTTCTCAAGAAGAGAATTTAAATGAACAGTAAAATGGTCCTCTGCTCTTGTTTCACTGTGCTCCTGACCTTTTAATCTCCTCTTATTTTGTCTTTACCTAGCCTAGCTTTCGCATAGTTTCCTAATCATGAATGGGCTCAAAAGCTTATCGATTCACTTATTGGAACGTCGCAGGAAACTAGAGAATGAGAATCCAATGCTGTTTACATGAGGTCAATTGAGTCATTGAACAGTATACATGTGTAATTAGGTTGTAGAAGCTTAATTACTGTTGCCAACTATGGTTGTTGTCGGAATTAGGTAGTCTTATATATATATAATTAGTTTTTAATATCATTATATTAAATGTGGAATTGATCACACTTTACTTTTACAGGGAAATTATGCATGCCATGTGGAAGCCGCAAAAGTTCAAGTGTATTTACTTGCTAGCTACTCTCTACGTGTTCACACTGACAATTCCGTCAGCTTCCGCCGTCTATTGGGCCTTTGGTGACGAGCTCCTCAACCATGCCAATGCCTTTTCTCTCCTCCCCAGGAATGGATTCCGTGACGCCGCCGTTATCCTCATGCTTATCCACCAGGTCTGTTTAATTCTGGCTGCGTTGATCGGACTACTTGATTGCCCCTGAAAGAATCGATATTGTGCTTTTTAATGGAATTTGACTGAGAGTTTGCTCTTGTTGAATGGCGCAGTTCATCACATTTGGGTTTGCGTGTACGCCATTGTACTTTGTGTGGGAGAAGGTAATAGGGATGCATGACACAAGGAGCATTTGCTTGAGGGCACTTGCAAGGCTACCGGTGGTGGTTCCGATATGGTTTTTAGCTATAATCTTCCCTTTCTTTGGACCTATCAACTCAGCCGTTGGTGCTCTTCTGGTTAGCTTCACGGTTTACATCATCCCATCTTTAGCCCACATGCTCACTTACAGAAAAGCCTCTGCTAGACAGGTAAAAATGCTGCTGCTGCTGCTTGTCGTTTTTTAGCTGATAGAAAGTTGCAATTATCTTCATCTTTTAGGGCTCTTTTGGTCATAGTAGAGGGAGTGGACACTCCGCGTTTTGATGGGGAATCCCATATTCGACGGTGACAGCGTCCCAACTGAGTGGAGACTGGAGAGAGAGAGAGAGAGAGAGAAGGAGAGAGGGTGCAGGAAATGTACAAGTGAGCATTCAAGGCTTGGATTTGGAAATATTACGAGAAGAATTGAATGGGTGGCATGTCGTTTTCATTTAGTTATATTCTACAGTTGGTGTGTTGTACTCTGCTCTAAATGAGCTGGCTGACCTGACCTTCCCTCCCTCCCTTCAATTATAGGCCGAAGTTTCATATTTTTGTCGGGGGGAAAAAAAAAAGGGAAACACTCGTCAACAAATCTAGTTGGCCTAACTTCACCACTCGCTAATTTGTTTGACATGGGTTTTCTCTTGCAGAATGCTGCAGAAAAGCCGCCGCCCTTTATGCCAAGCTGGACAGCCATGTATGTTATAAACGCCTTCGTGGTGGTGTGGGTGCTGGTGGTTGGTTTTGGGTTCGGTGGATGGGCTAGCATGACAAACTTTGTTAGGCAAGTAGACACATTCGGGCTCTTTGCCAAGTGCTATCAATGCAAGCCACCAGCACCTCTAGCAGCAGCAGCTGCACCGCCGCCGCACCATCGCTGAGTGAGCTGACTACATTTATAGCACAGATCAACCACCAGATTCAGCTTAAGAAAAGAATATTTTCTGTTTTTTCTCTCTCTCTCTCTCTCCATATTTTGTATCATACAAAGGGGAAGTAGTAATATCTCTCCTAGATGTGATGTTGTGCTGCGTTTTGCTTCTTTTTTTTTTTCTTTTGGTTTACTTCAATTAGTTGATAAAATTGTGTGATGGATTCTGATGATTCCTTTGCCCCTTAAAGGCATAGGCTAGTTAATTAAATCATATAAATATATGTTAGTTTTCTTCTATTTTTTCCCACAATCACATGGGTTGCACGTTGGCTCATGTGTTTGTCACGTGCCAGTCTTTCCTCCTAAATATTTTCCTCTTAAATTCACATGTGAAGTCATACACGAACCTTACCGTACATGCTTTTCTTTGTTGATTAATCAAAACCCATAATTGATTTCCCATTAATCAAGCTGACAAGTACGAGGCCTCCCTTTAATAAATATTTTTTTTACGCTTTCACATGCACCCAGCAGCAGCAGCAGGGTGTCGTCTAGCTGTTTCTTTAAGTTAAACAGAAAGTGTGTTAATGTCTCCTCCTTTAACAGTGCTGAATGATGACTGCTGCAAGCTCTTTAATCGAACTAGCTGAGCTAATTTTTCTTTAATCGTCATCTACGCCACGATTTGCCTAAGGTTTCCTTTAGTTCTTGTTAGTCATTTGTCAAGATCTTACACGTCATAGCTGGGCCTATGGCAATCAGGTTTGGTAAGATCACGTAGCTTAATTTCTCCCTTCGGTTAGACTCTTGGACTCCAACCATTTTATCAATTTAGTTGGTAATGCTAACCTTCTCTTTAGAGTTAAGAAGTCATCTTAGATGCGGATATTTGTAGTAAAAAAAGAAAAAAAATCAAAAGGAATTGTATTTGTTGAAACCGAATATTCCAATTCATGATTGATTCTGATAATAGTTTTAATAAATTGAATCCATTGAGTATTTTGAAAGAAAAAAAAAACGAAGATTATATATTAGGGACAAACAGTTTATACGAGGTAAAGGGACTGGATTTTTGCAAGGAAATTAGTATTTCAGAATTTTCCCAAGAGAAATGGTTGGTTATCCGATCCATATACAACAATTGATGTTTGATATCAAATGTGTAGTTTTTTATTTTGATTTTTATAATTATTTTATTTATGTTTTTTTTATTATTTTGATGGATTGATATTAAAAATTATTTTTTTTAAATAAAAATTATTATTTTAAAACATTAAAAAAAATACTTTTAAAAATAATCATTACATTATTCTCGAATACTCTCTAAAGTAGTTAGGAAGATAAGACAGTGAAATGAAATCAATCACTTTGTAAGATTAGTCTTGTGATTCCTTCATAATTGGGATTGATGGGCATGTGTTATCACTTCCAACTTGGGAAAAAAATTATGCGATATTTGACTCAACAAGGGACCCCGTACGGCATCAAAATTATTGAGCCAAAGATTCAGTTTTGTGACATATACTTTTGTTCATAGCTTGAGATGTGTTCATCATCTCTAAATTCATTTGAGACTTGCAAACAAATATATTCCCAGTTGCTATTGCAGGAATATAGTTATCATTATTATCATTAGAACAATATACTCCTTTCTTGATTCCTTCAAAAAGCTGAGTCTTCCTCAACAAGGAAGCTTCTGTAAATATAATATATAGCAGAGATTAATGTTGCCAAGATTCTTACAGTTACCGTTGCAAGAAGTTGCATCAATCTAATTGACGAGGTCCCCACTGTCAGAATCTGCACTTGCAAGAAACTTGCAAGTTGATGACACCCTTTTCTATATTCTAATACACAAGAACACTTGAGAAATAAGCATCGTGGTGAAGAAAGCACTTACAGAACACAAATCATGGCAGATGAACATAAGATCAGGTGCTGCAGCTAGCAGGATAGCTCTTTTGTTCGAAGAGCGGGCACACATGCATGTGGAAATAAGCATCATAACAGGGTATAGATTATAAATTATGTTTTTAAGAATAGGAACATGTTACTCTTAATGATTTTTTAAATATCTAAACGACGTTGAGCCCAGCAATATAAATGGAATTCAGTTTTCAAAGTTTTTTTTCCCTCTGTGCGGTAATTTGTAGCAGATACTTTTAATTCTATTTTTATTTTTCGATTTCGACCATAAACGAAATCTGGGATTATGGTGATTTTATCAAACATTCAGTTCCACGTCGGTTCCTTGCCTTTATTTAATGCTTTTAGGTATTAAAGAGATCAAGAAAATTTACCTCCAAATGTCTCTAGAGACCATTAGAAGGAATATTTCGAGACTGTATGAAATTACAGCCCAGCCCAAAACTCTGTCTGGACTCGATAAATCACCAGTCACCAGTTACATCAAACTAGGCTTAGAAAGTTGGAAATAAGAAGTCATGTATACATGGGCCAGGCTGGTGTTTAGAGCCTTGAACCTTCATGCAATTGCATTCAAGAGGAAAGGGTGTATTTATAGTTTTATACCTAAACCTTTAGTCCTTTTATAACAGAACCTAAAAAAAACCTCAGTGAAATTTTTCACTGTGCAAATACTCACGGTAGATTTTAACTATAAAATTACTGTTTTGCTCTTGAATATTTAAATCTCATAGTATGTAATAAAGGGTAATATGATATCTTTACACGAGATATATTTGTTATTTCAAGATTAAATGAGAGTAAAGAAGTCTTTTAACTTTTTATTTGCACAATATAATATCTAAAATACCCTCACAATTTTAATTTTCTTAACTATAAAGGCTAGGGTGTATTCAATTTTTTATTCTTCTGGACATAGTGTAATTACTAAAGTGTTATTTGAGTCAAATAATTTATGTCTAAGATTAAGAGGTCTTTTGGTATTTTTATTATATTTTTTTCAGTAATATTATGTGGGGTCATGGGCACTTTGGTATTTATATAAATTAAATTAAAAAAAAAACAAGAAAGTCGGTGATATATGCAACTCTTTTCGTTGGCCGAACACCACATTTCAAGGCAGGGTTTGATTTTTATCGCCGCCCTTTTAATGGTTGTGAGGTGTGTGCAACCTCCCCATGCACTGTGGAGCTTCGATGAAGTTTTTTGTTTCCGTCATCTTTTCTCTCTCATTAACCTTGATAAATATGTTATTATAAAAAATTAAAAGAGTGTGCTATTTGTTAATTTTATCATATTTGGTTCTCGTTCTTTTAATTGTATCAAATTTTAGTTATTTATTTTTTCAATTTTTCATCCGTTGGCATTTTGTTTTTATATTAAATTTTTTCTCTTATTTTATGATGTTTCGGATTTGACCCTCAATGTTTTAATTTCTAATTTAAATTCTTGTCACTTTTATTAAATTTTAATTTATTTTCAATTTCATCCTTGGATCCATGATTTTATTTTTAATTCTTTCATATTTGTTCTCATCCTTTTGATTTTGATTTTTGTTTTAGGTTTGTTTGTGTATTTAATTTTTCTCTTCAATTCAAGGTTTGTCCTTTAATATTTAATTTTGATTCTTAGTCCTTTTATAAAAATTTAATTTGTTTTTCAATTTTAATTTTAGATCTATAATCTTGATTTTTTACTTTTTTTTTTAATATGGTCCTCATTCTCTTGATTTTTAATTATTTTTTGGATTCATTTGTTAATTTGTTTTTCAATTTTGCCTTTTAATTCAAAATTTTTGGTTGTTTTTTTTTTCTTTTTTGAATGAGGTCTTTATTCTCTCTATTATTATTTCTTTATCCTTGAATTTCTTTTTATTTTATCATTAAACATTTTGATTTATTGGGTTTTGATCTCCTTGATTTTTTCTATTGTTTTTACACATTACCCAATAATCAATTCATAACAAATACTGGGTCACGGTTTGAGTGGATTGACACAAGTGAACCCAAGTTAGTCAAATCTTTTTGTTTTATAAAAAAGTAAAATGATAAAATTTTGAAAAAAAAAAAAGGAAAATAGTCAAGGGGTTTTTACTAGATTTGCCCCGGGTTAACTAGGACATGGGTCAATTCAGGTCTTTGACCCTTACATTGGATCAATTCTCCCTAAATTTATTTTGAAATCAAGCTTAGTCTAAGCCACTAGTCATATGAGTCACAAGTCAACTTGTCAGGTCAAGAAAAGTTTTAAAATAATGGCTTTCTAAATGTGGTGTTTTTAATTTAGTCACTAACTAGAATCACGAGTTTGAAAAGTTAATAAGGATTGACATCATTTTCTTTCGTCGAAGTTGTTCGTTTAAAAAAATACTTCATTATTTTCTTTGGTTTTAATTTCAATCAATTTATCTTTATCTTGTGATATAGGTAGGAGGTTTGTTCGGGTGGCCCAAGTTTTGATAATCTCTCCCGATTTTATTGGTGCTTTGTTTTTTAAGAATTTTTTTTTATTTTTTTTTAATTTTATCATTTTACATTTTCATTCTAATCTTTATTTTTTTAATTCTTTTTCTATGATGTCAAGTTGCGGATTTTTTTTCGAAATATACTAACAACACTTGAGCATTGTTTTTACGTTGAAAGAAAAATTATCCCGGCCTGTGGCGAAGCACATGCTAACTATCTAGTATTTTTATTTCAGTACCTCACTTCAATTCTACTTATTTAAGTTTCTCAATTTTTATTTTTTCTAATATGATACATATGTCCGTATCTTGTTTTATATGAAAATAGAATTGATATAAATGAATATATATTTATATGTAATAAAAAAAATAGAAAAAAAATGTATTTAGCATCTAATTTCTTCTTAAAATTGTATTGTAATCCCCCCCTCATAGTATAGCTTTTTTCTCACATCAATCATTGTGATTCTTCCTTTTACAAACACTATTTTGTTATAGTGTATAAATTGCCTCTTAATTCCATGAATTGCATAAAAAATTGAGAATTTATGTTAGTTATACTCTCTATTATGATATGCCTTAAGTACACTTATTAGAATGTCAACCTTTTTTCTTAACAAATGTTTTATACTTTTTAAAAATTTAGATCTTTCTTTTCTTTAATTTTAAGTATCAATGTTAGGTTTATTGTGCCACTGACTATTCTAAACAATTAACATACTATGATGTTTGTGTAGTAATTTGATTATAATATGGGACCTAAGTATACTTGATATTATAAGAGAAATATACTTGTTTAGGTTTACTATTCAAGTAGAACTATATATATCTTAATTTATAATGGACTATCAACCCAATCATAGACTCCAAACTAATGTTTTAAGAAATAGGCATAACAACATAATAAATTGGACATTCCAGCTTGCATCTTTACTATATATATCTTAATTTATAATGGACTATCAACCCAATCATAGACTCCAAACTAATGTTTTAAGAAATAGGCATAAGAACATAATAAATTGGACATTCCAGCTTGCATCTTTAAATTAATACCAACTTTGATTTCATTATAATTTTACTAATGCCTCCATATATGATTTGTTTTGGTTTGGCCAATGACTAGCACTAAGAATAATATTAGTTCCTCCAATGTAGTGAAATGTCTAATCTAGCAACAATACGACCATTTACTATTTAACAATAGTACTACTATAATAATATAACAATGTTATAACAATCTCAAACAATAATTATTTAATTTAATTTATAATTATTTGAATCATAATAATCTCAAACACTAACCGATTCTCTCAAAGTACAAATAAACTTATATAATTTAATAAAATTCAATAATTCTCACAAATTTTTTTAAAATCAACAAATTCTCAACAAAATAAAAAAATTGCATAAAAATTTCATAATTCATATAAACCCTAATTGATTTTAAAAAATATAATTAATCAATTCACATCGGTTCTCATAAATTCAACAATCCGCACAAATCACATAAAATGCAATTCATTTAATTTATACTTTATAAACTCAATTAATGTAATTTACATGTAATTGACATAATTTATACCTCATTAATATAAATTCAATTAAACCCTAACATATATAAGAAAATAAAATCCCATCATAATCACCGAATCATAATAAATTCTATAAAATTAAGAGTGAGATAGAGTGTTAACCTAGAATTTTTAAATGAGAGTTATTGGAGCGTGAGTGGTGGTGTTGAGTGGAGAAAAAGAGGGCTAGAAGACAAGGACACAAGGAAAAACTTGCAATGAAGAGAAAGAGAGGTTACTAAGGACAAAGTGAAAGAGAGAAATTAGAGGAGAAAAATAACCTTAGCGTTAGATTGGTTGGTTAGAAATAACCAATTAAAATTAATAAGGTGCACTAATAGTGTAACCAATAAAAGTTTGCTAATTTTCAAAAATTTTCCCAGTAAAAAAAACCTTTTTTTAAAGATATATTTAAGTTTTGATATTATGCGCTAGTTAATAATAATTTAAATAAATTTTATATGATCTGGCCTAGTTGGTAATAATAATAATAAAAAATTCCTACTTATATTATATTAGAGAATCCTGTGTAATGTAATTGGTAATTTGCCCACTTATGATAAGTCATTAGTTAGTTTCCTTTATAACCTTAATATTTCCAAATATAATTCATGCTTTCCTCCTTGCTATTTTAGCCTAATTTTCCGTTACGCTTGATATAGTGCTGCTCCCAGTATGCAGCCATAAAAACCTGTCCCTTTGCCCCCCCCTCTCATTTAATTACTTTGTCAGTGTTGAAACCCAACCCGACCCGACCCATGGATCTTCTTAATCAGTTGCAGAGACAGTATATCGATTTCACTACCCTTCTCTATCAAGAGGTTAGTTTTGAGTGTTCTATTTTTTTTTTTAAGGGAAATCGTTTTCTTGGGTAATATTTCATTTCCTTGAAAATCAATCAAAGGGTTGTAGACTTTAATTTCTAGTGGTTTTAAAGGGTTTTTGACATAGGGTTTTTTGTTGGTTTTGAGAAGGGTTTTGTGGACGATCAGTTCACTCAGTTGCAAAAGCTGCAAGATGAGAGCAGCCCTGATTTTGTGGTGGAGGTTGTGTCTCTCTTCTTTGAAGATTGTGAAAAGCTTGTTAACAATATGGCCAAAGCCTTGTGAGTTTGTTTTTCTTGTCTTCATTTTCTTGGTTTTATGTAGAGATACATGCGGTTGTTTAGTTGAATGTGGAGCTCTTTGCTTCGGACAGGCAGAAAGTACAAGTTTGCCTGCAAAATTGACTTGTTAGGTTTTTTTCTTTTCTCTTCAGAGAACAGCAGGACGTTGACTTCAAACAGGTGGATTCTCATGTTCATCAACTGAAAGGTAGTAGCTCCAGGTATTTACTCACATCCTTATTTCATTATAGGTTGTTTGATTGTTCCATTTGTGCTCTAGTCACTTGTGAGGAGACCTATATTTAATGGAATTATCGTTGTTCTATCAAAATCACTTGCGTGCATGTCTATTACTTTAATTGTTTTGTCTTCTATAGTATTTAATTATAATATTGCTTTTTATGGTTAACAGCATAGGTGCAGCAAGAATTAAAAATGTCTGCATTGCCTTCAAAACTTTTTGTGAAGCCCAAAACCGTGAAGGGTGAGATCTCTTCCACACTTTCATAGCAAATTTGTATCTTTTTCCTTTCAATCAATATTAATTTGCAAGTCTTATCCAGTTCCACTTGAAAGTTTGTCTATCATAAGATTCTTGACTGTTTATGTTTTGATCTATCAAAAGTCACAAAAGGAATTTACGTGTTCAAGTTCTCTTTTGTGTTTATTTTTTCCTCTGACAGCCGAGTTCCTTTGGATTCTAGAATTGTTAACCTTAGGTGGATGGTAGTGGATATGAAGTTCGAGAATTTGGATACTATACCAGTAAATCAATTAGTTTAATAGGCTTTCATGAGATACTCCTGTTTCAGGAATGGTCTATCTGCTTTCCTTGATTGATCATAGAATTAGGATGGAGTCCTATAAGCATCTGTTGTTTCATTGAAGTTAAAAAAATCATTGACCGGTGAAGTATTGGAGCCGTGATTTGCCAATGTGTTATTTAGTGCTGTCATGTTGATCTTGCTGGGTATTGTTCATCCTGTTTTTTTGGCTCTTACCCAAGTCATATGATAGTTGCAGAGGATTTTGATTGACCCAAGAATGTTGGTGCAGGTGTTTGAGATGTCTGCAACAAGTGAATCATGAACACACTCAATTGAAGACCAATCTTCAATCTTTATTCACGGTGAGTTTTATAATTTATAGTCAAAGTTAGTTTTAGTTTCCTGGGAAGGATCTGATCATCCAAGGGAGAATTCCCACGACATTATTTATCCTGGTATTCCACAGGGGAAAACTTGCTTGTTGCTCAACGTGCTTTGAAAAAGATTACTTCATTTATTGAATGCCCATCGTTGTTGTCCGCCACAGCAATTTAAAATCTCTAGTTTGATTTAGTTTCTAGTGTCTGATCATGTTCTGTAAAAGAATCATGGGGAATTTTCTTAAAAATTTCCTTCCTTGGGGTGATCAAAACTGCGTGAGCAGCTTTCTTGTCTAACATAATAATGTTTTAACATTTTCAATTTCTATCGTAAGTCAATGTTTTTCAATATTTTTTCTTCTTTTTTGGCTGCTGTAGCTGGAGCGACAGATTGTGGCAAATGGGGGGTCAATTCCTGGGATGCAATAAATAATGTTGATATAATCTCCTTTCGACACAAATAGAAAGGTGAAAGTTAATGTTACAGATACAGCTGTAAGTTCAAGAAACTTGGGAGTTCTTTGAAATTTGTATGATAGAGGGGTATGTTAATTGACTTTTATATATCTGCTGCCACAAAGCATACAACTTTTGCCCCTTCTTAGGGGTGTTTAGGAAAGTGATAGAAGTTGCTTTTCAAAGTGTGTATCTTTCTTGGAAATGTATGAACTACAAGTAGGAATGCTTCTCGCAATGCAAAAGACATCCTGCCACCAGTTTAATCACTAGGCTCAACCATGGAAGTACTCATCGTTGCTAGCAGAGAAATGTTGTCCGAATGTTAAATGTTGGCTACTCGTTCCTGTTTCTGTTTATCTGGGTGGGAAAACTCAAGCCAAACCCAAGCGAATATTGCTAAAGTGTAAGGAACAGTATAAAGAAATTCAGTACCTAAGCAAAATTAACTAGACATATAATCCCATCCTTGATTTCGCTGGTGAAAGGAAAGTGAATAGTGAATGGATCAGTAGCTAAGTCCTTGCATGCATTCTCTAAAATGAACTCGCTCTTGAACACTTTGAAATGTGATATCATTCATTCAAGGAATTAAGTGTTCCATGTCGCGAACACCACACTTGTAGTATTATATTATTACAATTACAAATAAAACTAAATCTCATCACTGTTTTACTCTGGAATATTCACAGTGCATTCCACAGTTAAAGTAAAACGACAATAAAGTAAAACGACAATAGAACTATAATAGTAAAAGTAAAACGACTGATAAGCTCTTTGATGATTAAAAAAAATAAACACACGCATATGAGTAGAATCATATTTTCACATATTTATTGTAGTGTAATTACTCTCTTACCCTGGGAAAAAAAAAAACACAACCAATGTCTGAGGGATGTTTTTTGATTTTCATCTTTTCTTGGATAATATAATTATAGTATAACCCTTGAGGTCAACTTTCTTTTTGCTCAAGGTCAAGGGGCATTTTAGGTTTTTTAATCTTGGTTTTCTGGGAAGTATCCCATATGGTTAGGGGTGTTTTGGTCTTTCTAAAATTCAAAAGAAAAAATAATTAGTGCATGCAGTAGAGCATATGCAAGCAAGTGGGAGTCACCCATACTTTTTGGGTGGCGTGTGCAACATCTCCCTATAGTTGTAGGTAGCCTTTCGCGGTGGCGTCTAAAGCATCGCGCCACCCTCTACACTATGGGTTAATGCGTGTTGGCTTCCATGGAATAGAGGAGTTTTGGCAATAATTTTTCTCCTCTCCCCTGATTTCTCTCTCCTTCATCTCAAAAGGCCCCTTGCAAAGTGATCCTCAATTATTTAATATAACGAACTTGATTTATTTGTTTTTTTAATTTCATCCGTTGACATTTGAATTTCTTGTTTTTTTTTTCTCAAATTTGATTATCATTCTTTGAATTCTTATTTATTTTGTTTTTAATTCTTTTTTTATTGGATTTTATTTTTCAATTTAATCCCTAATTATTTGATTTTAATTCTTTGTTTTTTTTTTTTGTTGAATTCGATCCTTATTCTTATGTTTGCAATTCTTTTTATTTTGAGTTCTCTTCTTGATTAATTGTTTTTTTTTGTACAATTTCATCCTTTATTGTTTAATTTCATTGAATTTTCATATCATATTTGATGATTTGTTTTATCATATTCTTAAAATCCGGTCCTGGAGGCGACCCTCATCATGTCTCGGATGACGAGCTAGGTTGAATAACTGGGGTTACCGGAGTCAATTGCATTTTTTATTGCGTAGGAAGTAAAAATTACATTATTTTGATAAAGCAAAATGAAAAAAAAAAAACAATAGGTGTTAACATGATTTTTCCCTAGCTAATCACTTGATTTTTTATTTAGATAAAAAGTAAAAATGGTATTGTTTAGATAAAAATGATAATGGAGAAAAAATAAATTATGATCCTTTTTTGCTTGGTCTTTCTTTGTTTTGTATTTTTTTTTTCCAGTTTCATCCATTTTCATTTGATATTGTTTTTGTTTTTAATATTTAATATGATACTTATTCTGTGTTGTTTTTTTTTTTAATCATTTTCTTGGCTTTTTTTCTTTCAATTTTGCCCCTCAACATTTTATTTATTTTATTTTATTTTCTAGATTTAGTTATCATTTTTTAATTACTTTTTTAATCCTTTTCTTAATTTGTTTTATCTTTCAATTTTGTCCCTCATTATTTTATTTGATTTGTTTTTTTATCCAATTTTGATTCTTATTATTTTGATTCTTTTTTTTTTATTCTATTTTTTTAATTAAATCCCTCATTATTTTCTTTCATTAGTTTTTATATAAGATTTGATTATTATTGTTTTTATTACTATTTGTTTTCTTTTTAGTTTTTTGTTAGTTAAGAATTTTGTTCAAGATTTTTTTTGGTCTTTTATATGATTATCTTGGTCTCGTGATAAGAGTTGCTGATTTTGAATACTAGCTCGATTTAACTTCATTTTTTTTTAATTTCTTTCTTTGACATTAGACTATTGAGCTTTCTATTTTTTTTCTTTTTCTTCATCTAGGGTTATTTTGGATAGCGAGCTAGTCAAGTTAACCCGGGTTCACTTAAGTTATCATTTTTTGAATATTTTTTTATGTTAGAAAAGAATTGACCCGCTTCGTAGCGTAGCGTGAGAAAATTTTTTTTATTAAGAAAGTAAAAGAGAATGAGATTTCACCTTGTAAAACCAGGTTCATCCTCTCATATTTCACTATTCATATTTGGTATACAAATTCCCTTTATTGGTCCCTTTATTTTTGTATTTCTTTTCGTTTAGTCATCGAGCTTTTTTTCTTTTCAATTGGTCAATGAGCTTTTTGCTTTTCAATTTTGTCCTCTAAAGTTATGCCTTATTTGTGTTTTATTTTTTTTGTTCTCTTTAGGTTGTGTTCTATCTTGCCTGTAAGCTATCAAAATAATTTTTTTTCCATGGTGAAATGGAGTGTTGATGTTGCATTAAAAAGTTTTTAATTATTATGGAAAATCAAATTAAAAACATAAGGATCAAAATTGATATTGACCAAAACTACCAACCTGTTTCCATATGTATTGTTCAAGATGTATAAATCTACACTTTAGTCTCTCAATTTTAAATGTTATGATATTTGGTTCTTTTTTTGGATCTTTTGTTTACATCCCAAACTTTACTTTTCTTATGCTACAACCCCTTGATCTTGAAAAAGAAGATAAAAAGTTTTGAGGAGAGAGAAAACTTTTAGGTGGTCGGATTCTAACCAACAATGACTTTGATTTTATTGTTTATGGATTCATTTTTGAGAGGGGAACTTGATGGCGGTAGTTTTCATTTTTTATGATGCTAAAGAAAGTACATCACAACTTAGAAAGTTTTTTAAATTTAATTTGATTTTTTTTATTTTTGGTTTGATTAAAATATGTTTTGTTGTTAGAAACAAGATTATAGAGGTTAAATGGATTTTTATTCTTATGCTTTTATCTGAAAAAATAGTTGAATTCTAGGTTTTTAGAGTCCAAAATCTTTAACACTGATTTCTTGACCAGGTGCGATATCTCTAGTGACTATCAAACATAGTAGTGGATGACACGTAGTATGCATAAGCGAAATGTCATCCATTTTTCTTTAAGAAAATAATAAGGGTGGACGACGTGTGGTTTTTCTTTTAAGAAAAAAACCAAGAGAGCAAGCTTGGGCTTTTAGGCTCGTGTGTGCCTGCGTTTAAATTTGAGCTAGGTGTGCGAGCCCATTCTTCCAACCCACATGTGTTGGTCCTTCAATTGTTTTTATTTATTTTTTTATATTTTCACACTTTATAATCTTGTTTCTTTTTGAATGAATTTGATTGAATGATGTTTAAATAATAATTCAATTATGCTATTATTTTAAAATGATATTAGCATTTTTTATGGTACTATTAACAATTTTTTTTAAATGATTACATATGAATCTAATATGCATAACTTTCAAAATGCGGATGATTTTTTTTTTGTATTTTTTGTCAATATTTTATATGACTTTACTATATTTTATTATTTTTCTATATTCTTAAAACACATGTGTTAAAATTATTAATTCATTAATTTTTTTTATTAAAACTTGTTTTTTGAGATTATGATATTTTCTTATTTAAAAAACCAAAGTTATGATAAAGAAATTATTACAAACAAGTACGCATTAAAAAAGGAAAGTGGTTTTAATTAAAGGACACCCTTTTTATTACTTATTTCGAATCATTAATTATTGTTTTGAATGTTGGTTTTAATTGCTTTAAATTTTATACAATAAAAAATATACCTAAAAAAGATATGTTTTTTTTTTAAACAAATACATAAATAGAAAACATTTATAATAACAATTACATTTTTTTAAAAAATTTTAAACGATTACCTTTCTTATGAAAATATATTTCTATTTTTATTTTTATATAATTAAATAAAAAAAGCTTAATCTTAATAAATTAAATATCTTCATATACATCTACTTCTCAACTTCTTACTTTAGTTCCTGATTAGCGTTAATAATTCTTTTTAAACTTATTAGTTTATATAATTTTTAATTTATTTTACTTCATATAATTTTTTTTCAATTAAATTTTGTTATAACGCTAAATAATGCATTGATAATTCATTCGTACTCTTCTTTTATGCTAAAAATCAACCTGAAATCTTATGTTTGGTTACTAGACTAGTTAAATCTAGAGTAGATGTGGGTCGCAGAAATCGATTGTCCTTCGCTCTCGAAATTTGGCACTTATGATCTTGTGGGCCTGTGGCCTTGTTTTAAGCACAAGAAGCTCTACTTTTATGAAGTTATTTTTGTAAGCCAAAAAAATTGAACAATTTAATTTAAGTTCCACTCTTTTATCCCATTGGTTCAACTCATGATATTTATATTATAAACAGCACCAAATGATTTTTTCTTCACTTGTGCCGACACTATCATCCCACCACACCCATTATGTATTATTACTGGGTTATTCATGTAATCAGTATGACTTGTATTATTTTTTTTTATATAAAAAAATAATATTTAGACTATAAAAAACCTTTTAATATTATTTTTAAATTTGATATAATAGTTTCAAACTTTATCCAACTATTTTTTTAGCTTGAATTTTAAATTAAATAGTATGAGAGTTACTTTGACATGACCTTATCAATTATGCATGTAAAAAAAATAATAATAAAAAGAACAAAAAAAAAAAAACAAGTAAGGTTAACTCTAGTCAGCTCGTCAAATCAACGACCCAGATTATGAACTTGGTTAAATTAATTTTTTTTATTTTATTATATAATAAAAATTTCAAAAACCTATTTACAATTAATCCAATATTAAAAATAAAATTCAATAAAAATATAATATTAAATAATAAAATAAGCAAGTCACGTGTTCGAGCACTAACTATATATGCTGGAAACAATATTACGTTTTATTCAACATACGACATGTTATTTTATCGAATAAAAAAGATTATTGTTTCTAGCATAACAAGAGCTCAAGCTTGCGCCCTAGTTATTTTACAAACGGGAACTAATTGAGCTATGAGACAAGAAGCTATAAAGTAATGATAAAAATATATTAATCTGGTTCACTGCTCATATAAACAATTAAACAGATCCCACACCATTTAGTTCTTTTGTTAATAAGCTTATACAATATAATGTTTATTTGAAAAAAAAAAAGAGAGTAAATAAGAAGTTGTTTTGTATTTTAGCACATTAACAAAAAATATTAAAACAAATAACATAATTCATAAAATATTTAGATAAATAACATAGTTTGATGAGTTACATTTTTTATTTATAATTCATAAAAAAAGTGATTAAGGTAGATTTTCAGCTTCTCAATTCCCTGCCATGAAAACCAACACAACAATTCTCAATTTAAAAACACAATTTACAATTCATCAAAATTAACATTTCATAATTAAACACAATAAAAATTCATATTATATTTAATTTAGACTAAATTTACAATTTTTATAACCTTAAAGCATATAATTTAGCAACATTTAAAAATCATGCTAGGTTATGGACAAGCCTCGAGAACAAGCCTAGAGCGTTTATGAAAAACTTCTATAGTGTTGAGGGAGTAACTCTTAGAATTCTATTAATTACTTTTTAAGTCCATCGTAAAGAAAGATACATACATAAAAAGAGGAGAGAAAAATAACTCATAAACCATAAAAAATAATAATAGTATTTTCACTTAGAATTTCTTTATCCTGTTTGTATTTTTTTAAAAGTGGGCTAAAAAAATAACTAATATGAGATTATTAGTTATTCCCTAAATATTATAAAATTTCTCAAAACTTATAAATGAGTTTGAAGTGTTAATAGACAAGCCTGAAATATTTATGGATAAGCCTACACCATCCCAACTTATCCAAATCAAGTACAGATCTATAGTTGTAGGGATCAACATTAAAATTACCTTAGTCTATTAACAGATTTGGAATGCTCATGGACAAGTCTAGGTCACTCTTGACGAATCTGTCTCCCTATCCCAAAACCAATTCACAAGCAAACGGCTAAAGATATTATTCTATAGATTTGATTTTTTTTTAAATTTTATATTGAAAGTATATAGTCAATAACGTACGATGGCTGCAGTCTTGTCTTGTCTTGTTTTTTACACTTGCTATCGGGGTGGGGGTGGATTGGATTCTTATTTCCATGATGAACGGCACTGTGTTTTAATTTGTTCTTGATTTAAAGATTGCTTTAAACCTACAAATCATCCATGTTTCGACACAGAACTAATGGTTGCCGACAATTTACTTCGGGAAAAAATCACAATTCTTGCCTAGAAAATAGAAAGGGAGACAACAAGGGGATTATAAAATTTCTCAAAGCTCATGGATAGACCTATAGCGTTTATGGATAAGCCTAAAATGTTTATGGATGAACCTAAACCATCCCAACTTATTCAAATCAAGAATAAATACATAGCGCTCGTATAGGGGTCAACATTAAAATTACCTCAGCTTATAGATAGGTTTGGAATGCTCATGGACAAGTCCACATCGCTCTTGGACGAATCTATCTTCTTAACTATATGTCTCTATACACGATAAACGATTTCATCTTCCACAAAGAGCGTTTTGAGGTGCCTAATATTCCAAATCTTTTAAAGTCCATCGTAATATAAATTGAATGAGTTGTTGACCAGAATATATCTGATCTCATCACTCCTTTACAAATATCAACCCCTACTCTTCAAGCCTTCCGTAGCAAGTAATACATTTAATAAATACAATAAAAAATAATTAGCACTCATGATCTATAGTAACACTATCAATATTTGTTAAATGTGATAACCCAACGCGTTATGGACAAACACTTCTCATATAGTCGTCCAGATCAATTGCGGATGTAGCTCCACAAATATCCAATTTCTCCTGGCATCCCATGTGATGATGGGTGATGGTGGCGGCGGCCAAAAATGTAAGGGAGACCCGCGGGTAGGGAGAGAGAGAGAGAGAGAGACTTGTACATCCCGATAGAGAGAGAGAGAGGAGAGATGGTGTCACGGTGACAGTGTTGGTGTTTAGTGGTGGAGAGGGAGAAGGGTGTGAGTAGTGATAGGTCGTGGGTGGTGGCTGAGGATGAGAAGAAAAGGGAAAATACAGAAAGAAACTGTGTTATTTCCATATACAGATTGTATTATTTTTTCATTTTTTTTTGTTACCGTGCTAAATTAAAAAAAAAGTCCTAATTATTATCCTCAACATCAGCCAACTTTATCATTAACCATCAATTCCAATTATTTTTACGCTGTGAAGACCCAAATTCTAAAAACTTGAGCACTATATGCAATGTCATATGCACTCAGCAGGCTCTAAAAAGCCACATATTCAAAACTATAGGTTATAGCAAGAACCCATACAAGATTGATGGCCAGCTCGATATGTAATGAATGCCACCTTTTCCTACGAATGCAAAGCTACCAAGCTAAATAGGGCCAGCCCTAAATCTGTAATGGAAAAAAACACTCCGAGAATGGCTACTTTCGTTAGGGATTCTGGATGAAGTAGTACAGTTTGTAAGAGCAAGAAATTGCTGTAAGAGTATATACATTATATTTACCACAATTGCAATGTTTCAGTGGCATATGCATTGCTAAGCACTGCCATTATCATTCCAAATCTGAGTGGCTATTTCAACCAGATTGTGGCAATCACCATCTTCGAAAAATAGTTCAAACTTACATTAAAAGGAAAGAATGGGTTCAAGCTGTTCAAGTAAAGTGATGGGAAAGAAAGAACATCAAAATCTTCTCATGATATCACAGCAGCAGAAACTACTTTTTCAAGGAGCGAGTATATGTGTCGGTAACAAGTGAAGACAATGCACAGTTCATTTTCCTCTCAATCAATGAGAAGACGGTGAAAAAAATCTACATACACCAGGACAAACATCTGTCCCAAAAACAAGCTACAAATACCCCACTTGCTCAGTACTCGTAACTTGTGAGTCTCTGAAATTGATCAAATACACTTAGCTTAAGCTATAAAAAAGGCTTGGAGCAATAGTAACAAGAGGCAAGTGAGACCAAATTCTTTTTTCATAAACTGTGAAAGATATAGTGGAAATGGAGGAAGGAGAAGAAGATGTGAAGGTGGGTGCAAATAGGTATGGAGAGGGGCAACCCATAGGAACAGCTGCTCAAACCCAACATGGCAAGGACTACACAGAGCCACCTCCAGCACCACTTTATCAGCCTGGGGAGTGGTCATCATGGTCTTTTTACAGGGCAGGCATTGCAGAATTTGTTGCCACGTTTTTGTTCCTTTACATCACAGTTCTAACTGTCATGGGGGTGGCAAGATCCCGCACCAAGTGTTCCACGGTTGGCATTCAGGGTATTGCTTGGGCTTTTGGTGGGATGATTTTTGTTCTTGTCTACTGTACTGCTGGCATCTCAGGTACTGCTCTTCTAACCATAGTTGTTATCTGACAAGTTATGGATTACGTGATGATGTTTAATCATCAATGTGGTTGGGAATAATAGCTTCACGTTGTTGTTGTGATGCAGGGGGTCACATCAACCCAGCAGTGACTTTCGGGCTACTGTTGGCAAGGAAGCTGACATTGACAAGGGCAGTGTTTTACATGATAATGCAGTGTCTTGGAGCAATATGCGGTGCTGGTGTTGTAAAAGCTTTCCAAAAGAGCCCGTACGAGATACTTGGTGGAGGTGCAAACACTGTCAGTACAGGATACAGCAAGGGCAGTGGACTTGGCGTTGAGATTCTTGGCACCTTTGTACTTGTCTACACCGTCTTCTCTGCCACTGATGCCAAGCGTAGTGCCAGAGACTCCCATGTTCCTGTAAGTAAAAATAAATGTTATTTCTTTTCCTTGATGTCTTTGTATCATTGAAATTGATTTCCAAAATGCTACATTTGGATGGTCAGGTCCTGGCACCACTACCTATTGGATTTGCAGTGTTCTTGGTTCACTTGGCAACCATTCCTATTACAGGCACCGGTATTAACCCAGCCAGAAGTCTTGGTGCAGCCCTCATCTACAACAAGGACAAAGCTTGGGATGATCATGTAAGCCTCTCACACGTTATTTTAGTCCCTACACTTCATCTTGGTAAGGCCTTCGGAAAACATTAGCAGCGTTTGATTCTTTTTTGGTGCAGTGGATATTCTGGGTAGGACCATTCATTGGAGCGGCACTTGCATCCTTGTACCATCAGATAGTGATCAGGGCCATCCCTTTCAAATCCAAATGATGCATGACAGAAAACAAGGTTCTTTAGAGTTCCCGATCAAAGTATATCTGAAATAATCCTCATTATTCTGCTATTAAGGGATCTAGTTATTTATTTTTCGTCCCTCATTTTAGCATGTAGATGGTGAAGAAAGAAATGTTATAGCTTATGGTAGTGGTGGTTCCATTTATGTAAATTACTCACTCACCAGGTTACCAGAATTACACGTTCGAAACTATGGAGTTTGGCTCTCAATTGTGTCTGGGTCTACTTGGAAGTGTCCTATCTACTCTAAATAAATTGTTTCCTGGAATGGGTTTATCTACAGGTGACAGGATCTTATAGTGACTATTGGGAAACATCAGACGGTGTGAGGTGATGCAGAAAAGTGAATATCACAAGCACGCAAGCAGTAAACATGGACTTCAAACTGAAATGATTTGAATGAAATATTAAGTATGATTTCTAAACTTAGACAGGTAGAATGGAAATGGATCCACTCCATCTTCAATAATTGATGTCAAGTTAAACTCTAGAGTATCACTACTAAAAAGAAGAGTAATTAGCATCAGATGTTAGCATCGAAATAATTTAGATATAACAAATATTTTGTTATTGATCAACAATAAAATATCCGTTGTTAATAAACAACGATTATTAGCAATAAAATATTCGTTGTTGATTTACATATTTAGTAATTAAATTAGCAACCAAATTTTAGTAATGAATAATTTATTACTAAACAAATTAGTAACTGATAACTTATTATTAAAAAATTAGCATTTATTATTTGCATATAAAATTATCCGTTGTTAATTTTGTTACCAAAGTTTATCAGCAATAAATTTTGATATTATTTGCAACGGACTAGTTAATCGAAAATAGGCTCTTTCTTCTTTTGGTAGTGGTACCATGGCATGCCAATGAACAAGAGACGAGTATCAAGAAGGTGAATTTCTAAGATCACAGACACAATAACTTCCATTTATCTACAGACAGAAAGATCCTAGCTTAAACCCCCAAAGAATAAGCTTAAACAATTTAATGACATGTGCCAAGTAGGATGGAGAAAAATCGATGTGAAGATGGTTGCATGAATTGCCCACAAGAGATGCAATAATGACACCTGGACTAGACGAACAAAAGGTAAAACAAAAAGAGATAAGGTTAGAACACTGTCATTCCCAGTTGCGTGTTTCAGTTGGGCTTTCATACTAGAGACTGCTGAAGCGACAGATAAACAACATGAGACTCCTTCATTCGCAACTTTCCAGCTCACTTGTCGCTGCACCAATTACAAGCAGTTCATAGACAGCAATCACTCGAGAGTTGAGTATGAAGCATTCATTTCACCAGAAGACTTGAGCTGGCCTCGCCATTGTTGTGCTGCTTCAAAACTCAATTAAAGAAAACGAAAAAAAATTAAACGCTGTCCATAGAATTCAGTTCAGTCAAGTTTTATCTGTGTCTACAATGATCTTACATGCTGAACTTCAATTGAACTTTTTTCTTAAAATAAACAAATAATTACATATCATAGAAAACCGTACAACCATACAAACCATTCGATCATCTTTCGCATTGCTGCCATCACCACCACCCCCTCCCTCACCTTCAAAATTGACAATTTTACTTTTAATTTCAGCACACAAGCATTTATTAATTTTTAACATCTAAAGTAATCAGCAATTTATGGAACACCCATTAACACAAATTCACAATCAAACCTTACTACATAGAAAAGTCCAAACAATAAAAGGACAAAATCATGGACCATGAATATAATATTAGAAACATAAAACCCACAAAAATTGCATCAAAATTAATGATTCATTATCTTTTTTTATTAAAAAATATTTTTGAGATTATGATAATTTCTTTATTTTAAAACATAACTTTTGTAAAAAAAAAATTATTAGAAAAAGTACACATTAATAAGGGAAAAATGGTTTTAATTGGAGGGATACCCTTTTTATACTTATTTCAAATCATTTTTTTTGAATATTGGTTTTAATTTCTTTAAGCTTTTATACAATAAAAAAATATCTAAGAAAAGATGTGTTTTTTTTTTTTAGAAATACATTAATAAAAAAATAATTTATAACAACAATTATATTTTTTTTTGTAAAATGTAAATGATTATGTTTTTTTAATGAAAATATATTTTATTTTCATATAATTAAATAAAAAAACATTTGAAGATAGCTCCACGTTATATATATATATATGGAATCGAGTTTCAAGAATTAGAAGATATCCAATTCTTACTTTTTTTTGCTATATTCAGGGACTAAAATGCACGGGTAAGGGAAGGTTCAACTCTCGTTGTTTTGATCTATCAATTTAATTTTTTTTTTCAATTTGATCCATTCACTTTGCCTTAATTTAAGATTTGACTTGGTAGTTTTTTTTATTGCCTTGATATAGAAATCTTGCAATATCGAGGAAAATTTCTAGTGCTCAATTGAGGCTTAATTAAAAAAAAAAATATTTCTAGCTAATTTAAAACAATTTAGTTTTAAGGAAAAAAATTTAAAAATATAATAAATATGAGGATCAAGGTAAACTAGCATGACAAATTTGCTAGTGTGAATAATGCATGCACTAGCATTTGAGATGCTTCTGCGGTTTTTGAACTGTGTGTAAGACATCATACAACGGTCAAACATCGCCTTTCATGTCTTGTTAGAAGCATCATAGTGTCTTTTTCCTTTTAGGTGGCATATGATGGCAAGTGTGGGACGGTTTATACATTTAGAAATAAAAAGGAAATACAACATGTTAATTCCTTTCCTTCACAAACTTTCTAGCCAAAGGTAAGAAGGCAAAGCCACGGTTCTCAATCTTTCCTAGAAAAGCATCGGTTTCAGCTAGGCTTCGGCGATAGTGAATGATGTCCCCTCCCACATTCCGTGCATTGATTCTAATAATTCGAGCATGTGCAGCAGCTTCATCCATTTGCTCATCTGTCTTGGTCATCTTTTCTATGAGCAACATGTTGGTTCTGTTCAAAGCAGTGTTGTTGGCGTCGATTTGATCCTTGTGTTTTTCCATTACTACTAGCTTTTCGTCTAAATATTTCACCTTTTCATGTTCTTTGTCAGGTTTTATCCTCATAACTTTGATCTCATTCTTATTAATCGCTAACTCTGCTTCAACATCCTCGAAACCTCTTCTTTTACTTTCTTCTTTTGCAATCCCCGTCGAACGGCTTTCCAACTCCATATATTTCCTGTTCAAATCCTCATACTTCCCAATCCTATCCCTTAGTTTGAATTGCACTTGTGCAAATTTTTCTTGGTAATATTCTGCACTTCCTTGGCAATCGTTAAAGTCAGTCTCCATTGCTTCAAGTTCAGAGCAACTTTGCATCCAATCTAAACTCATCCCTCCTAGCTCTTTCTCACTTTATTTCCTAGCAATCTTCTCCTCACCTAGCTTTAACTCAAGCTTTGTTATTCTTGCATCTCTAGACTGTATTTGCTCATCTAGAAATGCTTTTCTTTTATCCCCTTCCAGCATCATTTCTTCCAACATTGCCTTGTCTTTTCCGCTTTTGCTCAACTCTATCCGAAGTTTTTCCACTTATCTTATCAACTCATCTTCATTGTTCACCCTTTTTCTCTTAACAGACTCTTCTACAGCTTGGGGAGATTTGGCTCCTACACAAGGCATGGTTGAAGCAGCTAAGTCTTTCCATTTTGCATATCCTTCGCTTGCACTTGGATCTTTTAAACCTTCTATGCAATTCCCATAGTCCTTGGAACAAACTGCATGCCCATAAGTTGCCTTTCCACTAGGATAGGAGCATAACTCACATAACCTGTAATCCCTAAAAATGGCACCCAACGTCTTTGTCCATAACTCATTAGGACTTTCACTGTCGTTACCCATGGGGCTCTCCACTTATAATCACTATTAGGCAAACCTTTTAATTTGTCAACCCAACCTTGGTTGTCTAGATCTCCCCATTCTTCTTCTTCTTCTACTAACTTCAGGGGTCTTTAGGTGAACCACCAAAAATTATTGAAGACATGCTTTTTTGTTTCGATATGGCTAACTATCCAGATATACAACAATTGTGTACAACATCTCATTGCTCCTTCTCCAGTCCTCTTACAATGGTTAATGTCAAAATGGTTTCGGCTAAAATAGCAGCCACTGGATTGATTTGTGAATTCTCATACTCTATATAAGTAGTAGCGGCCTCCAAACTCACTACACCTGTATGGCTTGGGAACAACACAAGGGCAAATATGCGCAAGACAATCAATCTTTCTTTTTCTAATCCTGACTTCTTTTCCAGTTTAATTTCTAGCATCCTCCATTTCAAACCGGTAGCATTATTTTCCAAAAACTTTTTCAAGTTGGAGATTTTGAGCAGTTTCAACAGTTCGGGGATGATTTTATCATATCTCAAAGGCAAATAAATTCGATACAGATTGTTTGGAAACTCAATCAACATCCCATATTCCTCAACAGTGGGCATAGGTCTATGCTTCCAAAAGAAAAAAACTAGTAGTTGGGATCCCAAAAATGAACTAAAGCTCGCACAGCTGGCTTAAAACTTCTACCCTTGCAATTTCCGCCAAACATCCGTATTTCCTAAAAAATACATCTTTATCTACATTTTAAAAATGAGTCGGTAACTTGTTCACCTCATTCATAATGCAATTCAGGTTCTTGATTGGTGACATCTTCTTAGCATCGCTTCTAAGGCAGTCTCCTTTAGTTAATTGTGACAGTTCAAAATTTTTCCCATACTCTATGATGGAAGATTTAATGATGGTGGCCATTTCGTTCATAAGTCCTGGAATTCAAGATGCCTTGGGGTTAGACTTGTTTTGATGCAAAAGATATTATGGAGCATACAACCTAAGGATAGGTTCTAGTTCCTTTACGTGAGACATAAGGTAGGTTTATGATTAGTACTTAAAAGGGCATGTTTATCAAGGTTTTATATCATCATTTTGCACTTGAAGTATCAATAACTCCTTAACTAAAGCATGTTTTATAATAACAAGTTTGATATTATAAGATACCTTAATTTATGGTAAATGCTCATTTTAAATGCAGGACTATCACATAAATAAAAGGATTGATTGATGAGTTTAAGCATTGAAAGTCAAAGGACAAAGAGATGACCAAACTTAGAAAAGAGATGTCGGTGCAGTCCAAACCGGAACATTGCTCGGTAATTGAATCATATCTGGAGCTCTAGATCTCGGATTTAGGTCCATTTTATATGGATGGAAAGGTAAGACAAAGGCCTACAACTTTCATGAGGAGCCCAAGATTTAAAAAGGTCGTTTCGAAGTCCAAATTGAAGGAACACCGAAGAAGTCCGAAGCTGTCCTGCAGCCCAAACACTATTTAGTGTTCAGCCCATATCTTGAGTTCTAGAAGTCCAAATGACCTCAACTTTTTGGAAAGCTGAGACAATTTCCTAGAACATTCCTGAGGATTCTGGGCAAATTATGATGTTAGCAATGGCGTTTTGTTCAGACAAGAAGATAAGGATTGTCACCAAGTCAAGATGTGGCCACCCACTCATCAATTAGTCAACAAATCAATAGTTTCAAATTTTGGCCTATAAAAGGAGGCACTTACCATGTATTGAGGCATCTGGGTATTCAGATCAAGATCATGCTCTTGCTTTCTCTCTTTGTATTGTTCATGTTTTGCTTTCATTAATATCAAGTTTATGCACTTCATTTCCTTTCCTTTACTTAGTTAACTTCTTTCTCATTTATGTTCTTATCTTGTTCATTTATGTTTCTTTCTTTTATTATGTTTAGCTAAGTTAATTATGTCAAGGTGAAAAGGATACACTAATGGTGTAAGAATAAGTATAATATAAACTTAACATGAACCTTAACATTGGATACTAACATGTTTTATATTTGTTATCTTGTTCACTTTTAATACTTTGCTTGTTAAATGGTTAATCTAGATTTATGTTGTATAACACTTGGTACAACAAATACTTGGCACTTTCATAGCCCATACTGTATGGTATAACCGACACCTGAGCTATGAAAGGAACTTGATTTGTTGTTAACATAAGTTATAATCATGAATGCCTGCCAACATTTACAAGTATTAGCTTTATTCGAATAAGATAACTAATGTAATCATGTTAACAATTTATAATCTGATTGAAACCTCCTTTATGTGTGGTTTCCAATTGAGTAATAAGAGTTTATACTATACTTGTTTGAAGTACCATTAGTGGATCCTCTAACCTTGACATTTGTTTTTATCGTTGTTTAATCCTTACGTTAATCTTTCATCTCAAAGTTCTCATTAATTTCTTCATCTTCTGCTTTTATTATTATTATTATTGTTATTATTATTATTTACATTCTGTTTATATTATATAATATATATCTTTGATCTTTTCATAAACTCAGTATATAGGCTGGAAACCTGTGACCCGATTTTTTAAGATCATTCTCAGGTATAACAACGCCACGTACTGAGTATTATAACTATTACTATTACTATTACTATTACTATTATTGTTATTATTGTTATTGTTGTTGTTATTGTTGTTGTCTTGTTATTTATAATTTATACAATTAACCTCTCTGTGGTTCGACCCCGGTCTTGCCGGGTTATTTATTACTTCGACACTCCTGCACTTGGAAAAAGACATCAAGCTTTTGGTCATGTCAAGTTTTTGGCGCCGTTGCCGGGGAGGTAAATTCTTGTATAAATTATAATATTTATTTTATTTTCTCTTTTCACTTTTTATTTTTTTTCTAACTCTTGTGTCTTCTGTTTTGTTTTGTTTTGTTTCTTTTTCTTCTCTTTTCTTTTCTTCCTTTAATTCTCTTCTTACACGTGCATGAGAGTTTGGTCACGTACATTAAGTGGTCGACTTTGTAGGGTATCCTCATCATTTTCAGAAAATATGGCTGAAGAAGATAATCAATCGCTTCATAATGAGAATAATGAGAATAACCGTATGAGAACACTTAGAGATCACATGAATCCCACAAGAACAAGTGCACCCTCATGCATAGTTTTCCCTCCTGATGCATCTCATTTTAATTTTAAGACAGGCATTATTCAACTTTTACCATCTTTTCATGGCTTAGACTTAGAAAATCCATACTTGCATTTAAGGGAATTTGAGGAGGTCTGTAATACCTATAATGACTCAAATTGTAGCATGAACACCATTCGATTAAAGCTTTTTCCTTTTTCATTAAAAGATAAAGCTAAAACATGGCTACAAAATTTGAGACCAGGATCTATTCGTGCTTGGGATGAAATGCAACAACAATTTTTAAAGAAGTTTTTTCCGTCTCACAGAACAAACTCTTTCAAAAGACAAATCATCACTTTCACTCAAAAGCCAGGAGAAACATTTTACCAATGTTGGGATAGGTATCGAGATTTCCTTAATACTTGCCCTCATCATGGTTTTGAAACATGGAGATTGGTTTCATATTTTTATGAAGGGTTAACACCTAGAGATAGGCAAATGGTTGAATTGATGTGCAATGGAACTTTTGAAGATAAAGACCCTAATGAAGCAATGGAGTACCTAGACTTGCTAGCCGAAAATGCTCAAAATTGGGACACCACAGGTACTTATGAGGCACCAAGTAAAACCCAACCTCATACATCTAGTGGAGGTATGCACAATCTTAGGGAAGATCATGACCTCCAAGCCAAGTTTGCATCTTTAGCTAGAAAAGTCGAAGCACTTGAATTGAAAAAGAGTGGTCAATTAAAATCTGTTCAAGACATTGTGTGTCAAATCTGTGAAACCAAGGAACACTCAACAAATGATTGTCCAACTTTGCCTTCTTTTAGGGAATGCCTCCATGAACAAGCCCATGCTTTAAATAATTTCCAAAGACCCAACCATAACCCATACTCACAAACATATAACCCTGGTTGGAGAAATCACCCAAATTTCAGTTGGAAGAGTGATAGCAACAATGCACAAACTTCACAACCACCATTTCAAGCACACCATAATTTTCAAAATTCTTATGGATATGCACCTCCTTATGCTCCACCTTCTAGAAGAAATTTTGAGGAAACATTGCATGCATTCATTGAAAAGCAGGAGACAATCAACACTCAACTTGCTCAAAGTATGACCGATTTTAAAGATGCTCTTGCAAAATTAACATATGCTCTCAGTTTCCAAGAGAAAGGTAAGTTTCCTTCTCAACCACAACAAAATCCAAAGGGGCAATACAATGCAAATGCAAGTAGTTCTGGAAGCCAACACATGGATCAAGTCAAATCAGTCATCACTCTTCGTAGTGGTAAGGTTATTGAAAAACCTATTCTTGAACCCTGTGAGAAAGATGAAGAGTCTATCTCTGAGGGTAAGGAAGGAGTTGAACCTGAACATTGCAAAGAAAAGGCTGATTCCCCACCAACACTTCCATTTCCTCATGCCATGACCAAACAAAGGAAAGTCAATCACAACTCTGAAATCTTTGAAACTTTCAAACAGGTAAGGATCAATATACCTTTGTTGGATGCTATTAAACAGGTTCCTTCTTATGCTAAATTTTTGAAAGATCTGTGCACTGTGAAGAGAAAACTGAATGTGAAAAAGAAAGCCTTTTTAGCCGAACAAGTAAGTGCCATTCTTCAAAACAATAATGCTTTGAAATATAAAGACTCTGGTTGTCCTACAATTTCTTGCTTTATTGGAGAACATAAAATTGAAAGAGCCTTACTTGATCTTGGAGCTAGTGTGAATTTACTTCCATACTCAGTTTTTCAGAGTCTCAATCTAGGTGAGTTAAAACCAATTTCTGTAACTCTTTTACTTGCCGATAGATCTGTAAAAGTGCCTAGAGGAATAATTGAAGATGTGTTAGTACAAGTCGATAAATTCATTTATCCTGTGGATTTTATTGTCTTGGATACGCAACCTGTTGAAGCATGTAATTCATTTCCTATTATTTTAGGACGTCCGTTTCTTGCAACTTCTAATGCATTGATTAATTGTAGGAATGGACTCATGAAGTTATCTTTTGGAAACATGACATTGGAGATGAATATTTTCAACATTTGCAAGCAGCCTGGAGATGATAATGATTTACAAGAAGTAGATCTTATTGAAGAATTAGTTCATGATCAACTTGAATCTACTTTGAGTAAAATTGAGTTGGATGAATCTGAAGATTTGCAAATGATTTATTCTCAGGAAGAAATCACGGATGAAAAAGGCACAAAAAATATTGATGCCGATCTTTTGTCGAGAGTGACAACATATTTGACATCTGACATCCCACCAATTGATGATTACTTTCCTGACGAATCCTTACTTTCTCTTAGTTCAATGCCTTGGTTTGCTAAAAATATCAATTTTCTTCCTTTAGAAGATTTGCCAGCTCACTAGAGTACTGAAGACAAAGAAAAGTTTTTGAATGAAGTGAAGAACTTTTATTTGGATGACCCTTACTTATTCAAAAATTGTCCTGATCAAATATTTCAAAAATGCATTCCCGACAATGAGGTAAGTAGTGTCATTAAACTTTGTCATTCTGAGGCATGTGAGAGTCATTTCTCATTAAGAAAGACGACTGTAAAAATCTTACAAAATGGATTTTATTGGCCCACCATGTTCAAGGACACACATGCATTCTGCAAAACTTGTGAAAATTGTCAAAAAGTTGATACTGGTAAAAACGTTTTGCTTTATAATTCTCGACTCCAATTATTTCCTGAAAAACTAAGATCAAGATGGAGCGGTCCATTTATCTTGAAACACGTGTATCCTTATAGGGCCATTGATACTGAGAATCCAAAGAATGACAACGTTTTGAAGGTAAATAGACATCGTTTGAAAGCTTACTTTGATGAGTTTCCTAGTGAAAATGCATCCATTGGTTTGAATGATCTTGTAGATAAAGGTTGATTATTTTATTTTTCTCACATTGTTTTGTGTTGGTGCAACTTTTGTTTTGCTAGTCTCTCTCACCCCGGTCAAATGGCGGATAACGGTACTCCGTGACTTAAGTCGGTTCTTTCAGTTTCCCAAATAACTGATATTTGTATATATGTGTACAATTCTTAGCTTTTTCTCCCTTCTTTGAATCTTTTCCCTCATTCTCTTTTGAAAATGAACACTACTCTTGAAAAGTTGAAAAGGTATTTTCCCGCTCTGCCTCCAAATGCGATTATAAAAATTTACCGTGCTAGGTGTGCAAGATTGAGGTTGTTAATGAATCAAGGAATTCCTGAAGATATTCGCTGGCTAATTGAAGCAAAGGTCCGATTATCAGGTGAGTCCTCCAATTCTTTCATTTCACACATGCCTGGAACAGGTACAAGCACTTTTGCAAAGAAACGTCGTGTAAAACGACTGAAAGTCTGTCACAGATGTGCCAGATGGACTTGCAATGCAACATGTCGTTCTTTAGGAATGGTATCTGTAAACCGTGAAGATAAGATACAATTCATTAAGGATGGCCTGAGTAAGGGGTCTTTAGATAATCTTTTGTTGACCCTTGAGACGCATCCTAGTGGAGATGTGCATCGTGTAATTCATGATTTATGGCCACAATTCCATAAAAAACATGATCGACTTAGTCTTGGGAATCTGACTAAAAAAGACCCTGTTTGCCAGTTTTTAAGAAAACTGGAAGGGAAGCCTATCCCCGACCCATAGAGGGCGTTTAAGCCATTCTTGGACGTAAAACCAAGGGAAGATGTAAGCCACAATCACAACTACCTGTACATACATGATTTGTCAAAATAAATAAATAAAGAGAGAGAGTGTGAGACAACAGCTGGCCTACATATAGGTGATATGATTGCATTTTTAATTTTTCATCTATAAATTCTTCTCTTCCTTCCCTTCATTTCTACTCATCCCATACATTCATCAAATATAGAAGTGAGTAGAAATGGCAGGTTCCTCAAGTCATCACATAAAAAATATTTGTGTTTTCGGTGGATCCAGTCCCGGGAAAGAAAAAGAGTTTTTAGAATCAGCAAATCATCTTGGTCGGGTACTAGCTGAAAGAAAGATTCATTTAGTGTATGGGGGAGGTAGCCTTGGGTTAATGGGAGGTGTGTCAATGGCTGCTTTTTTGGGAGGCAGTCAAGTTTTGGGGGTTGTCCCTAAAGCTTTAACAAATGGAGACATCATTGGAAAAACAATTGGAGAGGAACTACAGGTCTCCACAATGTCTGACCGACTGAACACCATGTTTAGCCATGCTGATGCCTTCATTGCCTTACCAGGTGGTCTGGGCACATTGGAAGAGATCTTTCATATTTCATCTTGGGCCCAACTGCACATTCACCATAAACCTATAGGTTTGTTAAATGTTAATGGTTTTTATGATAAGTTGCTGTCTTTCCTTGATCAAGCTGTGGAATAGGAATTTCTAACATCTTCGGCACGACAAATCATAATCTCTGCTGCTACTGCTGAACAATTGATTGACCAACTACAATCTTTCATCCCTGTCATTGATCCCTGCACGAGTCGCCTAGATTGGTCAACTAAGGAAAGCCGTAAAAAGCTTAGATTAGATTTGAGCCTTCATCTGTGAAACCTTGTGTCTTTTGGTTTTATTAATAGCATATTATTTTGTTTTGTTACTTCTTATGTTTGTTTAAGTGTGTTTCAGGTTTGTCGTTGTTCGCTGTTTCAGGTGATGTCTTCTATACTCTATCTTTCTACCTTAGGACATTGAGGACAATGTCTCGTTTTGGTTGGGGGGAGAGGGTAGTAGTTTTAAAAAAATAAATAAATAACCAACTAACTGTTTTTGTTTTTTTAAAAAAACCATTTGGCAAAACTATTATTACTAGGATGGCAGAGTAAAGAGGGATTATTCTTGAGACGCATCTTTGTAAAAATTTTCTAATGGTTATATGCAATATTCATAACAAGACCTATTAGAATACTTCTTGAAATATTCAGGTTTACAAACTCTCGCATTGTTATCACTTGATTCTGCTCCTATACTCATTTAACAAGTATTATTAAACCTTCATTTTCACACACACACTTTAACATATGATTGTGGGTTGCACATTGGATTATTACATTATTTATGTTCTTTTGTTGAAGGTAACAACTAAGGGGAAGAGATAGTATATAATTTGCAAAAAAAAAAAAAAAAATTGATAATATTGATGATAATAAAAACATAGATAAGTTTGGTTTCGTAGCCTCCTTAACCTAAGCAATTAAGTCCGAAGGGGTGTTTTAACACCTAATACCCTAAAGTCAACTGACTTGGGAGTTATTGGCCCAAAGCTTGTTACATGGGTTAAGGAGAAAAGTTTAAGAGAATCAAACATTGCACTATCTAAGTATTAGTATCTGCAACCCGAGTTGTTAAGCTCGTAGGGGTGTCTCAACACCTAATGCCCTAAGACCAACTGGTCTGGGAGTCATTAGCCTAAAACTCGTTACATGGGTTAAAGATACATTGTGTTTTAAGTTGTATGTGTGTATATATATATATATATATATATATATATATATATATATAAAACAAAAAAAAAGAGAAAAAAAGAGAGTAATAATAATAATAATCCCAACCCAAGGAAGTTCACCTTAAACACTTGAGCATAATATTGTTTTCTTCCAACAAAAGCCCCATCATCTATGTTTTCATATATTAAGCACATAAAAAGAAGGTTTATTATTATCTTGTTTAAGAAGTATGAAGCATGAATATAAATTTAATGAGAGTTTGTTTATCTGGATAGATTAATGGAAGTTGAATGATGAATGCCTTGCTTTGTGGAATTTGCAAATTATCTTTCTATTTTAACGCTTTGATTACTAGGGACTAGTAATAAGCTGGTTGGGGGGTGTGATTAGTACTTAAAAGTGCATGTTTATCAAGGTTTTATATCATCATTTTGCACTTGAAGTATCAATAACTCCTTAACTAAAGCATGTTTTATAATAACAAGTTTGATATTATAAGATACCTTAATTTATGGTAAATGCTCATTTTAAATGCAGGACTATCACATAAATAAAAGGATTGATTGATGAGTTTAAGCATTGAAAGTCAAAGGACAAAGAGATGGCCAAACTTAGAAAAGAGATGTCGGTGCAGTCCAAACCGGAACATTGCTCGGTAATTGGATCATATCTGGAGCTCTAGATCTCGGATTTAGGTCCATTTTATATGGATGGAAAGGTAAGACAAAGGCCTACAACTTTCATGAGGAGCCCAAGATTTAAAAAGGTCGTTTCGAAGTCCAAATTGAAGGAACACCGAAGAAGTCCGAAGCTGTCCTGCAGCCCAAACACTATTTAGTGTTCAGCCCATATCTTGAGTTCTAGAAGTCCAAATGACCTCATCTTTTTGGAAAGCTGAGACAATTTCCTAGAACATTCCTGAGGATTCTGGGCAAATTATGATGTTAGCAATGGCGTTTTGTTCAGACAAGAAGATAAGGATTGTCACCAAGTCAAGATGTGGCCACCCACTCATCAATTAGTCAACAAATCAATAGTTTCAAATTTTGGCCTATAAAAGGAGGCACTTACCATGTATTGAGGCATCTGGGTATTCAGATCAAGATCATGCTCTTGCTTTCTCTCTTTGTATTGTTCATGTTTTGCTTTCATTAATATCAAGTTTATGCACTTCATTTCCTTTCCTTTACTTAGTTAACTTCTTTCTCATTTATGTTCTTATCTTGTTCATTTATGTTTCTTTCTTTTATTATGTTTAGCTAAGTTAATTATGTCAAGGTGAAAAGGATACACTAATGGTGTAAGAATAAGTATAATATAAACTTAACATGAACCTTAACATTGGATACTAACATGTTTTATATTTGTTATCTTGTTCACTTTTAATACTTTGCTTGTTAAATGGTTAATCTAGATTTATGTTGTATAACACTTGGTACAACAAATACTTGGCACTTTCATAGCCCATACTGTATGGTATAACCGACACCTGAGCTATGAAAGGAACTTGATTTGTTGTTAACATAAGTTATAATCATGAATGCCTGCCAACATTTACAAGTATTAGCTTTATTCGAATAAGATAACTAATGTAATCATGTTAACAATTTATAATCTGATTGAAACCTCCTTTATGTGTGGTTTCCAATTGAGTAATAAGAGTTTATACTATACTTGTTTGAAGTACCATTAGTGGATCCTCTAACCTTGACATTTGTTTTTATCGTTGTTTAATCCTTACGTTAATCTTTCATCTCAAAGTTCTCATTAATTTCTTCATCTTCTGCTTTTATTATTATTATTATTGTTATTATTATTATTTACATTCTGTTTATATTATATAATATATATCTTTGATCTTTTCATAAACTCAGTATATAGGCTGGAAACCTGTGACCCGATTTTTTAAGATCATTCTCAGGTATAACAACGCCACGTACTGAGTATTATAACTATTACTATTACTATTACTATTACTATTATTGTTATTATTGTTATTGTTGTTGTTATTGTTGTTGTCTTGTTATTTATAATTTATACAATTAACCTCTCTGTGGTTCGACCCCGGTCTTGCCGGGTTATTTATTACTTCGACACTCCTGCACTTGGAAAAAGACATCAAGCTTTTGGTCGTGTCAGTTTACTACTTGGTCTTTAAAAAAATGATCTCTTGTTGTCTCAGTGATCGCCCTTGTAAAGGTAATATGGGGGTTCAACAGATAGTAGGATGACACATGTACCAATAACTATCAGTCTAAACACTCAGCAAAGAGTTGGGGTTTACACAAACTTAAACCTTGACTCAAGTCATAAGGCAAGCTGCTAGTTCCCCACTTAACTTAAAGTTACATATGTGTGCCCTAAAAAAAATAATATTAATAAAGTGATGCACAACTATACCATGTATGACAGAATGTAAAGATGCATGCTAAAGCTTTTAAACAAAGTGTTATTCATATAAGAAAACAAAAACCAATGAGACATAGCATAAACAAACAAATTATCAAGCCTAGTCCTGAGTTCCTAGTGGAGTTGCCATCCTGTTGCACCCTCACAGTGGGAGTGCGGTGTCTCGGCGACACTCGATTGATTTCAGGGTTTTTCTTTGTTTTGTGGATAAAGGAGTTGCCACCTAGTATTATGGTCACTAGGAACCCTAACAAGTCTTTCAGAGATTCTAAGGCAAGGGACTGGTTGCGTAAAGGGAAGGTATTAGCACCCCTAGTACGCTCTACCTAAGGTAAGCTACTTGGTGTTTGGTTGGCCTTATAATTGCTATGGTGTTGGTGTTTTCTAATCCCATCAGTTTTCTAGGATACATTTTGTTATGATGAACAAACTTGAATTGGAAGTCTAAAAACAAAGAAACCTTGGTCAATGTGGATCATACCGTTAGATGTGTCTATAAAGTACCAAGGAGAACCAATGTAGATCTCTTGAAATCTGTGTTTGATTTAGACTAAACTTATTAAGATAGAAATCCAAGGAGATTCCATGTGCTTTAAAAGCTTATTTTTTCATTAGTATTTCAAGAGTTTGTGACTCGTAAATCTCAAGGAGGAGGGACAAAAATTTAGAAATCTAAGAAAATTCAGAGCGCTTTAAGTGTTTCATACTCTCAAGGCTCGTAAACCGTGGAGTAAAAAAAATTAAAATGTCCTTGATTATAATCAAGGGTTCTTTCAAGGATGTGTAATGACTTATTATTCCTAGAAAATTATTTTGGATATTTACCACTTAGGGTTTCTTTATCCAAATATTAACAGTGAATAATAACCAATTATTCCTAATAATTGTGATATTCATCCTGTTTGGATTTCTTTATCCAAACATTAACGGTAAATAATAGATGAATTCCCCACAAAATAAGATTTTTATATTTTTTTGAAATATTAGCCAATACCCTTTTGGAGTTTTACAAACATGTTGTAAAATCTAAAAATACAAGAAAATAATTTTATTGTGTTTAAGAAATCCATGTGAAAACATATTTTTGAAAACTTCCAATATATATATATATATATATATAAAACATTCAAAACATGTTAGGGTATTGAGCGTATGCATGAACATATATATATATATATATATATATATATATATATATATATTTGTCACATTGCGTTGAAAATCGGGTATTCTAAATACAAGATTTATATATTTTACAATATAAAAACACAAAAACCACAAAGCAAACACAAAAAAAAAATAAAAAATATTACTCGTTTTTTTAGGGGTTGGGTCCAGCTCGGCCTATGTGGCTGGGCTAAACCCAGTATGCCTAGCGGGGTCGCTGACCCAAAGCAGTGACCCGGCTGGGCACAAAGGCATGCGTGACTTTCCTCACGCATGCTTTGTCTGGTTATTGTTCAAGAGAATTAAATTTCACTTGAACAGTAACAATGCAACCAAGAATGCATGCAAAGCTAGTAAGAAAAGAGAGACAGCTTACCTGGTTTGCTGGTGAACCCAGTTTCTCCAATCCTCCGCTATCTACGCTCGTCTACTGTTCTCTTGTGTCTTTATTCTTTTCAGTTTGTTTTGCTTTCGTTTCTCTTCTCTCCCTCTCCTCCGTTCCATTTTCCTTTCTCATAGTAATGAAAGGATGAAGGAAAGAAACTCCCTTTGTTCTCCCCTGTTATCTGCGCCGATCACTCCCCTCGCTGTCTCCTTTTTTTTTTTTTCGTTTCCCTGCCCTCTTTCTTTCTCCTTGTTTTTTTTGCCTTTTGCTTTTTTCTCTCATCTCTGTTCCTATGAACACTTTCATAGTCGAAAGGATGAACCCTTGTTCTTTGTGTTTTTTTTTCTTCTCTCTTTTTCTTTTCGTTTTTTCTGCTCGTATTCTGCCTCTTTCTTGTTCTTTCTTTCCTCTTGTTTGCGTTTCTTTTCCCCTGCTCTTCCTCTTTTTTTTTTTCTCCTCTTGCTAGGTCATTAGAGGGGCTTATATATAGTATATATGCAACTCCAATTACGAAACAAAATCTAGGGACACAATCATAGGTGGCTTGCAATCGAATAAAGCAAATTAGAAAGCCAAATATTCTGATTGATTATGTGATCTTGGTAATTATTCTCCACGTGTAGAATCCCAACCATTAAATGATGGTGCAACTCTCCTCTGTGTTTTTCCACAGCTGGCCTAGGAAGCTGTTGCCTTTGGACCAAAGATGAGAAAAACTGGCGGGGCTTGTATTGCCGGGTTCGTTGCGTGCAGAACATTGGTTTGTTCTGCGTGCAACGTAATTAATTTCGGGTTCCTTCTAATTTCAATCTTCAGTTAAAATCCCTAATTTAAACACTTTTCAATTCAGTCCCTGAAAAAAAGAGAGTCTAAATCGGCCTGTAATCCCTCAAATCAGGCCTGCGAGCTAGAACCCTTTCTCGTGGCAGGATTCCCTACTTTCTCACTAGATATTCAAATGGGAATATCTTGAGCTTTTGATATTGAAATCAAGCGATTCAAAAATTTAAATTCATCTATACTTGTAGAGTTACAATTTTGATGAAGGAGTCAAAGTGAGATAAAATCGTTTTAGTGAACAAAATCTGGCAGTAATCTAGTTGGTCAAAAAGGATCTCCGGGTCTAATTCAGAAACTGACAATGCCGAGAATCCTGATATGACTGAGAGTGTCGCACCCGACATCGCGACGACCTTAGAAATTTAGTATTTGGTAAAGAATGGATTTCTAGCATCCTGTTCTTTAATAGGGAATGGTCTTGTTTAAGGAGTCGCCACCTAGTATTATGGTCACTAGGAACCCTAACTGGTCAACAGAGATTCTATGGTTCGGAACTGGTTATGTAAAATATTATCACCCCTTGAACATCCTGCCTGAGGCACACTGCATTACTGGTTTTGTCTTAATTGCTAAATGTTTATTAGTTTATGCTATGATAATTTGCTTATAACATTCTTGACTCTAGCACCAGTGAATATTCAACTACGGATAATTCCAACTCTGGTGTTGGTAAATATTAAGTAGTTATAAAATAAATTTAGATTAATATTTTTATTCTGACTCTAACACTAGTGAATAAACAAATAAAATACATTTATTTTCATGCATGCACATATTTTTTTTAATTTTTCTAGCTAAATAAAATAAAATACAATAAAAAATAATATAAATTTAAACCGATATTTTTATTTCTGATTTTGACGTCAATGAATAAACTAATAAATTTATATTATTTTTATTCATGTATATATATTTTTTTATATTTTTATTTTTATTTTGGACTAGGTCTAGTTTAATCCATGTAGACTGGGTTGGACGTTCAGCTACAGAAATAAAAAAGAATTGAATTATAATTCACTGCTACTGTAGCTGTGAATTATAATGCAAAGCAGAGAAGAAAATACATACCTGGTTCTGGTGCTGCCGGAGGCGAAGATGAAGATTGGTCAGTGTTACTCCTCTCTGTTCTTGCATCTTGTGTTCCTGTCTCTCTGTGTTTACTCCCTTGTTCTCCTTCGCATCCGTCTGTTCGAGGGGGAAGGAGGTGGTGCCACCGGAGACAAGGCTAGCACTGGTCTGAACGACGACGACGATATATGAAGGTGTGGTGGCTGGCCAAAACTTCCCCTCCCCCCCCCTCTGTTTCGTTCTTCCCTGTTTCGTCTCTATTTTATCTTTGTCCCCTGTGTTTCTTTGTTTCGGTTCCTGGTCTTCTCTTGGTCTCCCCTGTTTGTCTCGTTTTGCTCCGTCTTCCCTCTTGTTTCGTTTGCTTCTCTCTTTCCCCTGTTTTTCTTTTGACCCCCCTTTGTTCTCTCTTGTTTCAGTCTACTGTGTTATTCGTCTTCCACTCGTTCTCTGTTTCCAGTGTTCTTTCTTAGTCAAGTCGATGGGGGTTCTTCTCCTATCTGGGTTCCTGGAGGCTGAAGAGTTGCTGAAGATGGTGAAGAGATGGTTGAAACTGATTCCGTGTCTCCCCCTCTCCCCGGTTTTGTCTCCTCTATTTTCTTCTCTTTTTCCCTCCCCCTTGTCTGTTCTTTTTCTCTGGCTTTTATAAAGCCAGAGAACGTGGTGATCATTTTTGGGAATGAGCCCACGTTCGTCCATGCATGCTTCAGCAAAGAAAAGAAATGAAAACTGAGGAGGTCGACTGCATCGTGTCCCATGATCTGCAGTTGCAGACTTCCTGCTGAAATGGTCTTGGGCGACGAAGAAGGTGGAGCATCGTGGATTCAGAAACGACACCGTTCATATCTGGAAATGGCTATTTTCAACTTGACCTCTGAACTTCTGACATTTAACAATTGGGTCCCTGATTTCATTAATTAAACAATTTCAAGTTCAATTAAGTCCCTAAACTTCCAATTTATGTTGTCTTGTACCAAATTTCAATTTATTCCTCTTTTTTTAAATTATTTCACATATTATTTTTTATAAAATAGAAGAAGTCAAAAATTGGGTTATGACAGAGAGTATGATCTCAGAACAAATTAAAAAATTTGTGATGGAAATAGAGTTTTTTAGTGCAAAACTTGAGTGAGGATCCTTTTTGCAATAGGATTTTCTGCCTTCATGTTAGATATTCAAACAAGAATATCTTGAGCTTCTGATATCGAAATCGAGCAATTCAAAAGCCCAAACTTATCTACACGTCTAGGACTACAACTTTGATGAAGGAGTTGAAGTGAGATAAAATTGTTTTAGAGAACAGAATCTGGCAGTAATCTAGCTAGTCAAAAAGATTCTTGATCTGACAATTCTGAGCATCCAAATCTAACTGAGCATCTGCCTTAAGAACAATGATCCCTAGGATCTAATAAAGGTGTAGGTTAATTTTTCAACATGTCATGAGTGACAGAATATAACTAGGATGATCATATATTGTACGAAACCAAGTCAGAATCAGAGTCTAAGTTGGAACAAAAAAGTGTGACAGCAGCAGAATCATTTTTTTTAGTGAAAATTGTAAATGATTTATCCAACCTTAAAGACCAAATAAAAAAGGAACAAATTTAGTATTATGAAGACTCTTGATCGACTTAAGAAAACCTGATGATTTTGGTAGTAAAGGAGAAGGATAAAAAGAGTATAAAACAGTTTAAACAAGGTTTCAAAAAAAAAAAAAATATTTTTTTTTTTGCTTTTATCAATTTTCTAGCAAATATGAGTTAAACTCTTGCATTTAATTTAAAAAAGGTATACACCATCTCCAACATATGAAATCCAAAATTAAGTAATAATAACTGATAAATATTATTTTGACGAATATATTTTGTTAGTGAATTAATCGATTTTATAGATGGAATAGTAATTTCATGCCGACAAAAAATTTTTGTTAGTAAAACTATTATGTACTGTAGTGTATGACTTTATACAAATGAAACAAAATTGTGGCATATGCAGTGCTAAGCACAATCATTATCGTGCCAAATCTGAGCGGCTATTTTCAACCAAATTGTTGCAATCACTATCTTGTAAAAATGGTTCAAACTTTCATTAAAAGGCAATAATGATTTCAAAGAATAGTCCAAGTAAAGTGAAAGCTACACATGGGAAAGAAATGACATCAAAATCTTTTCATGACATGACAGCGAATTGAAGACAATGCACAGTTCATTTTCCTCTCAATCAATGAGAAGACAATGAAAGAAACTCACCTACACGAGGACAAACAATATGCGTCCCCAACTCAAGCTACAAATAACCGCGCCACCACACAATGATGCTTATATAGCATAAATAGGAGGCCCAAACTGAGAAGTGGATCGGTCGGATGTGAGGACAATGAAATAAATTCACCTACACGAGGACAAACAATATGCGTCCCAAACTCAAGCTACAAATACCCCACATGCTCACTACTCGTAACTGGCAAGCCTCTCAATTGATCAAATACACTTAACTTCAGTAATAAAAAAGGCTGAAAGAAATAGTAATAAGAGGCAAGTGAGACCAAATTCTTTTTTCATAAATCGTGAAAGATATAGTGGACATGGAGGGGAGAGAAAAAGATGCGAGGGTGGGTGCAAATAGGTATATAGAGAGGCAACCACTAGGAACAGCTGCTCAAAACCAAGATGTCGAGGACTGTACAGAGCCACCTCCAGCACCACTTCTTGAGCCTGGGGAATTGTCATCAGGGTGGGGGCGGAAAAATCTTGCACCAAGTGTTCCAGGGTTGGAATTCAGGGCATTGCTTGTCTATTGCACTGCTGGCATTTCAGGTACTGCTCTTCTAACCAAACTTGTCATCTGATAAGTTATATTTAATCATCAATGTCGTTGGGAATAATAACTTCATATGTTAGGGGAAAAAACACTCCGAGAATGGCTACTTTCGTTAGGGATTCTGTAAGAGCAAGGAATTGCTGTAAAAGTATACACATTATATGTACTACAATTTCTATTCTCTAATAAAGAGTTACGTTTCCCTCACACAATGAGAAATGTTTCAGTGGCATATGCATTACTAAGCACTGCCATTATCATTCCAAATCTGAGTGGCTATTTTTCAACCAGATTGTGGCAATCACCATCTTGGAAAAATAGTTCAAACTTAAATTAAAAGGAAAGAATGGGTTCAAGTTGTTCAAGTAAAGTGATGGGAAAGAAATAACATCAAAATCTTCTCATGATATCACAGCAGCAGAAACTACTTTTTCAAGGAGCGAGTATATGTGTCGGTAACAAGTGAAGACAATCCACGGTTCATTTTCCTCTCAATCAATGAGAAGACCGTGAAATAAATCTAACCACACCAGGACAAACATCTGTCCCAAAAACAATAGATTTGGTATGTAATTTATTGTTTTCATTCAATTTTTGAATGGTTTTTATGGTAAGTATGCTTTTTTTTTTTGAATTTGTAATATGTAATTATTAATTTGAATAAAAAAATAAAATTAATGAATTAAGTTGATTTAACCTCAAAGAATAAGACAAATAAAATTCACTAAACCTTTTAACGATAGCTTGATTAGTTTTTTTTTCTTAAAGCTTTTATCACTGAATATAAAAATTGTTTTTCAATCTTTAATTTGATTGATGTTAAGGAATTAATTAGAGGCTTTCACTAATTAATTTAATATTTCTCGATCTTCCTTGCTTAAAGAAATTTAAGTATTTTCTTGAATTAAAAGAATACTTATTTTGCTACGATGATCAACCTAATTAGTTGAATAAACAATCCTTTTGAATCGACCATATAAACACTAAATTATCTTTTATATTTTATTTTCAAAAGTTTAATTGTCTTTAGTTTCCTTATTTAATCTCCAATCTTTATTTCAGTTTCTTGTAAGAAGAATTAGGATAGTTTTCCTTAGGTTTGACTTGGTTTTCACTATTTTCCTATAAAAAATCAAGTCTTTAAAAAGATAGAAAAGTCATAATTAATTTTAGTGGTTTCAAAAACGACCAAATTAGTTTAAATTTATTATGTTTGGGCCTTGAAAGAAAAGTCAACTATTATAAGAGGTATTTAATCAATGAATATACCTTTCATACTCAATGAGTTTGTGTTATATGATCAACTTCTAAAGAGTTTGAAGTTGATTATTATAGGAAGTTAAAAGAGGTGACTGAATTGCAATATAATTCTGAGTAATATATATAGGAGCTCTACTAGTTCTTCTAGCAACACTTTTGAGGACCATGAGTTGCTAGGTGTCAATTATGATCAGACACTTAAGGCATATGCACCCTTTCTCGATGCATGCTTGTCAAGTGCGATACCGCCTCGCAGAAAGAGTATGCCTTATAAGCAGGATGTATACAATGGGAAATAAATTACTCATTGGAAGCCCGACCACAACATAAAAGTTTTTTTTTTTGCATGATTAAAAAATAAACAACAATGGATAATTTTTGAATAATTAATTTTAATAATCGAATGAAATTTCAAGTTTATAAATATGAAGGCTTCTCGCATAATAACATCAATGATGAAATCATCAATGAAAGTGTCTTTGTTTTGGTGGAATTAGGTTTTCAAAAATCTTAAATGGAAGTCTATGATTAATGCTTGATTTAGAAAATTCAAGGTTAGTATATATATTAACAATTTTTATTTTTATTTTAATTTGATAAGTTTTTTAATATTAATGAACTAACTATTTTATAAAATTGACGTGTAAGGAAAACTTTTACTAGGAGGAGGTAGAAACTGTTATTACTAGGAGGGAATGAGAGAATCACAACGTCATTAGATAAGATTGAATTCAAAATGTTATATATTTTTTTTAAATGTTCAAATTTTATTTTTCATTATCTTAACCAATAATTTACTACAACCATATAGGTTGCATGATTTCTAATATGAGGTGAAAAAAATAAAATCAAAGAAATATTTAAATGAAAAAGATCTTCCAGGCTGGGAAGACGTTGTTGTGCGGAGAGATTTTAGACCTTAGCATGTCTCGGAGGCTATCTAGGATGCTTATATCTAGTACATTATTTTTTAGCATTTCTTGTGGTGATTTTAATATGATGCAAAAAATCAAAACAAGGAGATTTATGGTTTAATAACCATGCACACCAGCAGATCCATTCTATTTATTTTGTATATGAAGCGGATTGTAAGATTATGTTTTATTACTTTTTTTAAAAAATTGTTGTATTATATAAAAATCTTTAACTAATAATAGCTTTCTTTTGCAGGCAACTTCTCTTAGACATGATCCAAGATCGATTGAGCTTTTTGTTGAAACTCACATGCGAAATGAGAACCGTTAGAAAGCGGTGTAGTGACTCGTTGATAACCAAGCTCATAAGTTCATGGTAAGTTAGATTTCAACAATTTTTTTCTTAAGTTATTATTATGTTTTTAAAAAATTACTGATTGTTTTTTCTTGGGAAATATTAACACCTAATTACAAGAGATACAAAGATGATCCTTCAATCCATTTAAAACTCGATCTAGATTTGTGGTTGGAGGCTAGTTTATTTGGTAAACTCAATATAAATTAGGTTATGGTACCTCAAAACTACAAGTGATGATATGTAGATGAGCCATAATGTAATGACCATTGGTTCCTCGCAATCGGGTTTGAGCTCCCAATATCTGACTGTCCAAGTGATTGTACGACCCTGCTTAGTGTTTAGACGACCCACCTTAGATCCGAGACTACTTAACTTAGGTGATTTTACAAGGAGCTATTGTCAAACGTCGGTGGTACATGTGGTCTACCTCGTTGTCCACCTGTTATTGATGAAAATCAGCCTCCTCCTCCTCCTCCTTCTCATTTAGCTTCGGTCCTCCAAAAAAATTGTATTTAATAATATTTTTAAAATTTATAATAAAAAAGTGGTTTTTAATTTTAGTTTTATTTATTTTAATTGTTTTATGTTTTTTTTATTTCATTTGTTAAAAAATATTGATGGAATTACAAACAAAATAATAATCACAAATGAAATTATTGACGAAAGAAGTCCCTTAAAAAGTTTTTGAAAGTGTGAAAACAATTATATAACTTTGCCACTGATAATTACAGACAAAATCACCAATAGACTAAATCCTTCAAAAAGTTCTAGAGAGTAGATACCGGACTTTGCCACTAACAATTATAAATGGAATCACTGACGAACTAAGTCTCTTTGAATGTTTAAGAGAGTTGAAAAAAAAATATTGGACTTGCCACTAATAGTATATGAATCTCAATAGGTTAATTATGTTGGTAATATGAATTCAATCACTAATGGAAATACAAATGATTTTTTCTATTGGTGATATGCTATAATCATTAATGAAATTACTGATGGAATGGTGTCGATAATTTTTTTTTGTTTGGCGTGATTTTTCTGTCTGCAAATCCATCGGTGATTATATTATTGAAGGAATGACCAACAAAATAGAAATCACCAACAATATGTTTTTCGATGACCAGTGCCCATCGATGATTTTGTCGGTAAATGTTTTTTTTCGACATAATCAATGTTTAAATATCGATAAAATATGCCAACAATTTTATGAAATATTCTAGTTGTAGATGCCTTTATATCTACAGGCACTAACATTGTTTTTAGTATGCCAATAAATTTTATAATGATGAAGCAATAATTAAAAATATTTAATTATAGCTTCGTCATTATAAAAGAAAATGAACACAAGGAACTTAAACTTCAGAACATTATTTTTATGTTAGTGATGAAGATATTTTATTTATACTTGTTTTATATTAAGAAATTTACTTTCTTAGTATATTTGACATTTTCTTAATATGTGTGTGTGTGTGTGTGTGTGTATTATATGCACAATATAAGACCCCGAAATGGCACACTAAAATGCTTCGGATCTAAAATGTATCGTTCCAAAAAAAAAGAAAAAAATGTCAATTAAAATAAAATTGACAACCTTTATACCTCGACCTATATCTTTCATTTGCAGCATTTCCAGCTCACTTGTTGTTGCACCAATTACAAGCAGTTCATAGACATCAATCACTCAAGAGTTGAGTATGAAACATTCATTGAAAACTTACACTGGTCTTCTCGAAAATGATTTTTTTTTCAATGTTCACGTATACTTCAGTTCAATCAAGTTTTATCTGAATTCTTGTGTTTACTGTCATAACTCAATTCTGTGTTATTCCCAAAAAATCAATTTCTTTTTCAAAATAAAAATAAAATAATAATAATAAAGGCTGGCAATGTGGAGAAAGTAAATCAGGGAATCAAGCTGCAATTTTGGAGGAAATTCAAAGCCTAACTGTACCCTATTATGCCAAAAAATAGAGAAAAAAATGCAAATTCAAGGTCAAATTAAATAATTATTGGATGAATTTGCATAAAAATTAAGTCCAAGGACATAATTAAATTTTTAATAGGCTAATTTGATTTAATCATGGGCCAAATTGAATTTTAATTATGTTAAGAATTAATTTAGGTCCAATGGAAGGATTTAATTAAGTGCAAGAACTTAGTTATACTTTAAATGGGTCAAATTAATTTTATTTGAGGCTTAATTGGTGAAAAATTAAGTTTGGGAGCCTAATTTAGGCTTAATTGAGAAGATTAAAATTTTAAGAGATCAAATTTAATTTTTACCAAGTTAATTGATTGAAATTAGGGGCCAAATTGCAAGAAAATTAAAGTTTTGGTGTCAATTAGGGGCTAAATTAAAGCAATTCACAACCAAGGACCAATCTGCAAAAGGTATCAAACTATAGGGGTTTAGTTGACAAAAAACCGGGGGTGAAATTGAAAGTTTAATGGTCAATTAGGTGCATTTAATGACCTAACGTCCATCAAATTTGATGAAATTTGCACGAAATAAATCATAAGACACACCTCTAAGTCTTGGTATGGTCATCACCAGCTCACTGGCAAAGAAACGGACATGGCACCACCTAAAAGAGGCCAACTCAGGCAGCCTGCAGCTGCAGATTTGACAGTTGCACCATATCTACTTTGAATCAACGATTGAGATCCTTCTCAACTGAATCAATGGCTAAATTTTTTTCTAGTGTAGACAAGATTGCCCTCTTCCACCACTTATAAATAGAGGTGGATTTCATAGCCGGAGGGAGGAGAAAATCAAGTCCAAAGTTGACAAAAAATAGTCACACCCCTCTGTTTTTCTCGTTTTCTTTTCTGCAATGAGTTCTCTCTTTTCCCTTTCTCTCCACCATGGCCTTTGGCCATCACCACCACCATCACCGGTATGGAAACCATCATTTCCACCATGAGCCGCTGCCCAAACACCTTCTTTCAGTAACAACAGTCGCAACTTTCTTTTTTCTCCTTCCTCTTCCTTCAGCAGATTTCTTCCTTTTCTAGCTACAGCCATCGCAGTCAACTCAAGCCACCATTTCTTCCACCAGAACCTCCACCCACTTCACGCCAGGCCAGTGACAGCAGCTCCTGCCCCTCCGTAAGGTTACCTTCTATTCTTCTCCGCCATCTGTAACTACTAAGTTGCATACAGAACATGAACTATTGTTCACATTTTGTATATAATTCACTCTTCTGGTGGGCCGGACCTGATTTGACCCAGCCTATATGGTTGGGCCGGATAAGCCCACCTATAAAAGGATAAAGGATCTGTTGGGCCGAGATCAGCCCAACCCCACCCAACCTTTCTTGGGCTGCGTCTGGCCCAGTCAGGTGGGTTGGCCTAGCCCATGTATATTTAGTATATATATTTATTTATTTTAATAATATATATTATAATATTAAAAAAAATCAAAAATAAAAAAATGCAAAAATCATTTCAAAAAAAAATTATGATTTTCTCAAATATTTTTCTACCAATTTTGCATAATATTGGGTTATATATTTACACTGTAAAATATAAATCTGGTATTAAAATACCCGATTTTCTTTGAAATATTTCAAAAAAAATTCAAAACATTTTTAAAAAAATCTCAAAAACTTTTAAACCAATTTTCCTTTTCAAAAAAAAAAAAAAAATAGTTTTCATGCATACGATGTAAAAATTTTCCAAGTATATTTTCTTTAAAAGATTGCATCTTTCTCATGTTTTGAAAATCCAAAAAATGGATATCAGAACCAATTTATGATCATCCATTAAGGTTTTGCTAAAATATCAAAAACCTTTTTTCATTTTTTTTAGGGTCCAAATGTAAACTTTAATATTCGTGGGGTGCAAAATTACATGATAAAGTACAGTCTCAGGTATTAAAGATACAAGGAGTAAATAAATGCAATGCTAAAATTCAGACTTTAAAATGGTTAGGATTTAACCCAATAAGATAGAGACTTTCTCATGAAGAGAGATCTGCATTGAATCTTAGAAAAAACCAACAAATAGAAGCTTGACTTAGAAAAAAAAACAATCAAACAATAATGCAGCTTACCTTAGATAGGGTACATTGGAGGTGATGCATCTTCCCTTTGCACAACCAGTCCTTTACCCAAACTCTCACAGACCATATGTTCTTAGTGACCATAATAGTAGGTGGTGACTCCTAAACATTACTTATAATTTTATGATTAAATTCAAAAACCTTTCTTAACATACAACACCTCACACATGAAGCATGACAAGAGCCTCCGCCGTCGCCAGGAGACTTCATGTCAGCGCGCACCCGATGACATTTACAATAATCTTACATACTGAACTTTTTATTTAAACAAAAAACAAATAACCATACACTGAACTTTTTATTTAAACAAAAAACAAAAAACAAATAACCATACACACCATTCAATCATCTTTCACATTGATGCAATCACCACCACCCCTCACCTTCAAAATTGACAATTTTACTTTTATTTTCAGCATCCAAATAATTATCAATTTTTAACATCAAAAGTAATCATCAATTTATGGAACACCCATTTAACACAAATTCAAAATCAAACTTTACTACTTAGAAAGGTCCAAACAATAAAAATGACAAAATCATAAACCATAAATATAACATTAGAAACATCAAACCTAACAAAAACTCTAAGAAGTCCATAATAGAGCATACAACCAATGATTTCTCTATCAATGAGATCGAGATTAACTAAATCTCTAAGACACGTAGAGAAATCATTGTACACCCTAACTTAGTTTACTATTCATTGCTACAATGAAATTACTTTTTTATAACTGGAAGAAAAAATAAGATGCATTGGTGTTGGGGATAATCTGTTCTTTTTACATGACTCATTGTCATTAAAGAATTATCCAAGGGTATATATGTCTTTTCTAAATTTTTGAAACGGTAAAATAACTAAATTATTGCTATGTCGACAAAATTTAAAGTTGTTTACCAATGGTGTTTCTATCTTTTTGCTTTTTAAACATTCGTGTTGTCCACACTCCAACGCCTTTTGAACGATACGTGTCGTGCCTTCTAGTGACCTAACTTGCCTTGTTTCCATATTGTTGGAAGTATTGTCGCATCCTCTTCCTATTAGTGTGGCATGTGTCGGCGGTGATGAAGCGGTTTGTCGCTGATGAACTTTTCTTTTCTCTCTCCTTCCTAAAAAATCGGAGGTTGACTCTCATTGTTTTTATTATTTAGATTTTGTCCTTATTCTTATGTTTTCTAATTCTTTTCTCTGGCCCTTCTGTAAAAGTTTTATAGGTTTTCAATTTCATTATACAATCCAAGTTTTTGGTGTATTATATTTTTTTTTTAATTTGGTTTTTATTCTTTTGATTCCTTTTCTTTTGTTAACTTTTTTTTTCAATTTAACCCTTCAATTGAAATTTTTTTGTTGCGTTCTAATTTATTTTTTATTTCAATTTTCACCCCTATTCTTTTAATGGCTGTTTTTTTTTTCACATCCTTTGGTGTAATTGAATTTTTTTTTACATGATTTCATCATTCTACATTTGATTTACTAGAGGTTAAGCTTCATGATTTTTTCAAGTATGTTACTTCCAATTTAATGACCCAATTCACATGTTTGAAAAGTCAATACAAGTTTATATTTTTTTTTTTGCTTATTTTCTTTACCGATTTCATTGTTTGAAAATAGTTTTTTGAAAAAACAATATTAGTTTTGTGATTTTCTTCAATTTCTCTTCTATTAAGTTATTCTAAATTGATGATCTGGGCGACGAGTTTTTCTGGTTAACCTGAGTTGGCTTGCCCCTTATCACCTAGGTTATATATCTATCATGCTACCTCGAGCCTATTGTTTTTGTACCTTTTTTATCCACTTTCATACTTTTAAAGGTTTTTTTTTTTTTTTTTAAGTTATCATGATCTTTTTTTGTTTAAAATGTTTTTGATTGCTTACTATCATTGCTTATTTTTTTCGTCTAATTAAAATAAGACCAACTTATTAAACTCGATCAAGGCTATAACCTATATTATTTTTTTCATAATTCTTTGAAACATGCTTGCCGAACCTATACTATCTTTGCTTTTTTCTTATTTTTTATTTTGATCATGATCATGATTTTATTTGATACATTCTTTTAATATTTTTTTAACTAATTTTTTATTTATATTTCAATTAATACCTCTCCTCTATGATTTTTCTATTTCAGTTTGGTTATGTATTGTTTTTATTTTTTGATATTTTGGTTAGGTAGCTTTTTCCCTTTTCTGGCTTCGTAAAACTTTTTGCTTCTTAAAAAAAAAAAAAAAAACCTAGCGAAATTGTTTGCCGGCTGAGATTGGTGGTTTATTATCCATAACACGTATTTGTGATGAAATTTATCTCCTTTTTCACAGTTTGGTACATTTGAACTCATCTACAACTCGCAACATAACATTGATGATCACTGGGCAGGACTCCTTAGGAAAGGAGCAAGTACGCATAATCTAGGGCTACACATGTCGTGTTTAGTGCATTTACCTAATCAATGTACGTGTTGGGTAACAGGAGAAGCAAACCGGCTAATTAGTTGAGAATATCATGAGAGAAAGGCAAGTGCCTTCGACAAATCTTAGGCATTCATATTTAGAATGTGACCTTCATAGCTAACCAAACTTGAACTTAACAATCTTGTGTAAATTATTAATATGAATTACGTGACAAATTCTTCTACTTACAGGACGCCATTTATAGTTATGTACACCATCCAAATGATATTATCGTGCTAGCTCCTGTAGGCTGTAGCTCGACCCAACACGAGTCATGCCGTGGAGTCTTTCATAGACTTTCTTTTTGTCGTATAGTTAGTAGTCTCTCTTTTTCTTCAAGCAATTCCCATATTCTTTATAATCTGGTGGCTGAACTTGACTTCTGTCCACGATCTCTCGGAAGCGTTTTTCTTTATTTGCAAGAATTAGACTTGAAAGGTCCCGACTCTTCTTATTATAGATAAAAACAGATATTGAAGCCTCCAAATCAATTTTTTATTCCCAAGGACAAAGAAGCCAATAACATTAGAGGTGAGAAAAAAAATTAAAAAACTGAGTAAACTTAAAAAACATTAATAAGAAAAAACCAAATTATAAAAAAAATCTATTAAATTAATTAAAAAATTTTAAAAAATCACCAACTCGGTTTGGTTGCAGTTTTATAAGGATAAAACCGATAAACTCTAACCAAACCGAACCGGTTTAATTTTTTTTAAAATTAATATGTATAAAAAAAAGCTTTCTAATAAAGTATTGTTTCTTTTCTAATCTAAGAACCCTAGCAGGTAGTAGCCGCCCATTTCAGTCCGGCAGACTACAAACAATTCTTCTTCTTCATTCTTCATTCTTCATTCTTCATTCTTCGATCAATATTGCGAAATATTCATCAGGTCATCAGTCATCATCAACATCAACCACCGCCTACCCCATGCTCCCACAAGTGACACACCAAACCCAACCTTTCAATTTACATCTCCTATTCTAGCATCCTAGTTATTATCGTTTTTTTTGTTTTTTTATTGTGTCTGTTGGACTTGATACAAATGATATAACTTCTCATTATATGTTGTATAGGTGGATTTCTCTCTTTGTTTACAAAGATCTGCATAAATTCTTAACAATTCTTTTAATTTTACTTTTGCATAAGTTCTTTAGAAAAATTGTCAAAATTCCAGAGTGTCCCGAAATGCCCACCACTACCAGCAGGAGCATTGTTTGCTTTATTTACCTGTTTCTTGATTTTTTCATCACAAGTTTCAAATGCAAATAGAAATCCGGTTCCCTTTTTTTAATTCTTAACATTAAAAACTGAATTATATTGAATCGAAATTAGATGGTTGGAACTGGTTTTGGTTTAAATATTTTTTTAAAAAATAATTTTATTTAATTTTTTATAGATAAAAACCAAACTAAACTAGAAATGATAACTCATGAATCTCATTACCCCTTGTAGCGGCGGACCATATCATAGCTAAGCTTGCAAGGGGCCATGCAACCCCAAAGTTTGACATTGTTTAGTCCTAAAGTTGTTTAACATTTCAAAACATAGCTTGAATTTAAGGATTATTTCGAAAAAAGAGAAGAAAGAAAAAACTACATTCGCCTAGGAAAAAGATAACACTATTCTATTTCTAAATCTCTAACTCTGCCCATGCATATATACTCTTGGAATCATAAGTTCGTTGTGGTAGTGATGTATAATATTGCTCAACTAATTAGTTATCAACTTTTCATAAAGAAGTAACTAGTCTGTATTATCTACTTTTCCTATCCATTTGCACATCAATTGTCATATATATAATGCTTTCATAAAAGCCTAGGCTTGCCACGACTATCAGCTAGCATACGATCTTGTCCCATTTGGTGTTGTAGTTTTTAGGGTATGTTTATTTTTGTGTTTTAAAAATATTTTTAAAAAATTTTAATTTTTTTATTTACATCAAATTAATATATTTTTAGTTTTTTCAAATCATTTTGATTTGCTGATGTTAAAAATAATTTTTTAAAAATAAAAAAAAATCATTAACATGTATTTTGACACAAAAAATTATTTGAAAAGAAACTGCAACCACACTGCTAATAAACACTTAATTCGGTTACTTAATCTCATTGAGTGAGATTTTTAATATTTTTGTTTTTTTGAAGAGGATTAAAGCTTAAAAATAAAATGTGAAAAATACTTTGTTTTACGAAAAGTAAACAATGCGGTTGCATGGGCTAACGGGAGTCGTTGGCAGAGACTTAATTGATACGGAAGAATGGATAAGAGGGCAAAAGAATTCCTAATCTCAACTACATAATCCACAGTTAACGCAATTAATTAAGGCTTTGCATTTTTTCTATCTTGTGGTTTTGATTGCTTCCAAGTTAACTGTTTCTTATTAAACAAGAGAGAATTTTCGGTTGATGTCAATATCTACCCGTTAGGAAATTTGGCAAGAGGAAGAAGATGGCTCTTGAAGTTGTTGGCAGAAGCTTGAAGAGGAACGTCAACAGGATAAAAAGGAGATGTATATCTTCATGCATGATAGCTCACCATGAACTAATTAAATTCACCAAATATTTTCTACTTAATATTTTTTTTGTAAGACCAAGGGAGTGATTAGTTAAATTATCCCGTCAAAAAACTTGAGCACTTGTTAGATCCAATATTAATAATAAGTCTAAGTGTGAGGTGTTATTATTGGGGTATCCCATCACTATATAGGTATAATTTCCCATGGGTTAGTCTTAATAATATTAATATTAAACTAACAATTAAGCAAATTATAAAGTTTCGATGTAGTTTCCTATTAAATCTGATCACGTAATTAAACATTAATGTATGCTTGGGCTTGATAATATCTGACACGCACAGGTGATATTTTGTCAACCATACCCTTTTCAACTTTATTATTGCCGCCTCCCCAACGAAACGTAGAGTAATCGATCGACTATAAATAACAAATTAAGTAGCGCCGCACCAAAAAGAAAAGATGGCTACTGAAATTAATAGACTTAATTTCTTCTTCATTATTTCATTTAAATTGAAGGCTTTAAAATTGATATCATTATTTCACAGATGCTTGCATTCTGGAATAATTAGAGATATGGTTCCATTTTAAAAGTGTTTTTTTATGTCGAAATATATCGATAAACTATATTGCAAAAAAAAAAAAGAGTGTTTTTAAAAAAAATTAATTTTTTTTATTTTTTTACTTCAAATTAATATTTTTTTAGTATTTTGATATTATTTTGATACGTTGATTTTAAAAATAATTTTATAAAAATAAAAAATATTATATTAATATATTTCTAAATAAAAAATATTTTTTTAAAAAATTACATTAGAATACCAAATATTTCAGCCGCTACATTAAAGAGAATTAAGCTGAGCTTTAGAGCGTGTTTGGTATTGTGGTAGTTGTTGTGGTTGTGGTTTGAAAAAAATTGTTTTATAAAAAGTTCTTTTAGTTTAGGTTGGTTTGAAAAAATAGGTGTTTGGTTAAAACTGTAGTTGAAATTGAGGTTGAAGAAAAAATAGTTTAATGTGTTTGGTTAAGAATGCTTTTGAAATTGAGGTTATAAAATAATTTTAAAAAATATATATTAATATTGATGGTTTTAAATTTAAATATTGTAGAATTAATTACTCATATTACTTCGTGAAATAAAAAATATTTTATATAAAATAACTTTTATTATTCCATTAAACTATTTATAATTCCATTACGTACAAAATTCATCCGATAAGAATTACAGTTTTCATAATTTTTTTAGCGTAGATAAAATATTATCAGGTATAAAATTGATATTATAGTGCGAGTGAATTTAATTCACTCTATACTAGTTTTTCAGGAAAAAAATATTGTTCACATCACAAGTGAATTTAATTCACTTTAACTAATGTTTTTTTTTTAAAAAATAAAAATATTAAAAAATTTAACACACTAAAAAAAAAACCGTGAACAGTGCATTAGTGTGCATTGTTCATGCTAATTGCACTGTTCAGTGAACAGTGCAATTAGCATGCACAGTACGTGAAAAGCATGAATTCATTGTTTTTCATTACCTGCGGTCCGAACGTAAAAAAACATATAGAACCCATGAACAATAACTGTATTTTAATTAAAACACAGCCGCAACCACGTAGCGAAACACCATCTTAATAAAGGAGCCGTATGGCTGGCGTCCAAAAACTGAAAAAAATAATTAAAAAAAGAAGGCTAATTTAATGGCTTGTAGGTGTTGGTATCAACTGCCAACTACTCGATCCCTCTTACAACTGCCATCGACTCAGATCCCTCCTCGCAACTGCCCTCATTTACGCGTCAAAAATTTGTCTTGCAATTCTTAATAAAAATAAATATAATAGTATTGTATTAATTAGTATTAATAAACTTTTAAAAAAAATGGTTAAAAAAATTCATAATTCATTAAAAATAAACTTAAAAAATAACCAATAAGATTTTATTAAAATTATTTTCATAACACCGTGAAATTTCTCATATCAATCCCTCTTTTATTTTGTTATTCTTTTTTAGATAAAAAATGAAACGCCTGGTCTAGTCTCCCAACAACATAATAGTTTCATGCTCTTCGCACAAACAATTAACTTCTTGTCCAGGCAATCTTTCTCCTCTCTTCTTTTATATACCCTTCTCCTCTATCTCTCTCCCTCACTCTTCTTAACACGACATAACTTACAAGAACACACACACAAACACACAATAAATTAACAGTCCTTTCTTCTCCCTCCCTCCCTCTCTCGCTCTCTCTCTCTCTCTCTACTCCTCTCTCATGGTAATGGGGGCTCATCGCCATTTTGAACCAATAGCAAAATGTAGCACAGAGGGACGATCAAATCAGACTGTGGCTGCCGACCTGGACGGAACACTTCTTGTATCAAGAAGTGCTTTTCCATACTTCTTGCTTGTTGCTATTGAAGCTGGGAGTCTCTTAAGAGGACTAATTCTCTTAGCATCAGTCCCATTTGTATACTTTACGTACTTATTTATATCAGAGGCAATGGCAATCAAGACTTTCATCTTCATTGCCTTTGCGGGACTTAAAATAAGAGACATTGAGCTTGTTTCAAGGTCTGTCTTGCCAAAGTTTTATGCTGATGATGTCCATCCAGAAACTTGGAGGGTGTTCAATTCTTTTGGAAATAGATACATTGTTACTGCTAATCCTAGGATTATGGTCGAGCCATTTGTCAAGACCTTTTTAGGGGCTGACAAGGTTCTTGGCACTGAATTAGAGGCTACAAAATCTGGAAGAGCAACTGGGATTATCAAGAAACCTGGAGTTCTTGTTGGAGATCATAAAAGAGATGCTCTCTTAAAAGAGTTTGGCACAAATTTGCCTGATTTAGGCCTGGGAGACCGCGAAACTGACCATGACTTCATGTCCATTTGCAAGGTTAGATCTCCGTATTATTTGAACTGTAAAATTACTTCTCTCCTCTTTACTTGCCCCTCATTCTTTCTAAGTAAATTATTCAATTTTTTGGTGAAAATATAGCGCGAAGGAATTTAATTTGTGTGTTTATGCAATTTGGACCGAATATTAATAAGCAATTAATGTGACAGACATGCAATATTCGATCCAAATTGAGCCTGTTGGTATTCAATTTGAACACAAGTCAATGAGCAAATGAAGTCAATGCCCCTTTAGCTTGCTCTTCAGTTCTGAGAACAATTTGAGCAGTGTGTGCTGCGCTGTTTCTAGCTCAATATGGAGAGTACATTTTATTATTGGTTTGGGGAGAATGTTTATGGCACTAGTGTTTTGTGCATGAACTTTTTCTCTGTCCATTATCAGTGTAGAGCTAACGGCTTCTATTCCTAGCCCTTAATCGTATTGCTTTTCCTCCTATTTTTTATGACTGCTCCAATAATATAAATTCCAAATACCTAACCGATGAAGTACATATAGCATTCAGAGCATATACTATCAGAGCAATATCTACCATTCATTCTTCATGTCCAAACCACTCTTCTATTCAAGTCAACTTGTAATCCATGCACCTCATGTAAGAGCTATGATGAGTGAATTACACAGCACTAGCTATATTTTATTCCTCCTTGATTTGTGTTAGCGAGGGATGTAGTGCCATTAATCTTAATGACTTTGCATGTATGGAAAAAAAAATTATTTTTAATCGTTTTAGATAGTCTCTCCAGTCGTTTTCAGAGTTAGATGAAGCGCAGTTAATTCAACGACACAAGTGGATCCCCATTCATTTAATTGAGGTCATGATTAGTTTCCATAGCTTTCACTGGTTTGAACAATTAATTAGTAGCAAGCAGATTTGGCTCAGACGTGCATGTGAAACAGTAGTGCTGAATTAGAGATTAATTTATGATCAATTGCTGCCATGAATTTAATCTTGTTAAATTACTGCAGGAAGGATATATGGTGCCAGGAACCAGGTGTGAGCCTCTAGCAAGAAACAAGCTTCTAAGCCCTGTCATATTCCACGATGGCCGGTTAGTTCAAAGGCCTACTCCTTTGGTTGCCCTTTTCACCGTCTTATGGATGCCAATTGGTATTATTCTCTCCATACTTAGAGTCTACCTTAACATCCCTTTGCCCGAGAGACTTGCCTGGTACACTTATAAGCTACTAGGAATTAGAGTTATTGTCAAGGGTACCCCTCCACCCCCTCCAGGAAAAGGCCACAGTGGAGTCCTCTTTGTTTGCAATCATCGTACTGTCTTAGACCCAGTTGTCACTGCTGTTGCACTAGGAAGAAAAATTAGTTGTGTCACCTATAGCATAAGCAAGTTCACTGAAATTATTTCACCCATTAAAGCTGTTGCTTTATCAAGGGAGAGAGACAAAGATGCTGCTGACATTAAGCGACTGCTTGAAGAAGGTGACCTGGTCATTTGCCCTGAAGGAACCACATGTAGAGAGCCATTTCTCTTGAGATTTAGTGCTCTTTTTGCTGAGCTTACTGATAGGATTGTGCCAGTTGCTATCAATACAAAACAAAGTGTGTTTCATGGCACGACGGTTCGAGGGCACAAACTGTTGGACCCTTATTTTGTGTTCATGAATCCAATGCCAACATATGAGGTCACCTTCTTGAATCAGCTGCCCAAAGAGCTTACTTGCCAAGGAGGCAAATCAGCCATTGAAGTTGCAAATTACATACAAAGCGTTCTGGCTGGGACACTTGGATTTGAGTGCACTAACTTGACCAGGAAGGACAAGTATGTTAAGCTTGCAGGAACAGACGGCCGTGTTCTATCTAAGAAGGAAAATGCTTGAGGAAAATTCTCCATAAAGCAAAAAAAGAAAATCCATCATTTAATTTCTCTACTGGTTTTTTATATGTTTGAAACATTGTTATAATAATAAAAATTGATAATTGTTATTGTGATTAATTAGTATAAAACTGTTAACTTTAATGTTTATTTTCTTTTTTGAGTATGTATACAAATATCAAATTACTGTAATGTAATGTTTATTCGGTTTTAATTATTAATATGGTTTTAATAAGGTATATATATAATGAACAAAACTAAATAGTAGAAAAGAAAAATGTGTTTGAACAAACATTTTTTACTCGCACCTTATTTTTCTCATCATTAAAAGAAGGGGAAAAGAAACCAAAACTAAAAATCCATGAACAACCACCTCCTACTCCTCTAAAAACTCAATTGCAGAACGTCTTTGCTGCATTTCCATTAAATTGAGTTCATAGTCACACCTTGCAATGATTCTGGATAAGTAACCCACATGCAGCACTTCATCTTAATAAAATCTAACAAGCCTCAATCGAAGCCTTGCAATTCGATAGACTCTCTCCTTGAAGAGTTAGTACACAGATTATTGGAGGCCATACAAACGCCTAGAGTGCAATAATTAGCCCCCATACACTCACCACAATCCATTGTCAATTCCTTGACCAGAAGGGCACAATCTTCCTTACCGAAAAACTATTACAATAAAGCAACTTTAAACAACCTCGATGACTCTAGTGGTGCTGGAATTATAGCAACTAATTAAGCTTTAAATGACCCATATCCATTATCTAATTGTTCTTAAAATCTAAATTACTAAATGCAGTAAGAATATACTTTTACTCGTCAGAATTATCTTCAGCACCATTAATCTTAGCGTTTTTCTCATTGTTATCCTTCCTCCAATGACTATGATAATCGTGATTACAATTTTGATTATTCTTCTTCCATTTAAGACAATCAACTTAAATGTGCCTTTTTTTCTTATAAAAAAAAATATAACAAATCCATATGCTATGATTGTGATCTACCATGACCACCATTGTTGCTCGAACCTCGCCTCCTGGACCTATTTATTACTATAAACATGTTGAAAGTAAACTAGATTTTAGTTTTGAAAAATAAAGGAACCAGTCTACTAGTTGGGAACCGGTTGATCGGCTCAGTTGGCAGAATACAATTCCTGTTTAGATTAGAATTTTCTTGTATTAGTTTAATTCATTGATTATCTAGAACTTTATGCCTATATATATAAAAAAAAGCTTGTAATTCAGAATTATTTAGAAGCACAAAAAAGAGACAATAGTTAAGAGATTTTAAAGAGAAACACTTAATAAAAGTATACATTCCTCTCAATCTTCTTCTTGTTCTTGAGTATTTGACTTTGCATTACTGTTTTTGATCTTCTACCACATTAGTCATTCTTCCAACAAGTGGTATTAGAGCTAGGTTTGATTATTTAACATGGCCAATCTAAACATTCCATTTCAATGTCCTAGTTTGACAAAGAATAATTATGCAACTTTATATATTCAAGTAAAAGCTTGGTTGAGTTCTCAAGATGCATGAGAGACGATTGAAAAGGGCTTTGAAGAGCCAATAAGCAGAGCAACGTTGAATTTAGCCTAAAGAGAGGTTGTGCAAAAGACATGAAAGAAGGATCATCAAACACTTAAAATCATTTACCAATATCTGGATGATGCCACTTTTTAAGATAATGGCCAATACAACCACTACTAAGTAAACATGAGAAGTTGTGCAAGAGTCAAACTAAGAAGCTGATATTGTAAGAAAGATACATCTATTAAAACTACGCAGTGACTTTGAAAAGTTACATATGCATACATCAAAGAATTTTTCAGAATACTTTGCTAGATTATTAGTCATATGCAATCAAATGAAGAGATATAGAGAGAAGATAAAAGAGACACGTATGGTAGAGAAAACCTACGTTTGTTGCAAAAAAAAGTTCCATTATGTGGTGGTCGTGATAGAGAAGTTGCAAAATATGAAAGTTATTTCAATCCAAGGTCTTATAGCAAAAGTACAAGCCCATGAGAAAAGAGTCAATGCGACTCGAGAGTGTGGGTGCACATGTATTTTTTTCAAAGTAAGATGGTTCTAGATATTCACAAGGGGGTAGAGGATATGAACAAAGCAAACAAAAAAAAGGAGGAAAAGGCAAATTTGGAAGAAGAGGTTGTGGTAGCCTTAATAGGTCAACTAGTAGACCACATAAAGTAAAACAGTCGATCGGTTACATTGGTAATGACAATCTAAAATCCAAGTTTGACAAATCAAAAACTAAATGTTATAATTGTCAAAAGATAAGTCATTATGCTATGGATTGCTGGAGTCCAACCGAGAGAGTTGATAAGAATGCAAATGTATTGATAGAAGATAAGAAGGAAGCTATCATATTACTAGTGCATGATAAAATAATGTAAGATAAAGAGAACATCTGACTTTTAGACAATGAAGCCAGTAACCACCTATATGTAGACTAAGATAATTTCATGGAGTTTGATGAATCAATTAGAGATAATGTCACATTTACGGATCATGGAGTTTGATGAATCAATTAGAGATATTCAAGTAAAAGCTTGGTTGAGTTCTCAAGATGCATGAGAGACGATTGAAAAGGGCTTTGAAGAGCCAATAAGTAGAGCAACGTTGAATTTAGCCTAAAGAGAGGTTGTGTAAAAGACATGAAAGAAGGATCATCAAACACTCAAAATCATTTACCAATATCTGGATGATGCCATTTTTTAAGATAATGTCCAATACAACCACTACTAAGTAAACATGAGAAGTTGTGCAAGAATCAAACTAAGGAGCTGATATTGTAAGAAAGATACATCTATTAAAACTACGCAGTGACTTTGAAAAGTTACATATGCATACATCAAAGAATTTTTCAGAATACTTTGCTAGATTATTAGTCATATGCAATCAAATGAAGAGATATAGAGAGAAGATAAAAGAGACACGTATGGTAGAGAAAACCTACGTTTGTTGCAAAAAAAAGTTCCATTATGTGGTGGTCGTGATAGAGAAGTTGCAAAATATGAATGTTATTTCAATCCAAGGTCTTATAGCAAAAGTACAAGCCCATGAGAAAAGAGTCAATGCGATTCGAAAGTGTGGGTGCACATGTATTTTTTTCAAAGTAAGATAGTTCTAGATATTCAAAAAGGGTAGAGGATATGAACAAAGCAAAAAAAAAGAAGGAAAAGGCAAATTCGGAAGAAGAAGTTGTGGTAGCCTTAATAGGTCAACTAGTAAACCACATAAAGTAAAACAGTCGATCGGTTACATTGGTAATGACAATCTAAAATCCAAGTTTGACAAATCAAAAACTAAATGTTATAATTGTCAAAAGATAAGTCATTATGCTAGGGATTGCTGGAGTCCAACCGAGAGAGTTGATAAGAATGCAAATGTATTGATAGAAGATAAGAAGGAAGCTATCATATTACTAGTACATGATAAAATAATGTAAGATAAAGAGAACATCTGACTTTTAGACAATGAAGCCAGTAACCACCTATGTGGAGACTAAGATAATTTCATGGAGTTTGATGAATCAATTAGAGATAATGTCACATTTATGGATCATTCAAAAGTTTTCATCAAAGAAAAATGTATGATTTTGATTAAATTGAAAGATGGAATTCATTGATTTATTAGTAATGTCTATTATAAACCAATGGTGAAAAGCAACATATTGAGTTTAGAACAATTACTAGAGAAGAGGTATGAGATTAAGATGAAAGATCATACTTTGACATTACTTGACATTAAAGGAGTTATGATTGCAAAGGTAGTCATGATAAATAATAAAATGTTCTTGCTAAATATAGAGATGAATATGTTTAAATGCATGTATGAAGGATGAGATTTGGCTTTAGCATATGAGACTTGGGCATGCAAACTTTGATAGCTTGAAAATGATGGCACAAAAGAAGATGTTGAAGGGTCTACCATCCATTATATATTTAAATCAGCTGTGTGAAAGATGTTTAATGGGCAAGCAATTTTGCAAGAGCTTTTCGAATGAGTCTATATTAAAAGCAAGTCAAAACCTAAAAGAAATACATGTCAATGTTTGTGGATTTATCAAACCGTGTTCGTTTGATAAAAATCTGTATTTTCTATTTTTTATTGGTGATTATAGTAGAAAAATTAGGTATACTTTTTTTTTAAAAAAACATCTAATGTGCTTAATTGTTTTAATAAGTTTAAGACATTATTTGAAGAAAAAAAAAGAGGTTATTCTATAAAATTACTTAGGATGAATAGGAGAGAATTTTGTTCTAATGATTTTAATGAGTTTTTTGAAGATCATGATAAAAATAGACTCCTAACAGTGGCTAGATCCCCATAACAAAATGGCATGGTAGAGAGAGAAAAAAATAAAAGCAACCTTAATATGGAAAAAAACATACTTAAAACCAAGAAGATGCCTAAAGAGTTTTGGGCTAAAGTTGTAGATTGTGTTATCTATTTGTCAAATAGATGTCCTACTAAAGGCTTGAATGGCATGACTCTATAAGAAGCACGGAGTGGAAGAAAGCCAGGCATCTCTTATTTGAAAGTTATGGGGAGCATTGGCTATGTACATGTAGATGATCAAGTAATTATCAAACTGAGTGACAAGAGAAAAAAGATGATCTTTGTGGAATATGATTAAAAGTCCAAATAACACAATCTTTACAACTCTAATAAAGAAAAGATGATAATTAGTAGAGATGTTAAGTTAAATGAAGAAGGAGCATGAGATTGGAAGGTAGATGATGGTTACAAATATAACTTCCTACCAATTCTTGAAGAAAAAAAATGAAAGATATGAAGATCATTAAGAACTTATAGTTACACCTCTATAAACATTAATGAGCTCAACTTCTCCTTCTTCTTTTTCTAGTAGAAGCTCAAGTAGTGGCACTCCACCAAGAAAAATGAGGAATCTTGATGACTTATATGAGATAACTAATGCAATTGATGATGATGTAACACTATATTGTAATCTTGCTACATGTGATCCTATAGTGCTTGGAGAAGTAATAAAAGATGTAAAATGAAAATTTGTTATTGATGAGGAGATTGCATCAATTGAGAAGGATGATATATGAAAATTGGTTCGTAGACCAAATGGAAAGAAGTCAATAGGTGTCAAGTGGATCTACAAAGAAAAGGTAGAAAGATACAAGGTAAGGTTGGTGGCAAAAGACTATAGTCAAAAGAATTGGATTAACTATGATAAGATTTTTGCTCATGCTGCTAGATTAGAGACAATTCGATTAATCATTGCCATTACTACTCAATATAGATGGTGAATCTATCAAATTGATGTTAAATAATCATTTCTTAATTGTTTTCTTGAGGAGAATGTCTATTTTAAAAAACCTATAAGATATGAAGTGAAGGGACATGAAGACAAGGTATTAAAATTAAACGAGGTCTTGTATGAATTGAAGTAAGCCCCAAGGAATTGGTATAGTCGCATTTATGGTTATTTCTTAAAGAATTGATTTGTTAAATGTCCCTTTGAATATGCTATCTATGTAAAGATAAAAAAGAATGGTGATACTTTTATTAGCAAAGAATTCAATATTTCATAATAGAATTAAGCATATTGACACAAGATTTCATTACCTATGAAATTGCATTGCAAACAAGAAACTTGAAATCAAGTATGTGAAGACATAAGACCAAGTTACAAATATATTCACCAAACCACTTAAATATGATGTTTATATCAATGAGAGGTGTTTTGGGAAATATGAAGAAATCAAGTTTAAGGGGATGTTCAAAGTAAAATAGATTTTAGTTCTGAAAAATATAGGAACCGATCTATTAGTTAATAACTGGTCGGCTGGTTCAGTCGGCAGAATACAATTCATGTTCAGATTAAGATTTCCTTGTATTAGTTTAATGCATTGATTGTCTATAACTTTATACCTAAAAAAAACTTGTAATTCAACATTATTTAGAAGTATAAAAGAGAAAAAATAGCTAATAGAATTTAGAGAGAAGCACATAATAAAAGTATACATTCGTCTTAATTTTCTTCTTGTTCTTGAGTTTTTGATTTTGCATTATTGTTTTTTATCTTCTACCACAACTATCCTTCTTCCAAACAGAACGAACACATCCCCTTAGCTAGTAACCACTAGGATTGCCACTCAAGTATTTATCTATAAGATCTTTAGAAAATATCAAAGACTTAATCTCCTCTAAAGCTATAATTTTTCTACTATACAGAAAAGTCTCTACCAAGCTTTAATATACAAGAGATTAAAAAACATAACAATAACAAGGCTTGATTCAACAAATATGTAATAATCGAATTGAACTCATCAGTATAAGATTGAAGTTGCAGCAACAAAGATCGCAGAAATGGGTGATTCAATGACCGAATAAGTTGTTAATCTCATTTCTAGCTTGCGGGGACCTCAGTAAGTTTGATACTGATTGCCCATATCCGCTGCCGAAAGTGCTGAGGGCACTTACCGGAGATTGGATTCCATACAATTTAATATGCTCCCTCCTTATAAGATGGCTTTGAAATTGGAAAACTTCAAGTTATTGCATTCAGAACTTTCAAAAGCTCTACGTGGATATTCTCGATTGTGCCATCTGATACCATTCCTTGCACATAACATGAGCAAACGAACTTGGAAAGGTTAGTTTTTTTGTACTAGTGTGCTATTAGTTGACATTCAATGATTAGAAATAATAAGAGCTCTCTCATAATGCTCCTTTTGTCTCTCATATTCTCAGTGGGTGATGTTCAGACAAATTAGTGTAGTCAAGAACAATGCTTACACATGATTACTGGACAATTATTAGGCCATTCCTATTATTGAAGACGTTGAGTGAACTGAGTCCATGACTTGTGGACTTATTGTGATCGAGTTTCTTGAGCAAGCTGGCTAACTTTTTTACAGTAAAAAGAAAAAAGAAAAAAGTGAATTCCAGGTGGGATTTTTGTTGTGTAATGGCCATGATAGTGACTAAACCTTTTGGTGTTAGATAGGCTCACCCCTCTAGGGTGTGGCCCACCCTTGGAATGGTCTGTATCCATTAGTTGTATGGTGATGAATTATCATACATGAAATTAATTGTCTTGTTTGGCTTCAGAGGTGTTTGCTGTACTGGGTGAGAATTAGACTCTAAGACTTCGTATATATGCAAAACATTCTTGATACTCGAACTCTATGCATGAACATATTAGTGGCTGTTGCTATTTGTACTGATTACACTTGAGTATTTGCTTACTTCTCTATAAGAAACTAAGAAACCACCGATGATCAATGAAATAATATGAACGATTTGATCCATCATGTACGTACTTATCTCATGACTGCAGAGTTTAGTAAGAATATGTAGAAACTGAGTTTGACCTCTGCAAAGAGGATGAAGAATTTAGGAACTCGATGCAATCTTCAATAGCTTCAGCTCGTTGAGAGTCTACTGCCTCAGCAAGTGATCTTGATCTTGGCAAACTTGATGAAGTGACATTATGTGAAGACTCCTTTCTCATGGACACAAAACGTAGAACTCTTGCTACCTTAGCACTGAGACTCCTTAGTAGTCTTGCTGGTGAAAATTTTGAGGTTCTAGGAAGCCTAAAAGTGAGAGTTCTAGCTATCTTCTTCCTGTTTCCACCTACTCTTGTTCCACTTCCATGTTTAAGAAAGATTGTTGGCTTATCATTGACATCGGGACTGAAACTCACTCGCTTGCTTGCTTTACGCGACATTTAGAACTGGGAGTGGAGTTCCAAAGCGGAAAGTACCCTTCTTGTTTGAAATATAGAGAGAGGACAGTGCGTGCGCACAGAGAGAGCGAGAGAGAGAGAGAGAGAGAGAGAGAGAGTTGTGATCAAGAAGGGCCAGTTGGTAAGGTTGTGGGGAGTATTTATTGATGAAAACTGTGACATAAAGAGAAGGGAAAAGAAGATACTGCGGATAAAGGTAAAATTAAATACTGGATTGGGGCTTGTCATCGAAATGAGGAATAGACACAGTAGTATTTGTGAAAATAAATGCATTTTCAAAGAGGTTGGCTGATTGTGAAAGACAAAGGACCTTGCAAGCAGCTGTTTGGTTCAACTTCACCTCTTTGTTTAGGGAATACGTATAGACATGCATTAACCGTGCACATGGCATATTGACCGTATTCTACATCTTGTACATACCCATCCACAATATCCTCCTCGCTCATGCCTTATGATTATAACTTAGGATGCTCTCTTTCAATTATTGAAAATGGAGAAAGCAGTACATGAATCGGATTCATGTGAATCAAATTAAACTGTACAATTACTTAGGTATATCGGACTTTAGTACTGTTCTAGCTCTTTAGAATCATCAATCCTTAATATATTATTGATCTGGTTTATATGAACTAAACCTATGTAATAATCTTTATTGAATTACGGTTGTTATTTGAAATCACATATATTACGCATGGTTCTGGCATCTACGAATATACTTTTTATTTAACAGCCAACGGTAAGAATCCAAGAACACCATGACAGGCATGGTACACGGTTTCTATCAGTTGGCTAAATAATTAAAGACTGAGCATTTCAGTATTTAACCCTTTTTACGCAAGTATGAACAATAACCAGATTGCGTGCATACAACAACAGAATCAAGGAGGAGGAGGAGGAGGAGGAGGAGGTTTGGTCAAAAGAAAGAGGTGTGGGTGGAGCCTTTAATAGGGTAAGGATGAGAGAGATGAGGGAAAAAAAGAAAAACAAGAATAGAAGAGGGCACAAAGAGGGACAGAATTAGATACTCTTCTCGTCAGCGTTTCTTTTTAGGTTTTCTGAAGGCCCTACCTGCCCTTTGCTTTTGGTGGCCATCCTGGTTCTGTAAGGATAAAAAAAAAATTCTACTGATGATGGCCCCCATTTTAGAGGGAATCTATTTGAATATGGAAGTGTGGGCTTGGCGTGAATATTATCCAACCCTTCTTTTTTCTTTCCTTCTTTTTTGTCACTTTGACAGGAGAAAATTCCTGTTGAACAAGTCTGTTTTGTGGTAATTTATTTTTTTCTTGGAGCTTAAAGGTCCCAGTTTTATGTCCTGTTTCTCTCTCACTTGAGCTGGTCTCTCAATGCATGGAGCTATTAATTAACGGACCATTTTTTATTTTATTCTTTTGAAGTTAACTATCGGACCATCTTAAAGACAGAAGAGGAAACAGCCAGCTTCAGAGCACATGGCTAAGGTATTTATGGACAGACACAAACTCAAAACCTTTCTTATTAATTAAAAAAATACATCTCAGTTGTCCATTTGCAAGCATTTGGTGGAAGTAAGAAATTAAGAATGGTGCTCGATTTCGTCCATCTTAGCATTTTGAATAAATAATAATAATTCAATGCCTATGTTTCTAGTGATATAGCAACTTAGTCCTGGTTTTGGAGCCACAGCTATACTATCCCTCGACTGTCTGTCTACTATCGCAAATTCATTAAAAGCTTCGTTGATTTCTTAGAAAATGGCCAGACTACTCCTTGAATTTTTTTCAATTAATTCACGAAACAACTATAAGAGATTTAGAGTAAAAACTGTTCTACTTTTTTCTTTTTGATTTAATTTGCTTTGTCAACTAATTTCATAAGATAAAATTTTAAATTGTAATAGAAATACAAAATTAAAAGAAAGGATCACAATGTAAAATACAGAAAAAATGTGTTGCTAATCTTAGATGTTTAAATTTTTGTTTTGATCTAAAAACACATTTTGTTTATTTTTTGGTCTATAGAGTTGAGAGAATACAAAAAAAATAATATTGGAAAACGATAAAAAAGAGAGAACTTGTTAATTGATCATATATAATTCAACCATAAAAAATAAAGATATTTATATTAATTAGTTTCTTTTTTCAAGAGAAGTTCATTGAAGGTGATTTTTCTCTCCAAACATGACACGAAAGGTAAATTGGTTTCAATTTTGATTGTTGAAATTTGGTTTTGTTTTGTGATATTAAGGTGTTTTAGAATTATTGGTGGTGTATATAAGTTTTTATGGTGTTTTAAAGATATTTTAAGGTGTTTTTAAAGTGTTTTTGGATTAAATGGGTTGAAATTAGATTTTTAAGGTAAAACCCTTCATTTTTCTAGTTACTAAAGTGGAGATCAGACTTTGGGCTACAGCCTAACAAGAGACTTGTTGCTTACTTAATAATAATTAAAAAAAAAAAAAAAAGATGACCTTAAGGGAAAAAAGAAGAAGCATGGGTGTAAGATTGGGCTTCCATGCCCACACTCATGGTTTTTTTTTTAAGGCCTAAGCACACTAGGCCACCTAGTTCAGCACGACTGATCCTTTTTTTTTTTTAGATTTATTTTTTGTTATGTCATCCTTTAATATTAGGTTTTTTTTTTATTTTTTTTTATTTCATCATTCGATATTTGATTGATTTTTATTTGATCCTTATAATTTATTTCATATGAGGTTATCTCACTCTAAAAAAAAACTTTAATATTTGATTGGTGTTTAATTTTATGAGTTTTTATTTTTATTATTATATAATTAAGTAAAATAGTTTTTTAAAAAAGTTCTTAAACTCGGTGGAGTTCATGATCCAAGTTTTTAGTTTAAATGTGAAGTTTGTGTCGATTCAATAAATTGTCATCTTAATATTAAAAAAATATCATCTTGAAAGTTTTTTTAAAGCCTAACAACACTTTTTATCAATCGTTCAGGTTGCATTTGTACCCATCAATTCGACTAGATCATGTTGAGACAATTCTCACATGATTTAATTTTAAACTTTGGGCTAGGCAAAGAGTCATGTTGAGAGGTTTCAAGGTTATTCTACATGTTCGAGTTTAATAAAAATGCCAAATAATTCTTTGTGGTCTGAAAAAAAAAAAATTGATCCAACTCATAACATAGCACAAACTAGTAAACTAGTATATAAATAAAATGATATATTGGAAGGAAAAACAACTAAATTCATGACAATTCAATATATTATTACGGGACACTTAACATAAAAATTAAGTAATAAACAGAAATAAAAAAAATAGGCAATGGTATAGAAAATTTCAAAAAATATATATATTATTTTTTTTCTCATTCGTTTGGACATAACCCAAATGGTGAGAAATTTTCACCCGAAAATCCACCCCATACCTGATGTTGATCGAATCTAACCTATCTACTTGAACACTTTTCTTTATGATGTTTTTGGGTTTCCAAGCCCTCCAAGAAAACTTTTCATAACACAACTTATCTATGCATACACAGGCTTTTTTTATACAAAATTGATAATATTTTACAGGTCAATAGTAGACCACCACCAATAACTTTTATCAATAACATCTATGACACAACAATCTTGGCATAACACATCAATTAATAGCCATCATGGTTAGCCAGACCAATATAGCACAAATTTTGCCACCAATAATACAATATCGTCTCCATAAAAAAAGTCTAAGGCCTGAGTATATAAATACACCAGCTACTATGCAATCAACTAGTGCATAACCAATCTTATAATTTAGAAGCAATTTCTAGCAAGATAATCCTAGCCAATGTAAGCCAAATGCCTTAAAAGCCATCAAAATTCCATGAAATCCAGGTCAAGCCATCACCACTTTGTTTTTTTTTTTTTTTTTTTTCTCTTAGTGTATATATTTCTTCTCTCTACAAGCACATATTAATTTAAGTATTAGAGAACTTCTTGTTTTTTAAGAGATTTATTTTTTCAAGAGAATAACAACTATCAATCAAGTTCATCAATCCAACTATAAAAAACCTAATTATTGTATAAAAACTTTTCACCACTTCATTAATATCTTAGACTTTTTATATTATAACCACTAACAAATTATTTCGTTGAAAAACTAAAGAGTGATCTACACTATAAGACAATATTAAAGTAAATTATAGTTTTTTTGCTACCCTATCATGGAATATGGAAGACTCTTTAACAACTCTTAAAGAAATGGAGGGAGGCCTCATAGTTGTAAATTTCGTTCCGAGCACCATTTCACTTTTCTTGTTTTGTATGAGATATCTCGGTATCAAAACATTCTAGAATTTCATTTGGGAGTCTTTTATATTAATACATATAAAAAAATTCATCATAATATTAATTTCATGATACATCATTTTCAACTTAAATATAAAGATAAATTAGTTTCAAATGATGAAATGTAAACAAAATATCAACCATTTAAAATTAAATTTCAAAGTTTAAAACATTCTCAAATGCTTAAAAAAATTAACATGTGTGTAACATAAACGAATTTATAGAGAGAAATTATTAAAGGTCAAGTTGTAAGACTAAAAAATCATTGTCATGTTAGAAATAAAATAAATTCTTGCAATTTCTCATAAAAATTGCCCATATTTGAAGTTCTCATTTATTATTAATTAGTTAAGGACACATATGAAACATAAATTATTTTTTGAGAAATATACATAATGCATATATAGAAAAGAAAAGAGAGAAGTTGTAAAAAAGAGTAAAAATAAATTTAGTGGCTATTTTATTATTTTGTAAATTAATCCTTCCATTTTTAAAATCATAAATCAGTCCCCTAAACAAAGTTGATTGTTAATTTTTTTTTTTTTGAAATTTCTAAATCATCCTTTTTAAATACATTTTTTTAATTTTGAGTGTAGTCTATAAGATTAGAAAATTGGATTACAAACGAAAGATATTGGGGGAAAAAAACAATTCAATGAAACCCATTATAATTTAAATCTTGTCCTGGTTTGATTCAGAATACAATGGATGGAACATACTCTAAATATCTTGGCCAGTATTTGGCTGAGATATCTGATCGAGATGGGCTGATGAGATGGAATTTATTCTACTTTTTTTGAGGTTTTACAATATATTAGCAAAAACCTAAAAGAGATAAACAAAACATTGTAGCTTGTGAGGATAATCAATGTGAGTTCATAATGTGTGATTCCTCTTTGTTTTATCTTTTTTTAATCTTTTAATTATTTTTGTGGTCTTTTAATATTATATTAATTTAAAATTGTTCTTGGTGATTTTTTTTTTATGGATGTGTATGGGTATCTCGTGATGTTGGAGGAATCTCCTGTCACTTAATTTTGCAAAATAAAAATTAATTTTATTGATTTAAAAGAATTAAAATTTAGGGATCGAATTTAAAGTTTAGACAAATATTTAGTCCCTTTTTTTTTTGCTAATATTAGAGGCTAATTTTCACAGGCAGGGAAATAGTTTGTGTTTTGTTTTTGGTCACTTAACTATTTTTTATTTTTAAATGATCCATTCACATTGACTTTATTTTGGGTTTGACTTTTAGGTTTGTTTCGGTTGTGCCTATATATGAGGTTCGTACAATGTCGAGGAAGAATTTTGACACTCAGTTGATGTTTATTTTGGTAAAATAAACAAAAATTATGTTGATGTAAACCAATTAAGTGTTTAGAGACCAAAATTAAAACTAAAACAAATATAATGGATTAGGGTGTATAGATAGGTTAACTTGGCTAGCATATGGGTCACACACACGAACGTACGGAGGAAGCCCGTCATATTCAAACAGCATGCACAACTTTCTCTGGTGGCCAAACACATTTGTTCGCAATTGCTTTCGAAGCAATGTGTCAAGGTTTGCATGTGAGGCAATGTATGAAGGTTAAGGATCAACAATGAGATGTCGGTGATATTTTTTCTTCTCACCCTTTTTTCTCTCCCCTCTCTTTAAGTTTTGTGTTGGTTCAATTAAAATTAAAAAATGTCTTTATCAATTTCTTTTAATATCAAATTTAATCTTTATTCTTTTAATTGTTATTTCTTGCTTTGGGTTCTTTTTTAAAATTAATTTATTTTTTAATATCATCCTTCAATATTGGGTTGATTAAGAATTGAACTTTGTAAATTTTCTTTGGGTTATCCCGACCTTATGACCTAGGTTGCGGCTTTAAAAGGTTAATCCTGGTTGACATCGGTCTTTAATTTAGATCTTTTTTTACACTTATTTTCTTTTTTAGTTTCGTCTTTGACATTAAATTTATTGAAAATTAGACATTATCATTTTCTTTATATTTTTTGTAAGTTTATTTCATTCTCTAACCTAGATCTTTTTTTAAAAAAAATTAAGCATGTCGATGGACACATATGAGGTCTCTATTTAAGTCCTAATTCATAAATCATAACTAACCATCTAACTGACTTACTGGACCTTGACTTTCCTAGCCAAACTCGACTCGACCCAAACCAAAAATCAGAGTCCATCCTGCAAGGCATTTAATTGAATTTTTGGGAAATCAAAATATGGCTATAACTAGAAGAAAAAGAAAAAAAGAAAAAAGAAAAAAGCAGTCAACAATTGTTAACAATAGGCTGCGATTGAAAGCAGTTCAAAATCTAAAATCTTTTGGATCAGAGCATAACGCCACTAATAATGTATAAAAAAGCTAGTCATTAGTCATGGTTGTTCACGAAAAGTGGATATTTTTATTGATTGAATGTAATTTTCTTTTCTTTTTTGTGCAGTAGGTATGGTAGTTACATATTCAAAATGAATTTTGACTGGGTATAAAGAAGGAAACAACGATCAGCAATCAGAATGGGCTCCGCTGCATTAAAGAAACAGAAGTGGCCTTTTCCTTAGGAGGTGATATATGGGTATTCTCACTTGTTAACGCTGTTTTTAAATAATATTTGTCAAATAAATTATAAAGGTTTGAAATTTGAAATTTTTTATTAAAATAGAAAAATTTAAAAATATTACGATTATAAATGATAATATTTAAAATTATCATGATTGAAATAAAAAACACGAGAACTAAAAATATTATGATTCTTCATCATGACATTTACTCAATTTCTAAAATGAAACCCTAAACAATATCCTAACTCCAAATCTCATCCTAACTAAGCTCAAATCTTAAACTTAAACCCCAATCAATAATCTAACCTCAAATCAACCCGAAAACAAACTCTAAATAATATCCCATCTCCAAACTCTCACTCTAACTAATCTTAAACACTAAATATTAAATACAAATTTTGAAATCTTTTGTGAACATAAAATTAAAGTTGATCGTAGATTTCTTTGAAAATTGATGTAGCTTATAATCGAAATTCAAAGCTAAACCTACATAACATGTGGGCTATTGTAACCTAGATTAAATATTATGTAAAAACCTAAATTTTTTTAACTATAATTTCTTAACCATTTCCAACTAGTATTTCTTTTATTTTATTTTATTTTATTTTCAAGCATATTCATGTAAATTATTTTTTTGTAACCTGTATTATAGTAATTGAAGTTGCTAATAACGCAACATAATAGTGTTGGCTTCATTCACCTATAAATGACTGATTTGAAATTCAAAATAATCTACATATGAAAATTGGAAAAATGATCAAAATTAGTAATTCATCAAACACGAAACATCCTACAGCAATATTAACATTCCAACTACAATCAACCTTATTGTCTGTTAGAGAGTAATATAAAATCATATCTTGAAGTTTCATCAAAAAGTTTAAGTTATTGGGTTGAAATATTCTCTGACATGGTATCACAACCTTGATGACCAAACAATCATAAATTTAAATCTCACCACTTTCATTCTCTCTTTTAATTAAAATCTAATTAAAGTACAAAATAGTGTGCACTTGTGCAAGTTTCAAACTCAAAAGGCTTTAACTTGAGATGGTGTGTTAGAGAGTAATATAAACTTATATCTTGGGATCTTATCTAATAGTTTAAACTTTTAGGTAAATTGCTTCTTTGACATTGTCTTCATTCACATTTCCGCCTATAAAATTTTAGTTTGGGTGAAGGATAGAGGTTTTGTTTAGTGTTTGATTGTTGGCTTTGAGGTTAGTTAAGAAGAGGTTTTAGGGTTAGGGTATTGTTTAGAGTTTGAGTACACGTTGATATTAGGAATCATGACATATTTAGTTTTTACATTTTTCAATCATGACAACTTTAAATATCACAATAAGTATAAATTATGTTATTTTGTAAAAAAAATAAAATTAAAGGTATTATTTTACCAATATTTTATATAAACAGTGCTAACTTAAAAAAAAAAGCCATAATATTTGCACTCAACTAACTAAAGTACCCTTAACAAAATTTAAGCCTTATTCATTAATCAATGCAAAACAATCTCTAACCACCTTAACAATGCCACCCCCTTATCCTTACAAATCACTCAAACCATGTTTACCATAGATCATAGTTATACCTCCTTTCCCTTCCCTTTCCTTCCTTTCGAACATAAAAAGGGACAAAGACCACCCGAAAAAAATAAGAAAAATAAAAAAAGAGTAATGTTGCAATGAAGAGCACACACATTAGCGTTAATAGAAAACAATCCAGCATATGTTTTTTTTTTTCTATCATTTAAAGCATGATTTGTATCTTGAATTTTCCTTAATTAATTACCCATGGCGTTTTCAGAACGACAACATTTCCCCCTTCTCTGCCAAGAATCCAAAAGGTGATATTCAATTTAAGAATTTGAATTCAATCCCTCGCCAAAAGATGTAGTCCCAGATACTAGAATTGCAATCATCTCTTTTAACATCAAAAGGTGATTTTCTTGACTAGATTTTGGATTCATGATGGGCCAGGCTCCTTATTATTTCCAAGCTCAAAAAATAGGGATTTTTGTAAATGACCCAATTATCTCACCAATATAGTTCTCCATTACATGTGTTTGATATACGTGTTTTGTTTTAGGAAAAACTAGAGTTAATTTAGTCAAGATATTGCATTAACCGATATTGCATTTGGTTTCTTCTCGCATGGTTCGATACAAAGAATTCTCATTATGATAATGATTATATATAAAAAAAAAAAACTATTCATGTAATTACTATAAAGTGAATTGAGTTCGAGGGGAAAGTCTTTTTTCATCAATGTTCATTATGATGTTGATCATGGTGTAGTGTTTGTTAAAAGTTCAAAGAAACAAAGAAGAATATGAAAAAGATCACAATGTTGACTTGTCCTTTTGAGGCTTTTTGGAGGCCATAAGCCAACAAATTAAGGGGATCTTGTTTGTTTTTCTTCTATCCCAATGCTCAAATTTCAATAATCCCCACCACTAAAAGGAGACTAAAAATTAATATAAAGTGGCACTCGTTCATATAATCTTCACCCTTTTTACCTTCTTCTACTAGCTTTTTTGGTTCCTTCATTTTTTTTTAATTCAAATGGAACCAAAATGATCATATTAATTACTCATATGGCCATCTTAATTTCTCAACTACTAAAGTTAATCAGCCAATTAGCCAACCCAATCTGTTTTGGCCATTGTAATTGCCTACAATTTTGAAATAGTTTGGCTAATTAAATCAGCATTAAAGATAAAACACATCGTGAAATAGTGAATGAATAAGAAAGGTATATCATGGGAAATGGGAACTCGTTTCTTTTTCCAAGGATGGCTATGAAAAGCCCTAGTGAGAAGTTATATTTGTAGTGAACATATCCTTTTTAATAGGTGGGGAATCAAGGTTACTTCAACTAGATATTTTAAAATAATCAATTAGTAAATATTAACATTTATTTAATAAGCTCATTTTGAAGAGAAATATATATATATATATATATATATATATATATATATATATTAAGAATAATTTAAAGATAGTCCAGATGGTCTAGCTTTGTCAACTATTATTAGGCCTTGTACTTCAAAGTTATCAAATACCATAGATAACCCATTGTTTCTCCAAACTGAATAATTAAGACTAACTAGGAATTCAACCTCTTATTCACCTCTATAAACCAATATAAGTTGTTTCCAATCTTGTTTGATTACTTCTAATTTAGCTAGAGAATCAGAATCTTTGAAAAACCTAGTGTAGTCAACTAAACCATAAGTTCTTAGTACGTGTTGAATTCCTCTAAATTGCCTAGCAACCAATGAAGGTGAATAACTAATATAACCAAATAGTCTAATTAGCGAGACTCATGCTTTATCTTCGTAATTCATGACATAAAAAGAGTTTTATACCTCAAAAGCTTTCCATCTAAAATTACTATAAGGGACAACCTGATATTTTTTTACCTATGCCTTTTCATCCAAGCTACTCTAATCTTCATTCTCAACAAGCTTTAAAGGCCTTATGTTAAACCATAAAAAAATTATTGAATACCTTTATTGGAGTTTCCAAATGGCTTACCATTTATATGAGTAACAAAGAAATACAACATTGCATTGTACCTCTTTAATGTAACCTACAATGGTTTAATGATATAAAAGCCTCGGCCAAGATAATTGTAGTAGGAATGTTCTTTGTTTACTTATATTATATAAAAGCATTAGCGGCTTCAACATTGATACTATTAACAGCTTCTAATAAAAACAACAATAACTAAAAGATGGCAAAGAAAACTACTTGGTATCTTTTATCTCCTAACTTCCCTTCATCTTTGTTCGTCTTTAGCCTAGTTTTAATGAGCTTCCATTTAAAAGTTCCATCAATTGTTCTATATTGGTCAATTTTTTTTAAGTGTAGCAATGTAGTGACTTCAATAGCTATGTCTCCAATTCCTTTTCTAAAATAAACCTTAGGAGGGTTGTTTGGAAAATTCAAAATTTGAGCATACTCCTTAATAGTATGGGTTATGTCAATGTTTTCGAAGGTAAAACATCAATAATTTGGGTTCTAAAAATGCAACATGGCATTGACTATTAAAGTTTGTATTGAAATCCCTATTAGATGAGTAATCTTCGTATACATCCTTTCAAAAAAATTCATATCCATCTAACTCATAATTGACACATGCTTCCCTATATTATTTATAGAACAATGTAATTTAGTTATGTGCGGTAAACCTTAAAATATATAGGATTCAAAGCCTATAACCTACTATCAATATATACAAACATGCACATAAATTGTTTTTATCAATCCAAAAGCTCATTCAATATAAAAATACAACATTAAAATAACTTATTATTATTATTATTATTATTATTATTAGTAGTAGTAGTAGTAGTAGTACTCATAATAATAATGATAATAGTAATGATGATTATAATGCTACTACTAATAATAATGATAGTAAGAATAATGCTAGTGAGAACAACAACAATAATGATGATAATGATAACCATAATATTAATAATGATGATAATTTTCGCACATGTGCGGCATCGCAGCGATCGCCCACCACCACCCCTTTCATCATTGGGTGTGGTATGTCTATCTATTGTGGAAAATATGGTGAGACAAGGAATTTTTTGTCTCTTAGCGGTGAAAAAATGGAATGGGAGTCGCCACCTAGTATTTGGTCACTAGGAACCCTAACTGGTCTCAAAGATCGGGTACGGAGACTGATTGCGTAAAGGGAAGGTATTAGCACCCCAAATACACCCTACCTAAGGTAAACTGCATCGTTTTATTGTCTAAAAAATTTTCTAAGGGTTCAAGAAAAGCCCTCCTTAGTCAGGAGGTTCTTATCTTATAGGGGAAAAATATACCCGATCTAATGTCTACAAAGAACTACCTTTTTTCCAACATCGGGAATACGTTTTATGTATAAATTCGTAATCCCAAATACCAAAAGAAAACAAAAAGATTTTTTTAGAATTTTTGAAATATTGGCCTAGTTCTCGTGGCTTGAATAAACTGATTATTAAAGCCAAAATGCATGCTAATACGTATATTGCCTTGAAATTTCCTTTGTTGAGTGAAAATATGATGTTATAATATTTATATATATAATATGATGTTATAATATATATATATATATATATATATATATATATATTGGAGAGACTAGGCCCTATTTTAAAACAAAAACATTTTTTTTTATGTAAATACATATATTTTTTTTTTGATGTTTTGATGAAAATCGGGTATTTTAATACTGGGTTTGTATCCTTACGGTATGAAAATACAACCCAATATTAATCCACCTTAATAAAAATATGCAGGAAAAATCAACAATATTTTTAAGGACTTTTGGAATTTTTTTGAAAGCAAAAACATTTTTATTTTGAAAATCTTTGATGTTTTAACGAAAATCGGGTATTTTAATACTGGTTTTGTATCTTTACGGTATAAAAATACAAACAAACATTAAGCCATTTTTTGCCCAAAATATGTAGGAAAATCAACAATATTTTTCAAAGATTTTTTTTCAAATATTTTTTTTTATTACTATTATTATTATTTTTTCAAATATTTTTCAAAATATATATACACACATATATATTATAATATATTATAATTTATAATATATAATATAATATATTATGTGGGTTGGGCCGGCCCAAATGAATGGGCCAAACCCAGCCTAGCAGGGATTGGGCCGATCTCGGCCCGCTCCAACTTTTATTTCTGTCTGGGCCCAGAGTGTATGACTGGGCCAGAAACGGTCTGGCCCAGCACAAAAGAAAACCCATCGGGAGGGGAATTAATTTTACCCTCCCCTTCTCCTGCATGCAACACGATTATGCATGCAGGAGAAAACAAAATGCCTTCAACAAAACAAATGCAGGGGGAATAAAATGTGTACCTGGCGTGGAGGAGGCGGTCGCTGGTGGTGCTGCGGTGGCGTGGCTCGCTGACGGCGGCTCCAGGTGGTGCTGTGGCTGTTTCAAACGGCGGAGGGTGTGGTTGTTGCTCTTCCCTTTCTCCTCTGCATGGCTTCCTCTGTTTTTCGGTGGTTTTCTCCTTCTCAGTCCGGGTTTGCTAGCGTTTTTTGTTTGTTCGGTTCTTTCCTTCCTTTTCCTTTCTCTCGCTCGTTCTCTCTCTTCCCTCTCTCTCTTCCCTTCGGTCTTTCTTTTTCGGTCCCTTCTCCCTTCGTTTTGCTCTCTATTTATAGGGGGCAAAAAAAAAGAGCTGGTCCTTTTGCTAGTGCGCCTTGGGAGCGGGCGGCTGGTCGGCCACCACTCGCGACAGCCAGGCGCCGCTCCCTTGCTTTCGGTAGGGCGAGCGGCCGGTCGGCCAGCGGCTTCGGTTGGTGGTCCAGAGCATGGGGCTTCGGGTTGGTGGGCGCAAGGAGAGAGAGTGGCAGGTTTAAGGAAGAAAAACCATTTCTCTCTTCCTGTTGCAGGTTCGGGGGGGGAAGAAGAAAGGGGAACAATGCCGTTCAAAACGGCACCGTTCGGTCTTTCTTTTTTTTTATGTATGAAACGGCGTCGTTTTGGAGAAAACGCGCCGTTTCATTTAAAAATGGCGCCAGAATGCGCCAAATTTCAAATCAGCCCTCAATTATCTTTTGTTCATTTCAATTGCGTCCCTGCCAATTTCGGTCCCCGCCCCCATAGTTGGCCGTGTTTTTCACTTTGGTCCTTGGCCTCTGATTTATGCAATTTAGCCCTTAATTGATCAATAAACTTCCAATTTCTTCAATTAGGCCCCTGAATCAATTCAATACAGCCCTCTCTATCTTCGCGCCTTTTCCAAATTAGTCCCTAGTTTCGGATTTTCACAATTAAGCCCCTAATTGGCCATTAAACTTCAATATTTATGCAATTAAGCCCCTGATTTGACCTAATAAATTCCTAAAAAATATATTTTGGCCCCAGAACTTAAATTTCTTCTAATTAAAGCCCAAATTGACTTAAAAATCAATTTTTCTTGTAATCAAATCCCCTATAAATCTAATTAAAAATCCAATTAAGTCCATAAACATCCAAATTTAGGCTTTTCTCCTCAAAATTTAAATTTTCCTTCTAAACAAGGCCCTCATCCTTCAAGCATATACTGTCAAAAATCCAATCTTTGTATTTTTATACTCCTTGACCAATTTTCTGACCATTTTCTGAGCGCTTCTGCCTCCTGTTATTTTCTAACCTCCTTTGGCTATTTATTTTATTTTTATTTTTGTGGGGACCCGAAAATGGGTTACAACAGATGCCCCCTCTTTATAATGCTTACGGAGCAGGGGTTTTGCGCAGTAAGTTTTATAAAGATAAACCAAACTGAACTCCCGAAACTGATCTGGTCGAAGCTTGATCGATCTGAAACTTTTTCTTTACAGCAATCCTCTTCGGCCTAAAAAAACTATGATCAAAATTTAGTCATCTTGAGATCCCTTCTGGCGATCTCTTTAAACCAAAATCTATAATTGTAGCTTACTCAACTTGGAATCCTATTTGGCGATTCCTTTTAACAAAAGCTGAAAAAACGAGGTCCCATCTGGCGACCTCTTTTGACCAATATCGAAATACGAGATCCCTTCCGAAGATCTCATTTAAACAACTTGGAATCCCATCTGGCGATTCCTTTTAACCAACATGAAGTATGAGGTCCCATCTGGTGACCTCCTTTGATGAATATTGAAATACGAGATCCCTTTTGGCGATCTCCTTTAACTTGGAATCTCATCTGGCAATTCCTTTTATTCAAAGCTGAAATATGAGGTTCCTTCTGGCGACCTCCTTGGATGAATATCGAAATACGAGATCCCTTCTGGCGATCTTCTTTAATCAACTTGGAATCCCATCTGGCGATTCCTTTTTAACCAACATGAAATACGAGGTCCCATCTGGCGACCTCCAAATAGCGAAACTCGAGATCCCTTCTGGCGATCTCCTACAACTTGGAATCCGATCTGGCGATTCCTTATTACCAACATGAAATATGAGGTCCCATCTAGCGACATCCAAATAGCGAAATACGAGATCCCTTCTGGTGATCTCCTTTAATCAACTTGGAATCCCATCTGGCGATTCCTTTTAACCAACATGAAATACGAGGTCCCATCTGGCGACCTCTAAATAGCGAAACACGAGATCCCTTCTGGCGATTTCCTACAACTTGGAATCCCATCTGGCGATTCCTTATTACCAAAGCTGATATCGATGTCGTTCTTCGTGATGGCAGGGTTCAAAACTTTCATTTTCTCACTTTTCTCTCTCACCTTTTTTTTTTTTGAAAATTCCCTAATAAGTTCTTCTCGTTGTTCCAGAATCAAACTATGATTCTTTGCTATCAGCAACTCAATGATTCTTTCTTCATCTAAAATTTTATTGGATTACATTAAGGATTCCTCCTGTAACAATTCAAAAATAATGCAATGATTTATGATTATATGTCATGCATGCATTCGTACCTGGTTTTGAAACATAGGCCCCCATCCTCTTCTTCTAGTTCATGAGACTCCCTCTTAACATGAGCTTGCTTTTGAAGTCGTATGCTGGATTCATCTCTCGTGTTGCCTCTTTTTACTTATCATATTCTTGGAGAAGAAGTCCTTGACTTTCTTCAAGTAGTCCTTTTCTCAAAATGTATGACTTGTTATTGCCTTTTTTTGTCATGTTTTTGTCAAATGCTTTAGCTTGGTTTTCAAATCTATAGGCTTCCGTAAAACTTTTCATAAAAAACATCTTGTATTGCCCCTAGTGTAGGGGTGTGATTCTAGTCTGAGCTTTTATATAGAGAAGAAATTCGTTCAGCCGATGCTAAACTTTTTAATGAGTGATGAGATAACACCAAGACATGCACTGTTGGGATTAATGCAAAAATGATTGTTGTGAGATCAATGCAAAAAAGGAAAGAAGTCAATGGCCAAACTTTGCTTTATTGATTTAGGTGCCTACAACAAGCATAATATCTTTTTACAGAGTCAGAATTCACAGGTCGAGCTAGGTCTTCTCCATCCATTCTAGCTAACTTCAACGCTCCTCCTAAAAATGCCTTCGTTACTACATAAGGACCCTTGTAATTTGGTGCCCATTTGCTTTGATCATCTCTGGGTAATGACAATATTTTCTTCAATACTAGATCCCCTTCTTGAAACAACCGCGGTCTAACCTTCTTATCATACGCCTTAGCCATTCGTTTCTGGTAAAGTTGGTGATGACATATTGCGGCCATCCTCTTTTCACTGATCAGGTTCAGTTGCTCGTGTCTCACTCTGACCCACTCGGCCTCTTCTAACTTGGAATCTATTAACACTCTTAACGACGGGATTTCCACTTCCAAAGGCATCACTGCCTCCATACCGTACACCAGAGAATATGGGGTAGTCCCTGTCGAGGTTCGAACTGCAGTGCGATACGCATGAAGGGCAAATGACAACATCTCATGCCAATCCTTATAGGTGACTACCATCTTCTGAATAATCTTTTTGACATTCTTGTTAGCAGCTTCTACCACACCATTCATCTTTGGTCTATATGGTGAAGAATTGGAATGCTTGATTTTCCATTTAGTGCAGAGCTCTATTATCATCTTGTCGTTGAAATTCTGGGCATTATCCGTTATAATCTTTTCTGGTGGACCATACCGATATATCAAATCTCTCTCAATAAATTTCTTCACCACTTTTTGCGTCACATGAGCAAATGACCCGGCTTCTACCCATTTTGTGAAGTAGTCAATAGCCCCGAGAATAAATCTATGACCATTGATGGCTTTCGGGTTTACAGGTCCAATCACATCAATTCCCCACATCGCGAAGGGCCATGGAGATGTCAAGTTAAACAGAGGAGTTGGTGGCATATTGACCTTGTCACTGTAAATTTGACATTTGTGATATTTTCTGACATAGTCGATACAATCCTTTTCTAGTGTCATCCAAAAATAACCAACCCTTTGGATTTTCCTTGCCATCATATGTCCGCTAGCATAGGTTGAGCAAATCCCCTCATGGACCTCTCGTAATGCCTTTCTAGCATCTGCCTCATTCAAACACCTTAGTAGGGTTCCATCGAATGATCTTTTATATAAAATCTCTCCATCTAAATAGAAGTCTATAGCCAACCTTCTCAAGGTTTTCTTATCCGTTTTAGAAGCTCCCACCGAATATTCCTGATTTTGCACAAGATTCTTGATATCGTAATACCAAGGTTGTCCGTCTATCTCTCTTTCAACCAAGCAATAATGAGCTGGGTCATTTCTAATGTCAATATGTACCGGTTGTACCTTGCACTTGAGATCAATGGTAGTCATAGCAGCTAGTGTGGCCAAAGCATCCGCAAAATGGTTCCCCTCCCTTCCCAGATGGGTGAATCTAATTTCTTCAAATTCCTTTGCTAGCATGGATAGGTATTCCTGGTACGGCCTCAACTTTTCCTCTTTGGTTTGCCATTCCCCTTTGACCTGGCAGATGATCAACATTGAATCCCCATATACATCTATCTTCTTTATCTTTAGCTCCAATGCCGCTTCTAAACCGAGGATACAAGCTTCATACTCAGCTGTATTGTTGGTGCACTCGAAATGTAGTTTGACCGAAACTGGGTATTGTTTCTTATTATGAGAGATTATTACCACCCCTGCCCCGTTACCATATACATTTACTACCCCGTCAAAAAACATGGTCCACCAATTTGTCTTCTCTTCTTCCTTTTCTATTGACAATATATCTTCATCGGGGAAATCAAAATCCAAAGGTTTGTAATCTTCAACAACATTATCGGCTAGATGGTCTGCGATTGCACTCTCTTTTACGGCTTTCCTTGTCATGTACACTATGTCATATTCTGCTAATAAAACCTGCCACCTTGCAATTCGACTTGAGAGAAAGGGCTTGTTACAAATATACCTCAGAGGATCCACTTTTGAAATCAACCAAGTGGTATAGTATAACATGTAATGTCGCAACCTCTTTACCGCCCACACCAACGCACAACAAAGCCTTTATATCTCCGTGTATCTGGACTCACATTCAGTGAATTTCTTACTTAAGTAATAAATAGCTCTTTCCTTCCTTCCGGTTTCATAATGCTGACCCAATACACATCTCATGGCTGCTTCAGTTACTGTTAGATATAATACTAGAGGTTTTCCTGATACAGGAAGAACCAGTAAAGGTGGATTTTGTAAATAATGCTTGATTTTATTGAATGCCTCCTCACACTCCTCATTCCAGGTTCTAGGATTCTTTTTTCTTAGTAGTCGGAATATAGGCTCGCATGTTGTTGTTAGCTGAGCTATAAACCGAGCAATGTAGTTCAACCTTCCTAAGAATCCTCTTACTTCTTTCTCCGTCTTAGGGGATGACATAGCCTGGATGGCCCTTACTTTATCTGGATCCACCTCTATACCTCTATCACTTACCACATATCCCAATAGCTTGCCCGATTTAACTCCGAATGAACATTTTACAGGATTAAGCCTTAGTTCATACTTCCTCAACCTCTCAAATAACTTCCTCAAAACTTCCACATGATCCTGTCCCTTTTTAGACTTGGCAATCATATCATCTACATACACCTTAATTTCTTTGTGCATCATGTCGTGGAATAGAGTCACCATTGCTCTTTGATATGTTACACCTGCGTTCTTCAACCCAAATGGCATGACCTTGTAGCAGTAGGTCCCCCAAGGTGTGACAAAAGTTGTTTTCGCCTTATCCTCTGGAGCCATTTTTATCTGGTTATATCCTGAAAAACCATCCATAAAGAAATAAGTGGAACTTCGGGCAGCATTATCCACTAAAACATCTATGTGTGGTAGAGGAAAATCATCCTTAGGGCTAGCTCTATTCAAATTCCGAAAATCCACACAAACTCTAATCTTCCCCTTCTTCTTAGGCACCACAACAATGTTAGATACCCATTGTGGATATCTAACTACTTCTAGAAAGCCAGCATCCCATTGCTTTTCGAGTTCTGCCTTGACCTTGATCCAAACGTCCGGGTGGGCCTTCCTCAGCTTCTGCTTAACTGGCTTATAACCTTCTTCCAACGGTATCTTGTGTTCTACAATACTTGTATCCAAACCGGGCATATCTTCATAGGACCAAGCAAAGACATCTGAATATTCTTATAATAGGGTGATCATTTTTATCCTTTGTTCAGAAGTAATTAAGGTACCTATTTTCAACTCTTTCTTGAGCTGACCAATGCCCACATTGATGGTTTCGAGTTCTTCGGCGGTAGGCTTCCAAGTCTGTTCCTGTCGTTCTACTAGCCTGGTGAATTCACTGATATTGCTTTCATCCCACTCTTCTTCTTCCATAGCTATTACATGCTCGTTCAAGTTTGGCCATTTATTCTTGATGCTAAATGTGTGTGATGTTATAGGAGATCCGCTTTCAGGATTCCTGAAAGCGGGAAGTGCTTGGCGTAAATATATAAAACAAACAATTTTGAAAGTGCATGATCTCATCATTTATTCAAAGGAAAAGGTGGGCTCCATGACAAACATAAAATCTAGCTGACATCATGAGCCTTGATTGTCAACTAGAGAAAACAAAAGCAAACATAAGCAATGACAAAAACATGTTAAGGCAAACAAAGTTGGTTTACATTTTAAAAACCACTGGAGCTTCTTGGGTCACCCAATTCTGAAACTCCTCGCCTTGAGCCAACTTGCGCACAAAGGTCTTGGCGGAGACTTCTTCTAGTGTATGGATCGTCAGTTGTGGCAGTGCTTCATCTCCTTTTCCCGTTACTGCTTTCAAGCCTTCTCCTTTCTTCTCATTTTCCTCCAAGGTGTTTATGGTCATATTTGTCAATTCTAGACCCAAACTTTCAGCGCCTTTATCATTCTGCATTACGTATGCCGCATTGGGGAACGATACGCTAAGGGGAGGGATTTGTAGCTGTTCTTCTTCAAGATCTCTTCCTTTAATTCGAGCCATCCTTCTTGCCCTTCTCCGACCAGCAGCCCACCGATAATCCTCTTGGTTAGGTTGATATCCTAGCCCAAATCTTTGATCAGCTTTTCTCATCCTTGTCGGATTAACCCCTTCTGGTATCCCGACAATAAGGTTATATTGAAGTGGGATCCCATGGTCCAAGAAGCATAGACTTGCCATCCTTACTGCTTCTGAGATCCTTGGCCTTCTCAGCACTGTGTTCTCCGACACCCCGTCGGTGTTCACGATCTCAAAAGCATGGATATTGTTATCCTTACAATCCTCCGCTTTGATAAAAGGCACAGCCACATTCTTTATCATGGATACTGTCTCCTCGGCCTTGACAGTTACCAACATCCTATTCATGATGTATTTCAGGCATTGGTGCAACGACGAAGCTACCGCCCCTGCTGCATGAATCCAAGGTCTTCCCAACAACATACTATAGAAAGGGTGGATATCCATAACCTGAAGTGTCACTAGGAACATTTGTGGTCCCACATATAGCTCCACTTCTAAAGTCCCAATTATTGGCCTAGGTGAGCCATCATATGCTCTGGCCATCATAGTACTCAACTTCATATGAGATTCATCAATCGGCATTTCCTCCAGAATGTGCTTTGGCAACACGTTGAGGGCCGAGCCATTATCAATGAGTACTTTCCCTATGAGGCAGTCCTTGCACCTAACTGTAATGTATAGGGGCTTGTTATGTCCGGTACCTTCAGCATCAAGCTCATCAGCCGTGAAGTAGAGGTAGTTAGTTGCATGGATCCTCCCCACTAGATGCTCCATGGTTTTATGTTCAATGTCTTGGGGTACATATGCCTCATTCAATACCTTTTGCAAGGCATTTCGATGTGGTTCAGAGCTGAGTATCAAGGACATAAGGGAGATCCGAGCTGGAGTCTTTTTTAGTTGATCCACTATGCAATATTCGCTATGCTTAATCAACTTCAAAAATTCATTCGACTCCTCTTCTGTTACCGGCTTATTAACTTCTGGTGCTTTGTCCAGATCTACCACTTCTTTACCCTTTTCCTTCCTCCATTCTTCAGGCGTAAAGCAACGACCACTCCTGGTCAAACCACTTATCTTCGTCTGGAACAAAGGAAGAGGAGCTCGAACGTTGGAGGCATACCTATAATTATACGACATGGCATTGTGATTCTCTTTTGTGCAGGGCGGTTTAACCAAGATCAGCCTTGGGGGCCCATTAGCAGTCTGTTGGACCCTACATACTCCTGTCATCTCATCTTGACCTTCCATCATACACACCTCACACCTGCTCTCCATGGGTTCAATCCTCAATTGTCCCATTCTCAACATTTTTGCGATCTTTTCGCAAAACTCGGCTCAATCCTCAATATAATGTCCATCTCTTTCATGGAACTCACAATAGTCACCTCCCTCCAATTGGCTTACCACATTTGCCTTTAGAAATCCTGATCGTACTAACATGTCGTACAACTTTTTCATCGGCACCTTCAACACCTCGCATTGATTTCCCACTTCGATCATGCCTATTCCACCACTATTTGGGGCCTGCTTAGGCAATGGGTTTGAATTAACATTGGGCTTGTCTTCGAAGGACACCCATCCCATCTTAATAAGCTCCAATAACCTCTTCTTAAAAGCGTAGTAGGTTTCAATCCCATGCCCGGGATTACCCCCATGGTACTCGCAAGTCAACTCGGGCTTGTACCAAATTGGGAATGGTTGTTGTAGTGGTAGTGTAGGGATAGGAGCTATCTGTCCAATGCTCAATAGTTTGGCGTACATGTCCTTCAAAGGCATGGGTAACGGTGACAGTTGTTCTGAAGTGTATCTTGTATGGGGTCTTTGGTAGTGATTTTGGTAGTTTGGCTGGTTATTTGTTCGATTAGGGGAAAAAGGTTGGTTAAAGTTTATGCGTGAGAATTGAGAGGTAGGTACTTGTGGATTATGGAAATTTACTTTTTTGCCTTTGTACCCGCCTTCCAAATTGTTAACGTCACCTTCTCTTTTCCTTCCAATAAAACATTTCTTCTCTAAAGGCTCCGTTATGCGCCCAGCTTTAATTCCTTGCTCTATTCTTTCTGCCACACGTACAGCATCATAGAAATGTTGAGATGAGCTACCCATTAAATGCTCATAGTAGGGTGCCTTGAATGTATTGGCGAACAAAGTCACCATCTTCGTTTCTATCAAAGGGGGTTGCACATGTGTGGCCTCGTCCCTCCATCTTTACGCATAAGCCCTTACTGACTCTTGGCTTATCTTTTCCATTGACATAAGGCTTGTTCGATCTGGAGCAATTTCCAAATTGAACTTGTATTGCTTAAGGAAAGCCTCCACTAAATCCTTCCATTTCTTAATCTTGGCATTATCCAGCCTCATGTACCAATTTAGCGCAGACCCCGATAGACTGTCTTGGAAAAAGTAGATCAGTAACTTATCGTCATGAATCACCTCAACCATCTTATTGCAATAAGATCGAAGATGAGTGTTTGGGCATTCCAACCCAGTGTACCTTATAAACTCTAGTATCCTAAAATCTTTTGGTACAGTGATGTTTGGTACCAAACATACTTCAGACGCTCGCATAGGGTCAAACCAGTCATTTCCCTGGACTGCTCTTAACCTTTCTTCCAAAGCTGATATCTTGTCATTGTTTATAAAACCAGTGGACCTATTATCGGAAGGCCCATCTGCTGTTAAATCTATAGTGATGTGAGCTTAAGGGGGCTGAATGGGAATGGCAGGTGCAAAGTGCTGCTCCGTCACTGAATCTGCCCCCAAATTTTAAGATACCCCCGGGGCATAAGCTGGCGGTGCTCCTATAGGTGGTTGGGTAGACGTTCCCTCCCCGTTCTTGGCTCTTAAAAGTTGCTCAAGCAGATTGGTCATTCAGGAAACTTCATTCCTTACGGATTCCAATTCACTTTGGTAACGGGATTCTAGGATGGCCCTCTCTTCATTCTCCATTCTTGATCTTAGCCTTGTGTAGTGGACTTTGGAAGGGGGACCTATGTTTCACGATCTGAGGCATGGAAAATTGTAAATGAATGTATGGTAAAGAACAATGCATGATGCATATGTAAATGTGAGCTTGCTTTTTTTTTTTCAAAAAATCGATTGATGGCCGACATTTCTTCTTGTGTAATGGGTATGGACTCTTTTTGTCACATTCCTTATCAGGAGTAGTTTTGCTCATGTTGCTGCTTTGGTAGGCTTATCCCTACTCTATAGGAGATTTTTTTTCACAAAAGATGGGTTAAGGCCCCTTTTCATTCATAATATTGGCTAATACAATCTCTTGAAAAGAGGATACACAAAAAAAGAACAAAATACATCAATCTTCCTCTTCATCCATATCTCTAGCCACTGGTAGGAAAGCAAGGCCTCGATTCTTGATTTTTTCTAAGAAGGCATCTATCTCAGCCAAGCTTTGTTGATAACGAAAGATGTCTCTCCCCACCCTTCGAGCATTAGCTCTAATGATCCGTGCATGAATGCCAGCTTCATCCATTTGCTCATCTACTTTGGCCATCTTCTCCATAAGCAACATGTTGTTCCGATTCAATGTATTGTTGTTGGTGTCGATCTGTTCTTTATGTTTTTCTGAAGCTTCCAACTTTTCGGTCAACTGTTTTACCTTTTCTTGTTCTTTGTCAAACTTCACCTTCAACATCCTAATTTCATTTTTCTTAGCTACCAAATCTGCCTTAACAAGCTCCTCTTCCTTCCCCTTTCTTTCGAACTCTTGCAATTCAGCTAGCCTACTTTCCATCATCATATATTTCTTGTTTAACTTATCATACCTCTCAATTCGGTCTAACAACTCTGCTTGAGCATGCAAGAATTTATCCTGATTGAACTCAACATTCTCTTGATAGTCGTTGAAGTCGGCTTTCAATGCTTCCAATTCAGAGCTGCTTTGCATCCAATCCAAAATCAGTCTTCCTCTTTCTTTCTCGGACTCTTCTATTACATCCTTTCCTTTGCTCAGTTGCAGCTCCAACATCACTATCTTCGCATCTCTAGATTCGAGTTGTTCATTTAGAAACACTCTGCTTTTATCTCCTTCCATCATCATCCTTTCTAATGCTGCTTTATCTCCCTTACTCTTTCCCAATTCTATTTGGAGAATTTCTAATTGCTTCATAAGGTCTTCCTCATTACTGACCTTTTTTCTTTTCAATGACCCTTCTATAATTCGCGAAGGCCTGTCTTCCGAACATGGCTTTTTAAGAGCGGCAGTTGGGGTCAAATTCCTCCACTTTTTATATCCTTCACTTGAGCTAGGGTCTCTTATCCTTTCAGACTCCTTTTGAATTAGAGTCAAATGGCTCCAATCTTGTTTGATGGTTTCAAGCACTTCTCGCGTGGATTGATCCTTGAAAAACTTGGAAAATTCAGCAAGTCCTACAGTTCTTGGGATGTGTTGTATGCCGCCTAATTGTCTTATCACCAGAGCCGGAGCATAGCTGACATAACCTGTGATCCCAATTAAAGGTACCCAACATTTTCGTCCACAACTTACTATGACATCAACTGATTTAGCCCAAGGGGCCTTCCAACTAAAGATGCTACTAGGTAACTCTTGCAGTTTCTTCATCCAACCTTGGTCACCTAGGTTTCCCCATTCTTCTTCCTCCACTATCTTCAAGGGTTTTTGGTTAAACCACCAAAAATTATTAAAGATCGGCTTCTTGGTTTCAACATGGCTTGCCATCCAGATGTATAATAACTGAGTACAACATCTCACTGCGCCTTTCCTCGTCTTCCTAAAATGGTTGAGGGTCAGAAAGGTCTCAGCCAATATGGCGGTTGTAGGGTTGACATGAGTATTTTCATATTCCACAAATGCAGCAGCAGCTTCTAGACTTATAACCCCTATTAAGCTTGGAAATAACACGAGACCATATATTCCCAAAGCGATTAACCTGTCTCTTTCTAGCATGGACCCGTATTGCTCCTTTTTCCTTTCTAGTTCAACCTCTAGAAATTTCCACTTTAAACCGCTGCCATTCTTCTCTAAAAATCTGCTCAAATGTGGAATCTTCAGCAACTTTGACAACTCAGGAATCACCTTGTCATTTCTCAAAGGAAAATAAACCTTATACAGATGTTTGGGAAACTCTGTCAACATTCCATACTCCTCTACAGTGGGACACAAATTCACATTTCCAAAGGAAAAGCATCTGTAATCGGGATCCCAAAAGTTAATCAGGGCTTTGATTGCTGGGTTCAATACTTCTATCTTTGTAATTTCTAACAATCGCCCATACTTCCCGGAAAATGCCGTCTCATCAATGTTCTGACTATGGACCAATATTCTCTTCATCTCATATACTACGCAATTCAGGTCTTTGACTACTGGAAGCTTCCTTGCATCACCTCTAGAGCAATCTCCCTCTAATAATTGTGACAATTCAGAATTCTGCCCATATTCCACAGTAGTAAATTTGGTAATAATGGCCATCTTATCGTTTTTAAAAGACCTGAAAACCAAATGCTTTATGGTTAGGTTTATGTCTTATGCAAAATATGTTTTGGGGAGCATACACCCTATGGCTGGTTCTAAATTTTTTTATGCTTGACAAGGGTAGGTTGGCTATTCAGTCTCTAAAAAAGGGTCTCTTGCTGTCCCAGTGATCGCCCTCGTGGAGGCAATATGGGGGCTTGTAGGTAATGAGATGGCACGTGTACCAATCGTTACCAGTCTAAGCACTCAGCGAAGAGTTGGGGTTTACACAAACTTAAACCTTGACTAAAAGTCGTAAGGTAAGCTGCTAGTCCCCCACTTAACTTAAAGTTTTTCAATACAAACTCTCATAAATGAATGATGCATGAAAAAATCTATAATGCATGAACAAATATGTACAATTTTAAAGCATATGAGCAAATAACTAAGGGAAATTCATCTTAAAAATAAAACACATAAACCCAAAGAAAAAAAAACTAGACAAAACAATGCTTAGTCCACAAGGTCCCCAGTGGAGTCGTCATTCTGTCGCACGTGTGCGGCATCGCGGCGATCGCCCACCACCACCCCTTTCATCATTGGGTGTGGTATGTCTATCTATTGTGGAAAATATGGTGAGACAAGGAATTCTTTGTCTCTTAGCGGTGAAAAAATGGAATGGGAGTCGCCACCTAGTATTTGGTCACTAGGAACCCTAACTGGTCTCAAAGATCGGGTACGGAGACTGATTGCGTAAAGGGAAGGTATTAGCACCAAAAATACACCCTACCTAAGGTCAACTGCATCGTTTTATTGTCTAAAAAATTTTCTAAGGGTTCAAGAAAAGCCCTCCTTAGTCAAGAGGTTCTTATCTTATAGGGGAAAAATCTACCCGATCTAATGTCTATAAAGAACTACCTTTTTTCCAACATCGGGAATACGTTTTACGTATAAATTAGTAATCCCAAATACCAAAAGAAAACAAAAATATTTTTTTAGAATTTTTGAAATATTGGCCTAGTTCTCGTGGCTTGAATAAACTGGTTATTAAAGCCAAAATGCATGCTAATACATATATTGTCTTGAAATTTCCTTTGTTGAGTGAAAATATGATGTTATAATATTTATATATATATATATATATACACACATATATATATATATTGGAGAGACTAGGCCGTATTTTAAAACAAAAACATTTTTTTTATGTAAATACATATATTTTTTTTTTGATGTTTTGACGAAAATCGGGTATTTTAATACTGGGTTTGTATCCTTACGGTATAAAAATACAACCTAATATTAATCCACCTTAATAAAAATATGCAGGAAAAATCAACAATATT